>OY720183.1:885000-1485000 GCA_963082885.1 Parascotia fuliginaria
TGCGCTATTTGGTTTCAAGTTCATTAAGACATTGCTAACTTCATTATAATCTGTGTCTAATAAGGTAAATGACTGTAGTTGTGTTGGCAAATTTTTAATATAAGTTTCTTGGTTGATATGATCGATTTTAGACTTTATATTTTCAGCAAGCTGAGTACCAACATTTGCAAAGTAATTGTTGATATGATTGGCAGAATCAGTTGGCGTTTGATGAACTTTGAGCAATTCTGTATTTAGGGTATTAGATTTATTAGTGAATGTTATATTTTTTATGTTTTTCCAGAGTAATTTATTGTTTTTTAACGAATTAGTCAATAGTTTTTTATCATGTTGTCTTTTAAGTTTTTTTATAAGTTTGTTACAATAATTTCTGTAGCGTGTATAAGTAATCTTTTTTATATTATCGTATGGTTCTAGTTTCGACTGTTTTTGCAGTTTGTTTCTGTTTTTGATGCATCTTAGTATTCCAGTGGTTATCCAGGGCTTGATGATGCGTTTACTTTTTGGGATGTTAGATGTATGTGTGTTTACTTTTATTGATTCTGAAATTTTATTAATGAGTTGCTTAGTTAATAAAGTAGGGTTGTTACAAAGAAGTAGTTCAGATAAATTTCTATCGAGTAAGTATTTATAGGCATTTTCAAAGTCTATGGTAGTGGTAGTTTTCCGTGTAGGTTGCTGGTGATTTATTTTAGCTAATGATAAAAATGTAGTAAAGTGATCTGTGACTGATGTCTGTAGAATAGCAATAAAAGCTGATATTTTGGGATTTTTTATTTTTAACATAATATGGTCAAGACATCCAGTTTCCCTTGTAGGTAGCGTATGCCCTGGTATAATTCCGTGTGCAGCCAACATATTAAGATAATATAACCTATTATTATATTCGTGAGGCTGTTCAGAAAGTTTAGGAATGATGTTGATATTGATATCTCCAGTGATTATAATATTGTTTTGTGATTTTATTGTATCTAAGTGGTTGCATAATGAATCACTAAAATTCTCTGCACATCAGTGAGATGGGGACCGGTAGATACACAGAACTATATTATTCAAAATGCTAATATGCAGACAGGATGCCTGAGCCAGTTTTATTTCAGTTATAAGCGACTTCAAATTATTTTTCATATAGACTACCACCCCATCATTTTGATTTTTATGACTAGTGGTGGCATAAGAGTAGTAATTATTAAGTGTTGGTACAGGTTTGTTTTGATTTAACCAGCATTCTGTTAAAACGATAACGTCAACATCAAACGAAAGAGTAGATAAGTTTACAATGAAGTCATTAAAATTGCAGTTTAAACTTCTTATATTCTGTGATATAATTGTAAAATCATTTTCTTATGCTTATAATGCTGAATAAGCTGAGAAGGATCACACTCAATACAACTAGCCAATTCTAAGCTATCTATTTCTGTTATGTTTTTAATTACATCATCCATTGTCTGATACGATAAAAGGTATAGCATTCATTCCGCTGTAGTGTACTACAGTATATAATGTAAATTCTATAGGATGTATAAGCCGCTGGCGCATTAGAATTGCAACAAGACAATCGAACAATATCATGTAGCACTAGTAATATAAACATATTTGTATATGTGGGTATAACCAGTATTGCGATTAATAACAATTTAAATATACGGAGGTTTTTATATTTCGTTCGAGGGTACGTGTAGGACTTGTACGAGTATGATTCACTAATAGTTATGGTAGGGAGGCAGTCAATACATCTGTTCTGAGTTGTATGTTTAAAAGAACTGGCATATATATTATTTGAAGTTTGGTGTGAATTGTAATTATGTAGTACATGGTTATGTATCACTTGGTGTGTGAATGAGTATGCGTGTAACATGGGTACATATTCAGTAATGTGAGAATTAATATAAATTATAATAATATTGTCTAAGTATAAGTGTAATATAATATGTTATTTAGTTAATGTAATTGGACTTATAAAGTAAATAAATAAATAAATAGTTGCATAATATTGATTAAAGAAACTATCATACTACATTTTACTTTGAAGAAAGTAAAGTTAGTTTAACCACTGCTTTAAATGAAGAGCGGGACACAAGTTTAGCATTTATATTTATTCATTATTAAAGAGAATAATATTCTATAATTTGGTGCGTTAAAATAACAGTAAGATTTAAACAATTCAAGACTTTTTAAATTTAAATGTATCGCAATAAATTACTTAAATTGTGTCAATTTATATATTTAACATTTTTACAAATGATCATACCAATTAACTTTGTAATGTATTCCCTCTTGTTGTAGTTACTTAATAAATGTAACGTAGTCAGTTAAGTAGCACTTTTTAATTAACCAATCTCAATCAAAGTCAAACGTCCAATCTTGTCAATATGTTTACGCTAGCAATATAGCTTTTAAATTATGTAGAAATCTTTGTTATATAAATAAAGACAACTCACCTTTTCAGCCATGGCGATAACACCTGAAACACAAACAAAAAAGTTATAATATTTTCGCCTTTGCCTTCGAAAATAAAACTACATGAGCAGAACTTTATTTTACTTGGACCTAGCTGCAAGATTAGGTAGAAAAAAAAATCCGTTTTACGATATGGAAAGTTCCAGACATAACACAAACGTTAGCTTCCTTCGCCGAAGGGTTTACAGCGTTTTGTAAAGGAGTTAAACAGTTTCTGTGTATTAGAAACTGTTTTATTTTTTAAGTATAGAAAGCAGTTCTGTTTTTAATATAGTTTGTATTTGTTTTATAGGACAGTAGATCCAAGCTGGTGTTAGCATGAATGGGCTGGATCGACCGGTGAAGTACTACCCTCTCATAGAAATCGACGTAAGAATATTAATATTCATAGTAATGAGTTTCGCTCGATGATTGAGAGCGCCGGCAGCCCAAATACCCCCGGTTCTCTTCCGTTTCTCCTTTCTTTCCTCATCCCCTTCTCCGTGGTCGGCAACGGCTTGGTTGTGTTTTAAAAGCATTATTACTTCTGCAATGCTAGGAAAACATAGCCATTTCTATAGGTTACGGCTACCATTTAACATCACGTGGGCCGTATGCTTGTTAGCCACCAAAGTAGTATAAAAAATATATGTAAAAACAGTGGTTACCAAATCTATTTGAAAATCTTATAGCAAAGCGTGTAACAAATTAAATGTTTGCAGCGTGCAAAACATTTTTCGGAATGGTTCTTTTAAAAAATCAATAAATATTGGTAGAAATTTGATTGCTTATGTATTCATATCATATAGCTGTAGGTACGAATTCACGCTTATTTGTGTCTCAGTTTGCTTAAATGAAATATGGTATAAGCGGTATAGGTTTGTATTGAAGACACATCTGGTAACCAATGGGCTTGAATCAAAAAGCCTTATGGTTGTTTAAGATTATGAACAAACGAATATTGATATGTTTGGTCATAGTTTCACCTAATAAACACTCCACGTTCTCTGAAATCCTGGCTCATAAACGTAAACTAATTTACTGTCCATAGATTTCAAATTAAATGAACGTTCTCGAAGCTAAATTACGTATTTCCAATATTGATATCATTACGATGGCGACTTTATCTTGGAGCGATTTATTTCATTTACATAATGTGACAATAAACAGCCTATTAGAGTGATGGCGACGTGATTTTGTTTTGTGATATCGACTTATAATGACATTTACATAATTATACAACACATACACAATAATATAATTACACACAACGCCATCTAGAGTCAAAGTAAGCATATATTATAGCTTGTATTATGGGTTCTAGAAAGCGGATATACATTCTCAAATACTTTTTTTTATTATAGATAGAAACATCCAGACTAATGCAAATAGATATGTTTATGCACACAAATATTTGTAAGGAGCGGGAATCGTAGCAGTCCGTACACAGTAGGTACCACCGAACCACAAAGGCAGTCACTACCACTTAGCGCCTAAACGGTGCCGGAGACGAACTTAAGCCAATTTTTATCCGCGCGAGCGAGGCCATTGGGCGCAGTTAATACTAAATAATCTTTAAAAAAAATACATTATTTTATTTTGCACTTGATAAATTCTTGATTATATTCACTAGTACATTTACAACATTCACTTTATCTGTCAAATATTTCGGCACATACTTGGCCCACATAATGAGGTAAATAATAAAATGTTGTGGAAAAGGCAAAAACCACAACAAACGTTTTATTATCTTAGCGGGATGCAAAATTGCTCTTTTAAAACTAAATCCTTGTGCGGCTATAAAATGCCCCAGCGGAGGTATGTCCGGAACGTTCTACTTCCGGATTCCATTAAGCTGCCAGGACTTGGTATTTCTCGTGGATTTTCGCATTGGTTTGGAGGAGATACATAATTATATTTTTGTGGAGCAAAAGCTGTATCGACGTTCTAAAATTACTAACAGACTAACCCCCAGTTTGTGAAAGACTGATCAACGAAAAAATTACTAATGACCTGTTAAATTTCATGTGAAGTAGTCGTTCAACTGATCAATCAATTAGCGACCAAAGTTAGAACGGCTATGATATATATCTGTTGGCAATAATAAAATTAGCAATAATTAGTAGTTAATTGAACTTGGATAGACTTATTTCTATCAGAAAGTTTTAGGTATATTTAGACAATATAAAAGATCTAAGTAAAGAATTTAGTCTATATTATTCTAAAAGATTATTTATCTGTGCTAGAGCCTAATTTTAATACACTAAAAAAATAATTAAATATCAGTTTAATTCAAGCATAAATACTACCATTTAAACCATTAATAAGTACAAGAGTGATTCACAAGAGTCTATCACTATTTAAATTGTTCTTTAACATTTATGTGTACTAAAATTTAAGAACACAATATATTTACAACTACACAAATCTAAACAATGCCTTCTCGTACAAAGCTTACACAATGTGTACTAAATAGCAGGCTATTTATTACAAATGTCGCTTTCACAGATCTAGTACTACAAGCTTATAAATACATGGGGACTGTGATACATAATTTAAATGTGTTTGTTCATTGTCTGGACTAATAACTAATAAATTATTTACCGTATTAATTTGTTTCTTGTATAAGCCGGAAAGACCGTGGCAGTATTACCATTTCATGGAATATCGACGTAAAATATTAATTACCATACTAATGGGTTTCGTTTAGTGAGTAAGAGCATAATTATAATATTATCCTATTAATATTATAAATGAGAAAGTGTGTGTGTTTGTTACAGTAGTTCCAGAGATCAGCGCGTTCAAAACAAACTTTTTCGCTTTATGTAATATATCAGTAATTGCATTAAACATATTCTTAAATAACGCCTCAGAATATCGGCGATGGAATACAAACAATAATGTTCAACCCAATTACAAGATTGGGTTAAAATGAAGGTCATTGAATTAAAGTGTATTTATTGCCTGTGTCACTTTGCATGCTACTTGAAATTGTAACTTACAAAAATTGTAATAACCTGGCGATTAAAAAGAGTGGCCTGAGTTTCTTGCCAGTTCTTCTCATGGCTCTACTTTGTCAGCGAACTGGCTGTAAGTTAATTTGCTGACATTTCGTAAACTTTGACGTTCTTAAGTGTTAATTTAATTAACCTGTATGAATACATATATTTCATTTCATTTCAAAGCTACCTACGCAATCGCAATTATGTTAGATTAAGAGCTGTACCCATCATTATCATTTAGGCCATATGTTATTGTATCTAAATAGACAACTATATACGTAGTTGGGCAAAGAGGAAGAAACTAGTAGAATATATGCAGTTACTTCTAATTGACTGCCTCCGTGGCGCAGTGGGAGCGCAAACGACTTCTGTGCACGAGGTTGTGGGTTCAATCCCCACACGGAACAAAACTTTGTGTGATCTATACATATAATAAAATTAGAGTATTTGTTTGTAATATTGAAATAACCGTTTTTTACTACATGTGTATGAAATATATACGGTACATACACCAAAATATTTTTTTTTACAATTTTTGTCTGTCTGTCTGTCTGTCTGTTTGTTCCGGCTAATCTCTGAAATGGCTGGACCGATTTTGACGGGACTTTTATTGGCAGCTAGCTGATGTAATAAGGAGTAACTTAGGCTACGTTTATTGTAGAAAAATTCTTTTATTTTAAAAAATAAAGTAATGTTGATCGACTGTTAGGCGGAACGAAGTTTGCCGGGTCAGCTAGTCTGTAAATATTTCTTCCGAGTCTGGATGTACTTGCGTACGTTATAACTTATAAGTATGTTTGCAAAGTCCGCGCGAAACAGAGCATGTTCCCTAAGTGCGAGAGTTGTGTTTAAAAAAAAAGAAAAAATAATTCTAATACTCATGTTCAACATTTTTAAGTACTGATTATAATACGCATAATGTCAGAATCTGTAGCCAAAAGTAAATGAAATTCTTATCACAGCGGTCGCATCAAGAAATACCATTTTGGACGCTTTCATATAATGGCAGAACCCTTCGTATTAAGGGAGAATGTCCGCGTCACCGACCCTTGATATTACGAGAAATACAATAAGAACAATATTGGTCGACAATGTACTACTATTAATTACTATACTGTACTACTGAGCTATGTGAACCACCATAAGCTTTGGCAATCCATCTAAATGCAAGTAGGTCGAAATTCGCCTAAACAAATTTTGATTTCCTTGACAACGAGATTGTTATCATTTTACTAGACATTGACATTTAACTGAGTACACTGTCGATATGTTAGTATCAAAAACATCCTAAGTACATCAAAGACAAGAGCTTACAAGTATGACTTCCAAGCGAAATGTCAGCAAAATGGGTCATGATACAGTTAATTCGATTATACATGCACACACTATTTTTAAATAAGTTACTATTTATTTTTATTTATCAGTGTTAATTTATTTATGAAAGTATTTTTAATAAACACTCAGAAATTGTAAATTAAAATGTAATAAAATAATTTTTTTTTCAAATCGGATTCAAACAATATCTTTTAGGTACCTACGATTTAAAAAAATATTGTAGTTAATGTCTCTTATTATTTGCCTAAACAATATAATAATATGATTAATTTAAAAACTTATATCACCTTACTGTTTACTCAATAATTAAGTTTAAAATCTAAATCTAATCTAAAAATAAATCGCTAATTCTCCGTAAGTTTATTTTATATTTACAACAGAATCCTAATTTCAAAATATCACCAACATCTTTACTATAAAACAGGTCTCAATTTCAAAAGGCTTTGTCGCAAATAGCACGCATGATGTTACTCCCAGTAAAATCGTACTTAACGATGTGTATACAAAGGAGGTAACCTTCACATTACATGGCGCCCCTTCATTTAACCATGCTCTATCCACTTTTCTTGGGTGTTTATTGGTAGTAGACTTCGATATCCAGAATTACTTTTTCGCATTATCGGTAAGGTGTAAATTTTCTACTCTTACAAGGTGGTGTCAATAATATGATCTCGATTATTTTTATTTTGTAAGATAATTTTTATACACGAGTATATTAATAAAAGACTTGCCAATATGACAAGGCGAAGGCTTTTTTACAATAGATAATTTAGTTAATATAATTTTAATTAATTCATTGCTAAACAATTTAAGTGTACATGACTGTATTCGTTACAATAAAATTAGCAGATAAACCTTTTTAAACTATTTTTTGTATTATTTTAAATCTTTAAAAATTGTATACGTTCTATTTAAACTGATCAAATGATTTAACGACGACCTTATAAAGGCGGTGGTCCATCTAAACTAATATATAAAGCGTAAGAGTTTGTTTATTTGTTTGAACGCGATAATCTCTGAAACAAGAAGTCAGGTTTAAAAAAATCTTTTTGCGTATGATAGCCCAGTTTTCGAGAAAGGTTTTAAGCTATGTAACATCACGCTACTGGCGATGGGAGCAGAGCAAAGCAAAGACGCGGGTGAAACCGCGCCGGGCAAACCGAGTACATGGATAAAGCAAGACAGCACACAACTACTCAAAGTCGAATGCTTGCGGACAGCTATTAATTTTTTTTTTTTATATTATAGCCTACCAAAGTGACTCCACCCCTCCTGATGGTAAGCAGTCAGTGGATCCAGAAGTGGCGGCCACTATACCAAAAGCCATCGTCTTAAACTGCTGGTATGGTGGCCTCCACTATGGCGGCTGGGAATTAGGTCAGGGAAAGGGAATGAGGGAAATGAGGAAAGAGGAAAGGAGGGAAATCGGACCTCCGGCGCTCTCACTCACCGAACGAAACGCAGTAGTACAGATACTACTACTCTTAAGTCGATCTTCTATGAGAGGCTTGTACTTCCCCGGACGATCCGGCCCATTCATGCTGAAATCAGCGTGGATCTACTACCGTACGTCAATGAACGACTGATGACGATGATAAAAATAGATACGTCTCAAGCTTGCCTTATGTAGTTAACACAAATAATTGCCTATATATTATGTAATTAAATGTACCATTCTCATTATTATTTTTATTCTTACTATACAATTTACCTAAAGTAATTTGGTCACCTGATTTAATTTAGAGGTTGTTCACTGACATCCATGAACCATAATTTAGGAGAGGTCATTTAAGTTCATCGCTATCATTTACTCGCAATCGGTCTGTAGGGAGCCACATGACCTGTGCTAACGTACATTCTTAGCAATAATGTTATTAGTGAAACTAATCTTTTCCTTAGAAATTGAGTTATACAAATTAGTGTCATTATATACTAGGAATAAGCTGGTATTTAGACCACCAAAAGAAAAATGTGAGCTATGTATGTGCTGCTGTCACTTGTGTACTAAAATGTACGCTTAAAGGTACATGAACGTCTTTAACTTATTTTTGCCCGACTGCCAAAATCAAGGAGGGTAATGTTTTTGGAGCGTATGTACCTATGTATGTTATAAGTCTATTTCTTTAGCACTCCCTACAACCTAAATGGCTTAATTGATTTTAACATACGAGGTGTCATTAGATTCGTATTAATTAGTTAAGTAGTAGTATCCGTACTACTGCGTTTCGTTCGGTGAGTGAGAGCGCCGGAGGCCCAATTTCCTCCCTTTCCTCTTTCCGCACCTCCCTCATTTCCTTCCCCTAACCCCATTCCCAGCCACCATAGTGGCGACCACCATGCCAGCAGTTTCAGACGATGGCTTTTGGTATGGTGGCCACCACTTCTGGATTACACTGACTGCTTAACATCAGGCGGGGTGGAGTCACTTTGGTAGGCTAATATATATAAAAAAAAAAAGTTGAAGTGACATAAGGTACATAATATTACATTGTAGCGCCAGCACGAGGATTCTTTCTTTTCATTTAATTTTAGGCAGGCGGACTTTTTGTTTTGTAATAATATATATTGCTTGTTAATCTGTTTTTGGACAAATTTTTTTTTTGAGCAAAGCTTTTTATTTACATTTTTTTTCTATTATAATAAATATCATAAACATCATTATAGCAGCTAAAAGACGTCCACTGCTGGACATAGGCTTCCGGTCGTCATATACATATAAGTTATTAAATATATCATGACGAAGGTTGACTTTCATGGCTGAATACAATTCAGTGTGTCGGAAGCTTAAACAAACGCGCCGATTCGCCAACTTTAGGCGGAACTATGAACTACAATGTTCACTTAAGGCTTCATTGTTGCAGCTCCCTCTTACGTGTATGTATAGGGAAGTTTTGTCCTGTCAACGATATACTATTATTTACTATCGAACCAGCTGATTCATGACCCACAGGATTAAAACAGTCATTCTTGTAAGATCTACTGCACTTTGTGTGTATAATGCACTTTGGACGTTTTAAACATAACATAACAACAGTGTACTCATTAAAATGTCAGTGTCTAGTAAAATTATTTATTTATAATCCTTAACACTATCATTAAAGACCTAAATCTAATTCAATAGTGTGGCTAGCTTACTTTTAATCTAATAATATGAATCAAATGACTTACACTTACTAACTTACATAACTAACAATATATAATATAACCCTTACGAGTTCACCCAAACTGCACGAGAATATATCAATTCTGTCGTGAGTTTCATTCACCACTCGGATGGCTCGTGTGAGAGATGTTTTCGCCAGTAGATTGGTTCTGGCTACTGGCACTGCGAGCAGCTGTGGTTTCCACCGTCTCCATACGTATCTGTCTAGCACGTTAAGTTTTATGTAGCTCAGCACTCCGGGGTTATGTGCTACTCCACGCAGTAATTTGACAGTCCCGTCGCACTCTAAGTTCGTTGTATCCCATCATCCTTAGCACGAACAACGTGGGATACATTAACGGGTACAGCGGATACACTCCGTACAGTTTGCAATACAAGTGTCTTGTAAACTTGTTTTGCACGAGCTCCAACATGACACTGTATTTTATTTCATGTGGAACCCATATGACAGCATTATGCTCCAGGTGGCTTCTGACTAGTGCGTCATACAACACCTTTAAAGTGGCAATGTTCTTGAACCCTTGTGATTGTCTCAGTACAAAACCTAGGTTTCTGTAGGCCTTCTTACATGTCCTAATGATATGCTCATGGAAGGTCGTTGCCAAGGGAACGTCTTCAGGCGCACTTTGGTAAAAGTTCTTCCATTTTTACAACGCTATCAAAACAAATATTTTTCAGTGTTCATTTCGGCAATTATAAAGTTTAATTTACAAAATGGATAATTCACGTGTATAAGGACAAAAGAAAATTACTGTGAGGGTTTTCTAAAATGGCGCCCACGAGGGGGCAGCACCGATGCGTCAGATCTAGCTGTCAAGCGCTTTTTGAAAGTTAACTCCTGATTGGCCCAATGTGACAGTTGAAGTGGCGCCAACTGGTGGCGAAAATTTTCCTAAGCATTCTCATTTCGACCTACTTGCATAGATGGATTGGTAAAATAAGATTATGGTGGGTCATGATTCACATGGTCACTTGGTGCAATAGTACTTGTAATATATACGGTTGAACATGAACAAGGTTTTTCTATGGAAACATTAGAAGTATTCTTACACTACTGTTAATTATAAATCGATATATCCTATTGTGGCATCAGCATCATCGCCGCGTCGAGTCGAAAGAGGACGCGCCTACATTTAGCGCATGTGCTATGGGCGCACCGTCTTCGAGCGCGCGAGATGTATACCTCGGCGCTTGCGCCCGCGCAACCCCCGCTTGGAGGACTGGACGGGCCACGACGAGAGACAGCGAGCCGCTAACGCTCGGTCATCGCAGCCACTCGAAACCTTACTCCGACGGCGAGAGCACGCGCAATATTAGCAATTAATTATTCACGTTTCTGTAATCTAAATTCTTTCCCTTTACTTTTCTCGTTTAAATTCTTTTTGTAGTTGTTTCTTTTACTCTAAAAATCTTGTAACTTCTATCTGTAACTCTTTAGTGTGTCGAATTAAACTTCTGTAACTTTTTCTTCAATCTTTTAATATTGGACTATCTTCAAGACCCTATAAGACACCGACACTACACTACAAACTGGTGACCCCGCATAAAGAACAGACACCGACACTACACTACAAACTGGTGACCCCGCATAAAGAACAGGATGATGGAGTCGAAGAATGATGGGTGTGGCCCCGAGACCCTCCGTGTTGGCGTGCGTGCCTCGCCCCGCCTTTCTGGCCTGAAGAACCAGGGTTGTGGTTAGTAGTATTTCTTGGTGGTTGTAAAAAGATAAATAATAAATACCCTCTATTAGAATTTTTTAAGAGCAATGGTAAAAGTTTAACATAGATAAGACAAAAATAAACTTCATGAAAATTTGGACAATAACTAAAATCTGTCTCTTCCAAGGATCAAAATGTTCTCCCTTTTGAATACCATACGTACTAGAAAATCTATACTACATATATAAAACGAAAGAGTTGGTTTGTTTGTTTGTTACGCGCTAATCTCTCGAACTACCAGTCGGATTTCAATAATTGTTTTTGGGTATGACATCCCAGTTCTTGAGGAAGGTAGCATCACGGTACTGGTGACGGGAGCATAGCAGTAGTCAAAGCGCTGCGGGATGTTAGTATAATATAAATGGGGAGCATGAAGTAAAATTTGTTCTGTGTCTACAGTTGATCGACAGTTGAATGATGTGGTGTTTATAGGCTACAATCATGACATCATGGCAAAATAAAGAAAAATGCTGTCAGACCATTTTGTTACATTGGAAAGTACCGTCATCTCTATTAATAAACAGCTCGTTTCTCATAAAATTTTGTTGGCTATCTCTCGTATTATATAACTGTAACATAAATAGTTCTCAATGGTCATTGCTCGCAATATTGAATGATATAAACTTTTATAAAGAACTTCTGGCATATTGCCAGCCTTGCTTAACGACCTAGTTGTTCGCAAGTTGTGTGAATATTCAGCTGTGAGTTTTTACAAGCATCCTAGAAATTGTACGATAAACAAATAATGTTGATTTAAAGAAAGTATAATACAATTGCATTGGGTAACACCCTATAATGTATACCATCCACTTTATGCTAGACATGTTAGTCCCCATAAAAAAATAAAAGAGGACAAACGTCTCGCTGGGCACAATACCAAGTACGAGCTAATATTTGTAATCAGGCGAAGACATATTCAAATTTTCTATCGATATTTTTGTTCATGTAGTGTACTAAAGTGACTCCACCTTGCCTGATAGTAAGCAGTCAGTGGAATCCAGAAGTGTGGCCATCATTCCAAGCTTCTGGTATGATAGCCTCCACTATGGCGGGTGGGATAGATGAAGAGAATCAGGGCAATGAGGAAAGAGGGGAACTCACCGAACAAAACACAATAGTACGGATACTACTACTACTCTTACGTCGATCTTCTATGAGAGAGTAGCACTTTTCCATTCGATCCGGCTTATTCATGCTGAAACCAGAATCTACTACTGTAAAATAAATTGTTAGTGTAAGTTCGAGATCAGAAATTGTCTGGTAAATGGCAAAAAGTTTGCTTCCTCATATATTTCAACATTTCTGAGAAAACTTAGATGCTCGAAACCTCTACCTCTCTTCGGGGGAAAACAACAGTTTACGTTATGTTATGTACTCTAGAAATGGCATAATAATTATACGTATTTCACCTTGCTATCTGCCACGCATTCAATCCACATATAATTTGTTTTAAGTGTGTGTGTAATTATTTTTTACATTTATTATATGGTTTGAAATGTTATAATTGCAAATAAAAGCGTAAGAGCGTTTTACGCGTCATGAGTGGCAACGACGCAATTTAGTATCATATTACGTGGTTTTCAATTCATATCATTTAATCTGAGCTATATTTTGAAAATATGTTCTGCGAGCATGCTAGAATATGTTAAAATCTGTATAAAAAGTAAGTAATCATTGCGTTTACAGTTCTATTTATATGCAAATAATACATTTTAAATTTAAATTGCGTTATTTTCATAGAAAAAATAACTGTAAGCATTATGGTTACTTACTTTTTATACAGCTTTCACCTAATTCTAGCATGTAACCAGAACATATTTTTTAAATATAGCTAATCTCATAAGGCGTAAAGCCTCTTAATTGCTTGCATTTCGAGCATTTGGAATCTATTGTAGTCCAATTTAACTCATTAATATATCTCCTTAAATTGTTAAAGCACAAGATGACTTTGACTGTCTCTATGGTTTAGAGGTACTATATACGGTCTGCGATATCGCAGGTTTGATTGCCGCTTAGTGCAAATATTTGTATGTTTGTACATGTCTATATGCATTGGTATGGGTGTTTCTGCGTATAATTTGTATGTTGGTATTTACAAAAAAAAAAGTATGTATATACGCCTTCTAGAACTCATTACACAAGCTATAATATAATGCTTACTTTGGGTCTAGATGGCGTTGTATGCAGTTGTTGATATATTATTATTATAATATATTAAGATAAACTTAAACACTATTTGCTTTTAAAATGTCATAATACTATATTTTACCTCTTTAGTTTAAAACTGAAATAGTGTTGGCCCATCAACAACAAAAGGTAAAATATGTGTTTGAAGAAATAAAGAATTGATAAGTAGCCAACATTACTGTTATACAGTAGTAGGTACATAAAATACGAGGACAAACCCAAGTGCACATTTATTCAATCTTTTTCAGAGTTAATGGATGCCAATCTGACACGAAGACCTTCAACGAAGGATTAACGGTTTGCAGACGCGGAATGGTTTCTGAGGCAGCAGCTTTGCCAACTTTCTAAAAGGTTTGTAATAACTTTAGAAATATTGAACTGGCAATTCTAGTTTGATTCAAAAAGCTGCAGTGGTGTAGTTTCAAACTCAAAGCATTTATTTCATTTTGATCTTAGTATGAAGCTTATGATAAGTCAAAATTACATGAAGTCAGCTAATTAACCTACAGCTTATTCTAACTAGTAGGTAATCTTTACCAAGTCGCTCAATAAATTTCGTAATCATTCGTGTTTTTGATGTGGCATAGTCAATCTTAATCAAATGACACAAACAATACATTTAAGGCTTATCACTATAGTCGGTACGCTTAGTAGGCGGATTGGCAATTGGCGACACATGGGTGTTACACTACTTTGCTTATATAGATTTATTTATTACGGTAGTAGATCCACGCTGATTTCATCATGAATGGGCCGGATCGTCCGGGGAAGTACTACCCTCTCATAGAAGATCGACTTAAGAGTAGTAGTATCCGTACTACTGCGTTTCGTTCGGTGAGTGAGAGCGCCGGAGGCCCAACTTCCCCCCTTTCCTCTTTCCTCACCTCCCTCATTCCCTTCCCCTAACCCCATTCCCAGCCGCCATAGTGGAGACCACCATACCAGCAGTTTAAGACGATGGCTTTTGGTATGGTGGCCGCCACTTCTGGATTCCACTGACTGCTTACCATCAGGCGGTGAGGAGTCACTTTGGTAGGCTATAATATAAAAAAAAAAAAAAAAAAAAAAAGACCATAATATAATTTTTTGTTTGTTTGAACGCGATAATCTCGTACCAGTCGGGTTTAAATAATTATTTTTGCGATCCATAGCCCAGATCTTGAGAAAGGTTATAGGTTATGTAACATCACGCTACTGGCGCCAGGAGCAGAGCAGTAAGCAAATACGCGGGAAGCAAAGAAACTGCGCTTCGGAAAGCTAGTATGATTATATAAAGCGAGAGTTTGTTTGTTTGAACGCGATAATTTCCGGAGCTACCAGTCAGATTTGAATAACTATTATTGTGTTTGATAGCTTAGTTCTTGAGAAAGGTTATAAGCTATGTTACATCACGCTATTGGCGACGGGAGCAGGATAGTAAGCAAAGACGCGAGTAAAACCGTGCCGTGGAAAGCAAGTACCTTTATAAAAAAAACGCGATGCTATGTAAAGAAAACAGCAACTTAACAAAAGATAAGTGAAATTTCGTGATTCAGCTTTTGAAGGAAAAATTTGGTTAAAAAAGATGCAAATAATGACGAAGCTTTGATGATATGGAGAATGGTAATAAGGATAGGAGACCCAAGCATCGGCAGAGAGTAATTGTATATTTTGTTGTGCTTTTATTCCTTGTACTAGCAGTCTTTTTAAAATTGTTATTAGAGAAGAAGGGCAAGATTAATTTAAATTGTACTCCTAACTGGAACGAACTGCCAGCTGCGATGTTACCCAAGCGCTATGACATGTCCTTCTGAGAACATTAATATCGCTTCGCGACGCCTCTGGCATTGCAGAAGTCCATAAGCGACAGTTACACTTACCATCAAGAGGGCTGTTAGCTTGTCTGCCACTGTAGGTAATAAAAAAAAATTAAGCAAGGCAAAAGTGTTCATTAGACGCAGACGTTAATATTGTGTAATGTTGTATTTGTTTGCAAATGATTAGCAATTAAAATTAAATGTATATTTCTCATAGAAGATCGACGTAAGAGTAGTAGTATCCGTACTACTGCGTCTCGTTTGGTGAGTAAGAGTGCCGGACGATGGTTTCTGGTATGGTGGCCACCACTTCTGGATTTCACTGACTGCTTACCATCAGGTGGGGTGGAGTCACTTTGGTAAGCTAATATAAAAAGAAAAAATCCTAAGTCTCTGTGGTAACAGGAGGTTGGCTTATTGCGACACTATTAAAAAACTATGCTTACGACACAGAGATAGATACAAATTTTGAAGTATCAGAGGCGGTTGACAACCACGGTCACAATCTGTCAGCATATATAGCAAAGAAAAATGTTTTTTAAGAACTTTCTTTGAAGTAAACATGGCGTAATTTACTTCATATTAATATTATTCAAAAAGACAATTTAAACAGCATTACGACAATTTTATTTACATAATAATTATACTAACTTTCCGCGGCGCGGTTTTAGATACGTCTTTGCTTACTGTTCTGCTCCCTGTTGCCAGTAGCGAGTTGTGCCTATAACCTTCTTTGATAACTGGGCTATCATACACAAAAAGAATTTTTCAAATCAGACTGGTAGTTCCAACAAACCAACAAACTCTTACGCTTTATATAATATTTACATAATATATAGCGCTTTATCTAATGAACAAGAAATATGATTACTAAATCTAATAAACATATATTTACTTCGAAAATTGAGTAAACTATACAAGTGTGTGCTTTTATGTGGGAGTTTGGTTCCGTTATTATATTTAAATTTTATATGTACATAAACTATAAATATAATTACGGAACGAAACTCCCACAGCAAAGCACACAACTACATTAAAAAAATTATATAGATTTAAATAGAAGCTTGAAGTCGCAAGTAGGAGTTGCCACAAATAATGAGAAGAGAGCGACGGACATTTATGATCATTATGATCAAAAGGTCATAGTCAAAACATTTATTTCATACTAGCTGCGCCCCACGGCTTCGCCCGCGCGTGTAATATGTTTTGTGTCCCCCGAGAACCAGACCGACTATAGGGATCGGGATCGCACCGAATCTATCTAAATACCAATTTTCATCGAAATTGTTTCTGCTGTTTAGACGCTGAGTGATATATAACAAACATACACATATACATACATACTCTAGGATCATAATTAGATAGGAACACATGCGCTGGTAAAAAGTTCCGGGCTTTAATTGAGCGACAAAAGTATGAAGTGCTGAAATGTTTGGTTCAAGTTCCACTTTGTGAAAGGTGATGGATTATCGCCAATTAAAGTACTATTGTAAGAGATCGAAATAGATTTTTATTCGGAACAAATAAAACAGAACATGTCACACCAATGACATATGAGTGAGAGAGAGAGAAACTTCTCTGTCACCCTTGACATTAACAGTAAAGCAAAGCAAGCCTTAACACAAAGGTTCTATTGGGTTTACAAGCAGTTTCCAACAAAAGGGTGGCTCTTCAGTCCCGCACGTGTTGTTCTAGTTAAAATGGGAGAGCGAGAGAACACTCTTCGTGGTAAAGGCGATAGCAATGTGGTGACAACAGCAAACTCCTTAATTTGAGGGAAGCTAACATTCAGTGTTGTTTGAAAACATTGACAACAGAAACAAAGGAAAATCTACACATTTTCGTCTTACTTCAAGCCATATGACTTAGCATTTTTTATAGAATCAGCAAACATCTTAGCTGGCAGAAAAATTCTTAGTACATTTCTTCCTTTTTAATATTTGTGGGAACAAGTAACAATATTTGCTTTCAATCACAGTATCCTAAAAATAACACTATGCAAAATTCTGTTTTTTCTGTGGAAGTACGCTACGTGCTTAAAATATTCTATGAGCCCATTTCAGATGTCTTAGATAGGGAACATTGATGTTTTTATAAATAAATAGTAGTACAGTCTCATTTTATATTTTCTTTTAAAGTAAGATAGGTATGTACTCAATTTTTAATCTATTTATGTATCAACAATTACATTTTTGCCTGACTACCGAAGACAATGAGGGTAATGTTTTTCGATCGTATGTATTTATGTATGTATGTCTTTTTCTTTGACAATCTCTACAGCCTAAATGTCTTGATGGAATTTAACGTAATGAGGTGTCATTAGATTTGTATTGAATGTAGGAGTGACACAGGATATATAAAATTTCAATGTCGCATCAACACGAGAAATAAAATAGGTTTCTTTCTTTACACTTTGTTTTAGACAGGCGGGTATTTGGTAGCCTTTACCTAAAGATAAGAATTGTACTATATATGACATGTATCGAACTATCTGAATCACGACCCATTTTGCAGATATTTCGCTTAAAACTGTCAAACTTGTAAGAACTATTGTGTACAATGCACGACGTTTTTCATTCTAACTTCTTCTCTTCTCCTTTTTTTTTTGGCAACAGAGCCGACGATTGTGTCAGCTATTTCTGCCAGCGTCAAGTTTAGAATATTATTCTTGTTGATGATATTAATGGTATAATACAATGATTAAATAGAAAAAAATGTGGATGAAATTAAATGACAACCATCTTCCGTGAAAACAAAAGATGGACCTTTTCTTCATTCTAACTTATCAACAGTGTACTCAGTATCTACTTAGTAAAATATCAGTGTCTAATAAAACGTTAACAAACTCGTTGTCAAGGAAATCTGTCATCAGGCTAATTTCGACCTACTTGCATTTGATGGATTGCTATATTAAGCTTATGGTGGGTCATAATACTTTATTTTAATAACACTTACTGTACTGCATATTACGATAAGCTATATTGAGCACCGTTTTGGTAACTTGATTACATACAGGTGTTTCTTAACTAAGAAACTCCAATTGGACTTTCGTCTATTGTAATATATAAAGCGTAAGAGTTATTTTTTTGTTTAGACGCACTAATCTCTAAATCTACCAATCGAATTTGAATATATTTTTTGTGTATGATAGCCCAGTTCTTGAGGAACGTTATAGGCTATGCATCATCACGGTACTGGCGACGAGAGCAGCGCAGTAACCAAAGACGCGGGTGAAACCGCGCAGCTGGCAGCTATTTCCTATATATTCCTAGTATACATAAATATTAAATAACACATAATAGTCTCTGAATCCCCTGTAGTGGCCGTAACACTAAGAATTTTATTCCTACCCAATATAAAATAGCAAATAGATATACATTTACTTATTTATATTGGTCATAGTTTGTGCATGTTACTACCTGGATACGCCAAGCTGGGTCCGGCAACCGCATTAAAAACCCCTTAGAGGAGATTATGGAAGCAGCTACAATCTTATCTATTTACGTACCATCGTTGTGGTAGAATGTGTCATTTAATAACAGCATTGTGATTTATAGTAAAAATCAAAAAACTCAAAGCATTTATTTCTTATTTTAACCGACTTCAAAAAAAGGAGGAGGTTTCTCAATTCGAACGTATATATTTTTTATCATATAGTATTTTTGAAGTCAAAACTACACGAAGTCAGCTAATTAACCTACAGCCAGTTTGCTGACGAGGTAGAGCTGTGGGAAAAACTGGCAAGAAACTCATGCCACTCTTTTCAATCGCCAGATAATTACAGTTTTTTGTATGAGTAACAATTTTAACACTCAGCACAACCAATGAACCATACAAAGTAATTATTACAAATCAACAAATTAATACAATTACCAAGATTAAAAAAAGAAAAGAGAGGATTCAATTATTTAGTTTTATCTAGTACGATAATTTGACCAAGTATTTTAATTAAAGTAAATAAATTATTTTATTTTACTCAAAGACTGCAAAAATGACCCTTTACAAGGTAAACCGACGACCTTATAAGGGTGGCGGGCAACCGATGGATGAGGGCGGACGACCCGCTAAGGTGGCGAAAATTGGAGGAGGCCTATGTCCAGCAGTAGACTGATATGATGATTACGATGACTGCAAAAAATACGTTTGTTAAGTATTATCAAAAGTTGTACCAACACGGTATATCCTTATAATTTATTATATTAATGCAATACAAACATACATATTTTCGCGCCTGTCTCTCATTAATGGGGTAAGCAGAGATTATAGAATGCCATTTGCTGCTTACCAAACATACGTCCTTAGCCTCTTCAACATTCATTAATCTTTTCATACACTTACGTCGGGTGCTTGTAATGGTCATTTTTTAACACATTTCTTATGTCTATGTATGTCTTTGTAGGTATATAGGTAAATTGTAGTGTCTATACAATTTAAAATCATTTTTCAAAGTAAGTTTATCCTTAAGTATAGATTTATTTGTTTGCTTTTTAATACCAACAGGCTGCTTTCAATTGAAGATTTCTCTAAATGCTAGTGCAGCTAAATAAAATAAAACAAATTGTAGGGCATGACAATAAACTTTTACTTACTATCGTAGCCTACGATTTTCAACTCTATCAAACATTTAATGTTCATATTTCAGTATACGTTTAAAATCGAATCATATTCAATACCTAATGCCAAGATCAAATTATAGAGTAACCGTGAAATCTGATTCACAACCAATGCCCTATTACGAAGCCTTGGGAACTAAATACGTACTCAGTAAACACTTGAAGGTAACGCCTTCATTTAATACTAAATTATGTGTTTATCAATAATTGTTTATGCGGTGATAGTCTGGCTGTTAAGGTTAAGTAATTCGCATTTAAATTAGTGAAAACAAGCAAAATTTATTATTAAGAAACAAAAAGCCCACCTGTTTAAAACAAACTGAAAAGAAAGAAACCCTTTTTTTGTGCTGACGCTACATTGCAATATTACATACCCTATGTCACTTCCACGAATCTAATGACACGTCATATGTTAAAATTCATTGAGTCATTTAGGCTGTAGAGCGTGCCAGAGAAATAGACATACATACATACATAGATACATACCAATGGCGAAGGGTCCATATAACCCGATTTCTACCGGCTTCCCTTTGAGATAAATCACAAAGACTATAATATATATGTCGACGCGAAAGCGTAGATGTTTATATTTAAACCATTTACTTAGTATTTTTAATGTTTAGATTACATGAATTTTGCATTTCTTTAATGTTAATTCACTACAATTATTTATAGACATGAATTTATATTGCTTAAACTTTATTTATTTTAAAATCTTTTAAATAACATGCAAATGAAATTTTATATACTCAAAAAGCAACGTACCTATTACTTTAGATTATTTTATGTAAGGTGTTTTTATTTGCCTAAATTTTTAATAATTGATTTTACACGCAGCTTGATTAATCTGTAGTAAATTAAACTTGTGATTGATTATTTTGTTGCTTTTTGAATATCCGTTAAAACTTTTATTTAAGTTGTTGTTTATAAAATGATTTCATAGTTTTAATATTCATTTTAATTTAGTTTATGAATTATGAGAGCCGAACTTCATTTATTTAAAAATAAAAGTGAACACGTGTTAAATTCCGTGTGTTCCGGTGACGGTAGGCGACCATATTGTTTTACACAGCATTAGTTTCCTTTTGCTAGTGATTCTGGAACGAACGGACGTGTCTTGTGAGTACCTTGATATTGAATTATTATTTAGTTATTATTGTTATTAAGTTGTTATGAACATAGTTTAAAAATTAGGTAAATGTGAATAATATAGTGGTAGTAACCATTGATTGTCGTAATAAAGTGATTTATAAATTGTGGTGTGTATTTATCTGCATCAAGATATCATGAGTTTGAGAGATAACGAAAGTGGTGACGTCAGTAATGCTGACGTCACTCTTTCTAAAAATTCGGTTGGGCTCAACCCCTCGTTATCAGAAGTGGGATCACCACCCACTTCTGCCGGACATTCTGATCTACCTTCCGTTGTAACAAATACTTCTGTTAACGGGGTCCCAGCTGAGTTTTTTGCTCAAATGATGCAGATGATGAAGCACATGTCGGATCGTGTGACGTCATTTGATTCTAAAGTAAAAATTAACGATGTCTTTTTGCCGTCATACGATCCGGACTCTAACATAGGTATACGTGAGTGGTGTAAGCATATAACCACTGCAATGGATACTTACAAGCTGAGTGATTACGATGTGCGAATGAAAGTAGGTAGTTTATTGAAAGGTCGCGCTAAATTATACGTGGATAGTTGGCTGGTTTCCACAAGCTCTTGGTTGGAGATGCGCGATATTTTAATAACAACGTTTGAACCAGAAAATCGGTATTCAAGAGATATAATTCGGTTTAGAGAGCATGTTTACGATAATAGTAAAAATATAGCGCAGTTTCTGTCGGAGGCCTGGATATTATGGCAACGAATCACTAAAGATAAGTTATCGAGTGATGACGCGGTTGAGGCTGTCATTGGTTGCATTAATGACGAACGATTGCGTATAGAATTATTAAATGCACGTGCAAAGTCTGTACCAGAATTAATTTCTGTTGCGTCATCTATACGTCCCACAAAGCGTACAAATTCGAATCAGTTGTTACAAAATCCAAACAAGCGCCCACGTTTGGCAGAAAAATCTAACTTGCACTGTCAGACATGTAAGAGGACTAACCACGATACACGGGATTGTCGGTTCGCGAATAAAAGTACAGCTTCTCAGCCACGCCATGACTCAAACAAAGAAACTCAAAGTGCTTGAAGCCTACCTGCACATTTTGCTCCAAAGTAGGCCATACGTTTGAAACATGCTATAAACGTGAACGTGCGGTAGTTTCTAATGTAAATTTCGTAGGTAAACCAAAACTTACTTGGATACCTATTACTATTGGAGATTTTAAATTAACTGCTATTTTTGACAGTGGAGCAGATTGTTCTTTAGTGCGTGAATCGGTAGCAGCAAAGATTCCGGGTAAACGTGTAAATGAAGTTCATTATTTAAAGGGCATCGGTCAGTTTACAGTGGTGTCTTTGACTGCATTAGTTGCTGTTTGTGTAATTGATAATTTGCGTGTAGAGTTACAATTTCATGTAGTTCCAGACTACGAAATATGTTCTGACATGTTGATCGGGACAAATCTTATCAATGACACAAACTTAAGCGTACTAGTTACATCACGGGGTGCTAAATTGATTCATCAACCGGTGGTTTACCATATGCGATCACAAGATGAAAAATTCGATAAACTTGAAACTGATTTATCTGATGAAGGTCAGATAAATGAATTAAAAATATTGTTGACTAAGTATACACATTTGTTTATTCATGGGTACCCTCGTACACGAGTTAATACTGGGAAACTGGAAATACGCTTGAAAGACCCCAATAGATATGTAGAGCGTAGAACATATAAGCTGAGTCCAGTTGAACGTGAGAAAGTTAGACAGATTGTGACAGAATTGTTAGAACATAATATTATAAGAGAGAGTAATTCTTCTTTTTCTAGTCCCATAATCCTAGTCAAAAAGAAAAACGGGCAAGATCGCATGTGTGCGGACTATCGTGAGCTGAATAAAAACACCTTGAGGGACCACTATCCTTTGCCGATCATTTCGGATCAAATTGATCAATTATCAGGAGGGTTTTACTACTCTACTTTTGATATGGCGGCAGGATTTCACCAAATACCAGTTTCAGAAAGCTCAATAGAGAAAACCGCCTTTGTAACACCCGATGGCCTTTATGAGTATTTGTCCATGCCATTTGGTTTAAGTAATGCTGTTGCAGTTTACCAAAGATGTATAAATAGAGCTCTCGGGTCTCTTCTTTACGGGTCTGATCCAATATGCCAAGTATATGTTGATGATGTACTTACAAAATGTAGAGTTTTTTCAGAGGGTCTATCCCGCATTGAGAGAATACTGATCTCTCTACAGGAGGCTGGGTTTTCGATCAATGTAGAGAAGACCGTTTTCTTCAAACGTTCTATTGAGTACTTGGGAAATATTGTATCAGATGGGCAAGTTAGCCCTAGTCCTAGGAAGATAGAGGCCTTAACAAAAGCTCCTTTACCTACAACCGTTAAACAGGTTAGATAGTTTAACGGATTAGCTGGTTATTTTAGGCATTTCATTCCCAATTTTTCCCGGATTATGGTACCTTTATACGAGTTAACCAAAAAGGACGCAAAATGGGAATGGAACGAAAGACATGATCAAGCTAGGAATTACATTATCCAACATTTGTCTACTGCGCCTACTCTTTTAATTTTTCAGGAAGACGCGCCAATCGAACTATATACGGACGCAAGTAGTATCGGCTACGGAGCGGTGTTAGTGCAAATGGTCAACGGGCGACATCATCCAGTTGCCTACATGAGTTTGCGTACCACTGAGGTTGAGAGTCGTTACCACTCCTACGAACTAGAAACCTTGGCAGTGGTAAAAGCAATCAAACATTTTCGCCAATACTTATACGGCCGAAAATTCAAAGTCATAACAGGCTGCAATGCGCTGAAAGCATCAAAGTTCAAAAAGGATTTATTGCCACGAATACATCGCTGGTGGGCGTTTTTACAGAACTATGATTTCGACATAGAGTATCGAAAAGGCGAAAAACTGCAACACGCGGATTTCTTCAGCAGAAATCCATCAACTTATAGTACGGTCAACCTTATGACGAGAGACATGGAATGGATTCAGGTAGAACAGAGGCGAGATAATGACCTTCGTTTTTTGATTGAAGCCATAACTAACGGTAATCCAGTAGAAAACTACGTTCTGGTGGAAGGCGTTCTGAAGAAAACTCTTCGTAACCCATTACTCGGTAACTATGAAGCCATTGTTGTGCCGAGGTCATTCCAGTGGAGTTTGATAAACTCCTACCATACAGCTCTCCAACACCCAGGATGGGAGAAGACGTTACAGAAATTGAAAGAGTCGTATTGGTTTGACAAAATGAGCACAGTGGTCAGAAAGTTTGTTGACAATTGTATTGTATGCAAGACTTCAAAAGGTTCGTCGGGTGCCACACAAGTACAGCTTCACCCGATACAGAAACCAAATGCGGCGTTTCAAGTCATCCATATGGATATTACAGGTAAACTAGGCACTAGAAACCGAGAAGGTCGAGATGAATATGTGATTGTGACTATAGATGCATTCACCAAATATTTGCTGCTTAGTTACTCGAACGATAAGAACCAAAGTAGTAGTCTTGCAGCATTGAAACGCACAATACATTTATTTGGAACACCAGTGCAAGTAGTAGTCGATGGTGGAAGAGAATTTTTAGGTGATTTCAAAAATTACTGCGACAACTTTAACATCAATATTCATGCCATTTCACCAGGAGTTAGCCGAGCGAATGGCCAAGTTGAACGTGTAATGGCCACCTTGAAGAATGCGTTGACCATGATTAAAAATTATGAGACTGAAGATTGGCAGACTGCATTGGATGGACTTCAATTAGCATTCAACTGCACACCACATCGTGTAACTGGAGTGTCACCACTTACGCTCCTGACACGAAGACAACATAGTGTACCTCCACAGCTATTGCGACTGGTGAACATTGATGAAGAGACTATAGATTTCGACCTCCTTGACCAACAAGTTCAACAGAAAATGGTAGCTGCTGCTCAGTACGACAAACAACGGTTTGACAAAAATAAGGCTAGAATACGACCATTCCAAAGAGGAGATTATGTGTTGATTAAAAATAATCCACGTAATCAAACATGTCTTGATTTAAAGTACAGCGAACCGTACGAGATTTTACGTATTGAAGACAATGACAGATACACCGTCAAACGAGTTACTGGAAGAGGGCGACCACGTAAGGTTGCTCATGACCAGTTACGTCGCGCACCGCAACCAGGCGAGCAGGAAACCATGTCGACATATTCTGACAATGACCAGCAACACAACCTGGAAGACTTGCAGCTCCAAGCAATCACGACCGAACCGCAGCCATCAACTTCACAAGCTGCGACGACGTTTGATACTTAACAAACGGTGAGTTCTTTTTATAACATGGTTTTGGGCTTATGTCAGATTGACGCATTTTTGAAAATACTCTCAATAATTGCTTATGTCAAAGAGAGTTTTGACTCATGAACTCACTTTAGCAATTAAATTTAACAATAATCTTAAGACTGTACTTTCCTTTCAATTCCAGTTTCCTACAATAGACTGTCATTTTCAGAGCCTCTGTGGACCACGGCGAAAAAGGCCTAGACCACAGCATCGTCCTTCCCACATCCTTTAGAGCCCCTGTGGACCACGGCGTACATGACCGCCCAGACCACAGCAACATTTTATTTGAGCATTTGGGTTATGAACTGATTTAATTATTTTAATTATTATTTTTATAAACTACTACTAAAATACTGTGTGGACCATAATGTACGAAACCGCTCATAACCACAACAGTAAATAATAATTAAAAACATTTTCAGAGCCTCTGTGGACCACGGCGTACATGACCGCCCAGACCACAGCATCGACCAAATCCCTATATCCTTTAGAGCCCCTGTGGACCACGGCGTACAAAACCGCCCAGACCACAGCATCATTCATGATTATGTAACAAAAATGCAAGTATGCGTGGAGACATTTGCATTTAATAACAAGAATAAAACGTGTTATAAAGTGCGTGGAGTATAAAACACGGTCTACGAGAATATTTAACCTTATAGCTCATTCCCAAAGTACAGGAACAGTTGTAGTAACAAAACATTACCATTGTCCACGTACCTAATGGTATAAGAAATCATTAGCTTAAATATCTGGTATACATTACACACTTACTTAAATTGCATTCGTTATTTATTTCAGATAACGATGGATATAAGTGTTAACCCACCTAGTGTAGGTATCTATGTACAGGTACCTAGCTGAAATCAATAACTTTTCATTTCCAGAAACGTGGCAGGCGCAGAGCACGCACCGCCCCGCAGAATGGCCGTGTCGACGCGAAAGCGTAGATGTTTATATTTAAACCATTTACTTAGTATTTTTAATGTTTAGATTACATGAATTTTGCATTTCTTTAATGTTAATTCACTACAATTATTTATAGACATGAATTTATATTGCTTAAACTTTATTTATTTTAAAATCTTTTAAATAACATGCAAATGAAATTTTATATACTCAGAAAGCAACGTACCTATTACTTTAGATTATTTTATGTAAGGTGTTTTTATTTGCCTAAATTTTTAATAATTGATTTTACACGCAGCTTGATTAATCTGTAGTAAATTAAACTTGTGATTGATTATTTTGTTGCTTTTTGAATATCCGTTAAAACTTTTATTTAAGTTGTTGTTTATAAAATGATTTCATAGTTTTAATATTCATTTTAATTTAGTTTATGAATTATGAGAGCCGAACTTCATTTATTTAAAAATAAAAGTGAACACGTGTTAAATTCCGTGTGTTCCGGTGACGGTAGGCGACCATATTGTTTTACACAGCATTAGTTTCACTTTTGCTAGTGATTCTGGAACGAACGGACGTGTCTTGTGAGTACCTTGATATTGAATTATTATTTAGTTATTATTATTATTAAGTTGTTATGAACATAGTTTAAAAATTAGGTAAATGTGAATAATATAGTGGTAGTAACCATTGATTGTCGTAATAAAGTGATTTATAAATTGTGGTGTGTATTTATCTGCATCAAGATATCATGAGTTTGAGAGATAACGAAAGTGGTGACGTCAGTAATGCTGACGTCACTCTTTCTAAAAATTCGGTTAGGCTCAACCCCTCGTTATATATTATAGTGTAAAAACAGACCATACGTCGTGCTTCAAGGTAAGCAATTTTTGCGCCGAATTCACTCATACAAAACGTTACTCTTCGCTATTGTTACATACATGTATATTGTCTACCTCTGTGGTTCGGTGGTATTGTATATGAACTGTTACGCAGAGGTCGCGGGTTCGATTCCCGCTCAGTGCAAATATTTGTGTGCTGAACATGTCTATTTGAATTGGTCTGGGTGTTTCTATGTATAATATTTATGTATTTACAAAAAAAAAGAATTTAAGTATGTATATCCGTATTCTAGAACTCATAAAACAAGCTGTAATATATGCTTACTTTGGATCTAGATGATGCTGTATGTATTTGATGAGATATATTATTATATATACCAACATACACTCGATAAACACTACCGTTTTTGACTTCGACAGTCTGGCAAAAAGTGAATACTGGACTTTAATACCAATATTTTTAAATTGTCAATTCGCTTCGAACAAGCCTTATCAATGCTTTGCTTCGTCTGTATAAATAGAAGCCGTCGTTGCCTAGCATTGGTACAATTATGGTTTGGTATATTAAACTCTCGGGTCTGATGAGCCAACGATACACTTGTTGGTTAAACTCAGTGGCGAAGCGTCCATATAACACGATTCCTGCCGGCTTCCCTTTTAAAATATGTCCTGACCACCTTATACCTATCACTGCTTGCGTGTCTACTCAAAGACTAACTAGCCTTCTGAAACTCAAAATATTTTAGTCCCACCGGCTTCCCTCCTCCGAAAAGTGACTCTTCGCTACTGGTTAAACTGTCATATGGAAAGGCCTCTTTTTATATAGAGAAGGCATGAGTGCCACGCGCGCTTAATGCGTATTAGGTTTCAGACTTTCTTAAGTCTAGGTTTCCTCACGATGTTTTCTAAGTAAGTCTAAGTGGGAGGACATGTGGAAAGGATAGATGAAAGTAAAATAACAAAAGAGATTTATTGAAGAGACATGCCTGTGGAAGTTGGTAGGGGTCGCCCTACACGGACATACGCGGACTTAATAGGAGATGTGTTGACAAATCGCACAATAACAAGCACCCGTAACCGACGTGTGTGCATGAAAACATTAATGATTGTTGAAGAGGCAAAGGAGGTGTGTTTGGATCGTAGTAAGTGGAGTTCTATAGTCTCTGCTTATCCCATTAATGAGAGACAGGCGTGAAGTTATGTATGTACGTATGTAAGTCTCAAGATAAACTTAGAAAGCACAATATAAATTTGAAAAGTCACAATAGGACTGGATTTCGAATCCACGACCTCTTAACTCTACGAAGCAGGTGCCTTAACCACTGGGCCATTGCGACACGTGGTTAAAGTTTATCAAAGTAATATCATGATTTTTTTTTTATATTTATTAGCCTACCAAAGTGACTCCACCCCGCCTGATGGTAAGCAGTCAGTGGAATCCAGAAGAGGTGGCCACCATACCAAAAGCTATCGTTTTAAACTGCTGGTATGGTGGCTTCCACTATGGCGGCTGGGAATGGGGTTAGAGGAAGGGAATGAGGGAGGTGAGGAAAGAGGAATTGGGCCTCCGGCGCTCTCACTCACCGAACGAAACGCAGAAGTACGGATACTACTACTCTTAAGTCGATCTTATATGAGAGGGTAGTAGTTTCCCGGACGATCCGGCCCATTCATGCTGAAATCAGTGTGGATCTACTACCGTAATATTATATTTGGATTATGATTTTCTTTTCAGGTTAGTGCTGGGGTTCACCAGAATTATGTCCTCACTCTCTTACTCTTACACATTACTAATATAATTATATCACAACATAAACACCAGACGATTGTAAAATATTCAACATTAAATAAAATTAATCTTTATCTGGTACACAATGTCTACGACAGGAGTCTACGCGTCTACAGACGCTACGGTTACGTAGCTAACCACCTACGGCGTAGCACAACAACATGAAAATTAAGGTATGCCAGTTAAAATGTCATCTTCGTATAAATATAGCACAATTATAACTTTAAACTAATGACGTCATCAACTCAACTGCCTGTTTAATATGAAAATAACAGTAAAACGTGACACCACACAACAACAACCCTTTGTTTACTCACGTTAGGCGAATAAATGTGTGTCATTAGTCGTTAGGGGAGAATTACAACAAATTGTTATTAAAATTTTTCTAGTGTTACCTTGCTACACATCCGTGTTTCAGGTCAATTTTGTGTATAAACTTTATGAAATCAGGGCACCGCGGTTTGCAGAACTGCACTTATAATGTAGTTTTATTGTTTTTATTTTTAGTATATTTTTTTTAGTCATTATCATATCAGCCAAAATACGTCTACTGTTGACGTAATAGGAGTGGGTGTAATGTGGACATTACTCATGACTTTAGTTTTGTCTATGTTTAATACTAGGCCCACTTGTCGAGAGACTGTACTGAGGTCATCGAGCATTGCGCTGAGGTCCTCCACAGTCTTGGTCATGACCACGATATCGTCAGCGAATCGAAGGTGAGTGATGTAGTGTATTTTTTTTTAATTTATAGTCAATATAAATAAAGAATTAATGCAAAATTTGTAAAAGTAGGTATATTTTGTATTCAAATTGCGCTCAAACTAATCTCAATAATTTAAATTAACAGATTCATTCTTAAATTACAATTTTTTGCTTTAAGTACTCTTTACTCCATACTGAACTCCCCTAACGCTCCCACTTGTTTAACTTCTCATTTCCAATACCTTTGCATGACAAGAATCTTCGTTCATCTAATAATCTTCTTCTTTTTTGCCCTCTTCATGACTCAAGTCTTATACATTCATCTTTCAACATTCAGTCCATTCTTCTTTGGAATGCGCTCCCTCTCGAGATCAGGATGTCCACTACCCGAGACATCTTTAAGGCAAGAGTTCGTCCGCTGTACAGTAAGTTATTAGCGGAATCATCTTAGCGTTCATGATGTTTATATTTATATATTTATTGGTATAGGTATGTATGTATATATTTGTATACGTATGTATATATTGGTATGATATATATGTATATATTTAGTATTTAATTTGTTTAATTGTGTATTTTGGTATTCATAAGTAATTACCTACTCTAACTACTCATTACATAAAGCACCTACCTGGTTTCATCTCTGCATCACCCAAAGGTTGCCTGGTAGAGAATGCCTTTGGCATTAAGCTCGCCTTTGTACAGTGTTTTGTGCATAAAGAAATAAAATAAATAAATAAAATTACAATTTTCCAAAATATATTTTAATTAACAGATGCTTGTAAGAATTGTACAAATGTATCTATGAGTGAAATGAAATGAAATGAAATATATGTTTATTCATTTAGGTTAATTAAATTAACACTTATGAACGTCAAAGTTTACAAAATGTCAGCAAATTAACCTACAGCCAGTTCGCTGACGAAGTAGAGCCATGAGAAGAACTGGCAAGAAACTCAGGCCACTCTTTTTAATCGCCAGGTTATTACAATTTTTGTAAGTTACAGTTTCAAGTAGCATGCAAAGTGACGCAGGCAATACACTTAACTCTATAGATACTTAATTACTTACAGCTTTCTATGTTGTAAAGAAAATTAAAAAGTAAAATGTGTGCTTTACAGGTTGCCTCAATTTGCATATTGCTACAAAAGGTAAAGGCAACATGTGAACTGTGATAAATGTTTCTATGTAGATATTATATAAACTATTAATTTTTGGTATAAGTATAAAGTAAGATGAACTTAATTTACCACAGGAGTTCACAATGTACCTTTATTTCACAAATCTCAATGTAAAAAAATTTAACAATACTAAGTATACAATTTTAACAAAACAATACAAAATGTGTACTTAACTGTTCAAATATGGCTCGGGCATCATGTCATTTATAATTAATACAAAAAAAAAAAAATCATTTTATAAATTATGTCAAAATGTATCAATAAATTAATGTCAAAAAATTATTTGTTAAAGCATGTCATTCATAATAATCATAAAAAATGTCATTCATACAATAATTAACAAAAATATGTCCTTTAAAGTATAATGTCATTAAAATTAAGAGTAAAATTAATTTACTCCTTCGTCAAGCGAGCATCCCATGACTTTTATCGTTCAGATACTCATTAACAGTGTAGTAACCCTTAAGTATTAAATGTTTTTTGACAATTTGTTTAAATTTGTCTAAGGGTTTATCCATTATGTCGATAGGTAATTTATTAAATAAACGTACACCAAGTCCCGTAAACGAATTATGGACTTTATGTAAGCGATAGTGTGAGCCAACCAGTTTATGCTTACCCCTGGTGTTAATCTCATGCACATCGCAATTTCTAGTATATAGACTAATGTTACTCTTAACATAAACAACATTAGCATATATATATTGAGATGCAACTGTCAATATACCTATCTCTTTGAATCGCTCTCTCAGGGAGTCTCGTGAACCTAGGTTGTAGATAGAACGTATAGCTCGTTTTTGAATAGTAAAAACGGTTTCAATGTCAGCAGCCCTACCCCACAACAATATGCCGTAAGACATAACGCTGTGAAAATAACTAAAGTAGACTAGTCTGGCGGTTGCCACATCAGTAAGTTGCCTAACTTTCCTGATAGCAAAAGCCGCTGAGCTGAGTTTACCTGCGAGACACGAAATATGGGCTTCCCACTGAAGTTTGCAATCTAAAGTTAAGCCCAAGAAAACTGTGGACTCTACGATTGAAACTGACTCATTATTTAAAACCAGGTTTATACCTGCACTTTTGACATTTGGCATAGAAAATTTTATACATTTTGTCTTCTTGGAATTAAGTAGAAGATTGTTTACCGTGAACCAGTTCAGGACTTGCGCGAGCGAACCATTTACAACGTCGAAATTAGGGTCTTTACGGTTAACTTTAAAAATAAGAGACGTATCGTCTGCAAATAGCACTATATCGCAGAAATCCTGTACAAAGTACGGCAAATCATTTACATACACCAAAAATAGAAAAGGACCAAGAATGGAGCCCTGTGGGACGCCCATAGCAACAGGTAACCCTAAGGACCTATTTCCATTTACATCATCAGTGAGTGAAGAAGGAGACTTTCCCAGTGTCGAAAGTTACAGGTTAAATAAATTTATTTAAATACCTATTTTAAACAACAATGAATGGAAAAATAACCTTTAAGCTTGGTTAAACAATACCACATTCAATTTAAAATCCTTTAAAATTATAGAATCATTGCAGCTATTTCTCAAATAGCAAAATCAAAATCTATCCATAGTCAGGTTTACTACAATGCCAACAAAGCATTAAATTAAATCAACCAACTAAATAATTATTAATTAGCAACCCTACTCAAGTCTGATTCGTAAATAAATATCTTTATTAAAGCTTTCTACTCTCACGTAGCTAAAACCTACTAAACCACTTCAGTATCCCGCGCTAAGTTACATCTTCGGTTACTGCTCCACTCTCGTCACTAGTAGCGTGATGTAAACCTATAACATTCCTCAAGAATTCGGCTATCAAACGCAATAATTCTCAAAATCGTTCAGTCCAGAGAAAACCCCATACGACCTCACAAACTTTACCCCTTCATAATATTAGTATAAAATTTACATATCCGTATTGCATACAGTTAAGTTCAAAATATACAATACAGTACTAAGTAGATCTAGGTTATAAAACTTTCAATGAAGAAAACCTACCTAGGTTCTACGCTCAGTACCCATAGAGCCTTCGCCAGTAGCTATCCGGCCGTCGCTCGGGACGCACCGCAGCGCAAACCGTTCACAGTTTACGACGCCGCGATTATATCAACTTTCAACTTTTTCCTTACGTATTAGTGTATTTATTTTTAAAATTTACTTTTTGATAAGTGTTTGTGTTTTATCAAAGTGAGGTATTGTTTTTAAGTTTTGTTTTCTGATGATCGCGTTGGGTGGTCATCAACTCAAAGGTAAGCTTTATTTTAATTGGTGTAAACGTAAAATTAATTTTGTAATAATGAAACTTTTTTATTGTAGTACGTACTTTTTTCGAATATTGTAAAAATAGTGACAAACGAAGAGAATTTAATAATAATAAATTAATAAATATTTAAACATAAGTAATACCTTAACGCTTTTTGAACGACAAATAATATAAATTGTAAGTATTTTATACGTAAATTACAAAGTAATACTGGTTATCCTATAAATTATTATTGAATTAAACAAACTCTCAGCTAAGTCAAAGTCAAAGCATTTATTTCATTTTAATCATAAAGTATGAAGCTTATGAAAAGTCAACATTACATTTCAGCCAATTGACCTACAGCCAGTTCGCTGACGAGGTAGAGCTGTGAGAAGAACTGGCAAGAAACTCACGCCACTCTTTTTAATCGCCAGATAATTACAGTTATTTGAATGAGTTACAATTTAAACACTCAACAACTCAACAACAAAATTAGTTCTATATCATATTTAGTTTAATTATGTTTTATTATTACCGTCGTCTAAATGATAGTATGAACTCGTTGTAAGTACATATCCATACTGCCCTTTGTATAGTCCGACTGCAGGACGAACGCCTCTTATCATATGGTAAAGCTATGATTGACCGCCACGTTTATTCAGAAAATTAGCAATTCATAGTCAATTAGACTTATTCATTTGCAATTTTTCTACACTTAAATCTGAAGAATGGTACAAAAATATTGGTACTTACATGAATTCGAACCGACAGTCTCGTACTTAAGAGATAGGTGCTATATTCTCTAGATAAGCAAAATAAAGAATTTAAGTAAATATAAGTAAATAAATAATAATTTCTATCTATCATCGTGTAGATGTCCACTATTCTTAAGCCTCTAATTAAGGGAGAAGAATATTTGATTACATTTTGGAAGCGACAGTGGCTCTATGTTTAAATGAAAGCTGAGGCACTTTTTATATAATGGCTGGGCTTTAATTAATGTTCGAGCACTTCGTGTGCTTAAGGTTGATTATATTACAATTTTGTTTAATCCAGGTTTTAATCAATAGACGTTTTACAATCAAAGTATTTCAATAAAGTAAAGAAGCAACAGAAAGCATTAACAGATATATCACAGTTATATCTATTTTATAGAACAAATTATTTAATACGCGGTATTTAATTACGAGTATGTGTAACAATTATGTTCGCCCATTGCATTTACATACATATTATGTATGTAAATGCAATGGGCGAGGGTGTGCATCATGATATGGTTGCAGTGGATAGTGGACTTACTCCGCTTGCCCTGGTTAAAGAGAACTGGCGCAGGCCTGTAGTACTCAGTGTGGATGACCGTAGAATGGTATGGCAGAGCAAGGAGCTTCACGGAAGGTTCTATCGGACCTTACATGGGCCCGATATAGACTATGTTGCCTCCGTTGCCTGGCTACGCTTCGGCGATCTCTTTGGAGAAACTGAAGGGTTTGTTTGTGCAATTGCTGACGAAGTTATCATGACGAACAACTACCGGAAATATATCTTGAGGGATGGCACTACTGACATATGTCGGGCATGTCATCGCCCTGGTGAATCCCTCAGGCATATTGTTTCCGGCTGTTCGCGTCTTGCTAACGGAGAGTACTTGCACAGACAGAACCAAGTAGCCAGGATCATCCACCAGCAAATTGCTCTGCGATACAATCTTCTGGATATTGAAGTACCGTACTACAGATACAACCATCGCTCCATTATCACAGACAGGACTATTATAGCTAACAAGCCTGATATTGTGGTAGTGGATCGATCCGAACGCCTCGCAATGATAGTTGATATTACCGTCCCTCATGACGAGAATCTCATGAAGGCTGAGAAAGACAAGCAAATAAAATATCTTGATTTAGCTCATGAGATTGTTGACATGTGGGATGTGGATTCTGCTGTCATTGTGCCGATAGTCATCACCGTAAATGGTTTAATAGCTAAGAGCCTCGATCAACACCTAAAGAGGCTCGCATTAGGTGGATGGGTCAAGGGCCAGATCCAGAAGGCAGTATTGCTCGACACGGCACGTATTGTTAGGAGGTCCCTCTCTCTGGAACCCTAACCGCCGGTGACTTGGACTCTAGTCTCGTTGCCGGTGGTAATCTATTTTTATATTTTTAAATGTTTATTTTTGTTGTTTTATATACCTATTTAAAAATGTAAATAATGTGAAATAATGTGAATAAAGAGAATAATAATAATAATATGTGGACACTATCACACACCGTCATCTAGTCCCAAGCTAAGCAGAGCTTGTGTTATGGGTACTAGATAACTGAAATATAATACATATATACTTTTTTTTGTAAATACATACTTAGAATACATAGGAAACACCAAGACTGAAGACAGATACAAATGTTTATCACAAAAATATTTGCCTTCTGCGGGAATCAAACCCACGACACCGGGCGTCACACAGTACACATAACAGTGCTAAGACTACAGGAAACGTTTTAATATGTTCTCCATTGCAAGGCTAAATAATTCCGGCAAGTTTTTGACTCGGACTTACTGCTAAGAATATTCTTAACACAATAGTATTACTTAAATTTATCTAACTTAAATTTATCTTCAAAACCACGAAGAGGTTTATAAATTTAAGTAGACATTGTGAAATTACTTTAGAAATGAATAAATTAAAAATATAATTGTTATAATTTAATGCTAAAATAGCTACCGGATGGTTAAATATAATAACATACAATAGAATATCACAAAATTCATACTAAGCAATAAAAATGCTGTTCACACCCATATCATAGTGTTCAAAAGCTGTAATTCCCATTATGGGATGATATAAGTTAGTATACCGAATTTTGTAAGTATAGAATGATTTTACCTATGATGAAATATATGTGAAGAACACAACAAATTTAAATTTTTGAGAAGTTTTATTAGTTTATCACACATAATATAAATGTTTTATTTTCATAATTTTTTTTTTTGTTAATTACAAAAGAAAACTAATGTACTACTGTAATAATAAGTAGGATTTATAAATAGATCGCTTTCTTTCAATAAAAGCTCGAGACGTACTTTCTCAATACGACGAATGTGTGATATAGAAAATAAAAGCACCTATGTAGTACATACATTCGGCGGGACAGTTCCTACAATTATCGATATCACTACAATATGCATTTTAAGAAATGTAGTTTACGGTAGTAGATCCACGCTGGTTTTAGCATGAATGGGCCGGATCGTCCGGGGAAGTACTACCCTCTCATAGAAGATCGACGTAAGAGTATAGTATCCGTACTACTGCGTTTCGCTCGGTGAGTGAGAGCGCCGGAGGCCCAATTTCTCCCCTTTCCTCTTTCCTCACCTCCCTCATTCCCTTCCATAACTCCATTTCCAGCCGCCATAGTGGAGGCCACCATACCAGCAGTTTAGGAAGATGACCACTTCTAGATTCCACTGACTGCTTACCATCAGGCGGGGTGGAGTCACTTTGGTAGGCTAATATAAAAAAAAATGTTGTCTTACAGAGAGAGCATCAATCACTATTCTTGCTCAAGGTGGATAAGCCTGGTTTAAGTTTTCTTGCGATATTTTTATTCACAGCACGTCAGTAAAATCCTAAGTAAATTTAGTATATATAAAAAAAATTTGGTAGGAAATGTCTTTATTTATAAAATATGTATATACTATTTACTACACACTACACAGTGGATCAGACCGGAATACTAAAATATAAAAATAAATTGATTCTCAAGGGGATCAGATACAGGGTATCAGACTGCTATGTATTACTCTGTTATTCAAGCCCTTAAAATAGATTTATTTTTTATTATTTTATTTTTGTGCCTATTCATAATAGATGAAGTCTTGAGTTTTGGAGTGTTTTATGATGTGTTATATAGCTTGCTTAATTATAATAGTAATACCAGCCTGTTTGCTGTGCAAAGGCCTCTTCTCATGTAGAGAAGGCATGAGCATTAATCACTAATAGACGTTAATAATAAGAAAAAGCATTTACCTTACAATGCTATAAAAATAAATGGTATTATTTTTATTTTAATATTAATTTATATCAGTGTTTTGTTTTATCTATATCATTTATTTTACAGGTGCTAATCCATACCCATACTATTATATAAAGCGGAAGAGTTTGTTTGTTTGAACTCTCTAATCTCTAGAACTACCCGTCGGATTCGAAAAATTCTTTTTGTGTAAGATAGCCTAGTTCTCGAGGAAGGTTATAGGCTATATAACATCACGCTATTAGTGACGGGAGCAGAGCAGTAAGCATAGACGCGGATAAAACCACGCCGAGGAAAGCTAGTTTTAATTATAACTGATATAATATTAAGATATAAGTGGCTTGAGTTCCATTTTACTATCTATTTAGCAAACTGACTATAGGTAAATGGATTGGCATGTTCTTTCAGTTATACGACGTTTCGTTACTCCTATTAATGTCATTACTTTGTATACAAGTGAGGCAAATATTCTATAAAGTAAAATTTAAATAACTTTTTACTTTAAATATATACTGTTATAAGCAACTAGAAGAGTATAATATTTAAAAACTAGCTGCGCCCTGCGGCTTCAGCTTCTCCGAAAATGGTATGTGTTTATTTGATGGAACTCGAGAATCATACGGATTTTCGGGATAAAAAGTATCCTATGGCTGTGTCTCAATTTTCATCTAAATCGCTTTAGCAGTTTAGGCGCTGAGTGGTAACAAATATAGACACACACATACATAAACTTTCGCATTTATAATATTAGCAGGATTATTACAGTTTTATGAGTACTATCAGTAGGTATAATTCGTATGTATGAGCACGTGCAATAAACGCTACGAAGTTTTTGCCCGCAATCGCCAAGCTTGCGAGCGCACTGGCTTAGACGGTCATAAAGTCGTTATTTGTCTTTTATAATCCCATGAATAAAGTTAATAATGTTCACAGCTCTATGGGAATAACATATGTTTCTTGTTTGTCAAAAGTGTTCACTTTCAGTAAAACTCAAGAAACAGTTTAGTTTTCTCACATTTGGACAACACAAACTAGTAAGGGGCTTATAAATAAAAAACAAGTCGAAACGTATGGCTAAACACTTCTGCCTACCCCTTCGGGGATAAAGAGTGAAGCTATGTAAGTACAAAACAGTCTCTAATGTAAATCGTTGAGACAGTAATCCGACATAACTGGACAGATATCCCACAGGATCCTACAGATAAACGGTAGTAGATCCACGCTAGTTTCAGCAGGCATGGGCTGGATCGACCGAGGCAGTACTACCCTCTCATAGAAGATCGATGTAAGTAAGAACCTAGTTTTCATGGTAATGTGTTTCGCTCGGTGAGTATACAGAAGGCATAAAAACGAATTAAAATTTACAGTATAGAACCAATCAATTTAAAATGAGTATATCTGCTATGGGAGTGAAAATATATAATAAACTACCAGACGCTCCAAAAGAGATTAAAACAATAAATAGTTTTAAATTTAATCTTTAGAAATTATTATTATGTAAAGAATATTACTTAATTAATGACTTTTTAAATGACAAAAATGTTTTTGACTAAGACGTAGCCCAAAAAAAAAAATGTACTTTTATGACTATGTGTAGTATATAATATTATGTAAGTGTGTCGTAAACCGTAATAAAATTACTAATTAGTATGACACAATAATATAGTTACCTCTATGGTATGTTGCAGTGAGACTGACAAACAATAAATGAATTTGAATTTGAATTTGAGTGAGAGCATCGGCAGCCCAAATACCCCTTCGGTCTTCTTCCTTTTCCCTTTTCCTTCCTCATCCTCTTCTCCGTGGTCGGCAACGGCTTGGTTGTGTTTTCTAAGCATTATTACTATTGCGATGCTTGGAAAACACAGCCATCTCTATAGACTACGGTTTCCACTTACCATCAGTTGGGCCGTATGCTTGTTTGTCACTAAAATATATAAAAAACGTGCTGTCGGAGATTCTCAAGGTGTTTTTTTGAAAACAGTAATCTAGGGAGTGATCGCGGCAAGTATTATAACTAACATTATCAATTTACTCGATTACTATTGTATAGCTTATTTATATTCTCATGATTTGCATAGTTCATCATATTTTTACTTATATCTTGTAAAATATTACTATTTTATTGTGCCGACCACCCACCTAATGTAATCGGTAGCCGTTGCGCGCTGCAAAACAAATTGTTTTGTTATTTTTTTTTACATCTACATAATTTATATGTGGAAATACCTACTAGGTACTACACTAATTTACCGAGAATTACTTGGATTTATCGTTTTTTATAGTTTCACTATTTCAACAACATTTTTAGCATTTTAAAAGTCCATAAGACTCGACTAGCAGCCTGGCAGTACTTTCAGCTTCTTTTATTAGCATGAATATAAAATATCAATGCACAGTTACACAAGAATGAAAATCACCTTTAATAAATTTAGACAATACTAAAATAACATTACAAAAATTGCTTGCTCATTTTCATTTTCGAAACGAAAACATTGTTTAATATACTTAATCATATTAAGGTATATTACCTAACTTGGTAAGACTAATTTAATAACTTAATTTTTGTAAAAGCAAACTGTCCAAAGTATTATAGCCAGAGTTAATTCTATCACGTTTTCTGGGAGTCCGACAGCAAATAATATTACATTTTTCTTTACAAAAAAAAAGTGTTATCAATAAAATCTATTTTGTCAATAATTCGAAACAATGCACGCTGATCCTCAAGAAATTTATGTGATCCGCATGGTAGTATAAAAACAAACTGAGACAGTTGTCGTGATTTATATATGACTATAGGAAACCGAGTCTTTAGTTTCACTTTTATAAATATACCGATTCAGTGGAGCGAAGATAGACCTAAGAAAGCCTAATTTCTAAGCAATATTATGTATGCTTGATGTATTAAGTTGCCATTTTATGTATAATTTAACGGCCCATTAAACATAACTACTGATTGATATTCGATAATACACTTAACACGCTATTAATTATAATGAAATACTACTAATATGTGATTCAAACAACTAAAATAGGCCTAATTTTAATAATTAAATTCAATGACTTGTGTCTTTGAGGAATTTACCTAGAATAAAACAAATATTGATGGATCGTACAAAGTATATAATTAATCAAGTTATTACTGTTGTAGGTTGTACATTGTAGGCTATCTGCATTATTTCAATATTACATTGTGCATTTTATTAGATTAGCTTCCTGTAGCGCAGATTCACCGGCGTTTAGTTACATCCTTGGTTACTGCTCTGCTCCCGTCGCCAATTGCAAGATGTTATATACCTATAACCTCACTAAAAGAACTGGACTATCATACGCAAAAAGATTTTTTCAAATCCGATTGGTAATTTAAGAAATTAGCGCGTACAAACAAACAAATCCTTCCGTTTTATATAATAGTACTAGCGTCCCGCCGCGCGGTTTCACTCGCGTTAAATTACGTCTTTGGTTACTGCTCTGCTTCTGTTACATAACCTTTTTTCACAAGAACTGGGTTATCATACGCAAAAAGAATTATTCAAATTCGACTGGTAGTTCTAGAGATAGGTGCGTTTAAACAAACAAACAAACTTAGATAACATCATCATCGTACGTTCTTAAGTTCGTTCTGATAGTTTTATATAAGATTTTTTATCTTTATCTTGTGTGTACTTAATATATAATATAGCACTTTGACTCTAGGGATTTTTCGCACTTACTTAGTAGTAGTTTGTTTAAAACGTTTTTCTTTGACTAAGTTTCTAGATCAACTTAAAAAGCTCATAGGAATCGTAGTTCTAATAGAACTTTCTTATTTCGACTTCGTGTAAAAAAGGAAAATATCTTAGTTAGGGTATAAAAAGTTTAATAAGATAGTTATTTACAATTATACAACATTATCAAAAACAGTGTTAAATAATAATTATTACATACTAGCTGTTGACCGCAGCTCCGTCCGCGTAAATGTCTGTTATATCTCTGTTTATACATTGGCGATTTTTCATAAAAAATATCAACAATTTCAACCCCTTTAGGCCATTTTTTCGTGATAAAAGATCTAATCTCTTTTTATACCAAATTTCATCAAAATCGGTTTAGTGGTTTAGGTATGAAAGCGTAACAGACAGACAGACAGACAAAGTTACTTTGGCATTTGTATTATTACTATGGATAGCATTAAATATAATAGCATTTAACTATGTACCCGTAGCTGTTTGTTGAATTAATAATGTATAAAAATACAATAACATGTAAATGTGACATTGTAATGTTCATTTCAAAACTCAAGTATAAAAGTATTACATTGTTTAAATCACATTTTTGATTAAATTACATTTTGTTACGTTGACTGACGAATAAATTCAAATTATTTGACTGTTTTCGGTTTCCTAATTAAGGAGGCCTTGTTTGAGATTGAACGCTCCTTATTCTCGTAAACGAAATTATATATTCGGGACAAATTTCATACCAATCCAATGTTCGTCGAAATTTTCGTCTTCTAAGAGAAACTTTTCAAAAAATTTGTCAAAGTGAATTCATTTGTAAATTTGTAAGAAAGTTTGTTCAAAATATGACATTGTGTTATAGGTGCATAGTTATAGGAAAGTTACGATACCATTTAACTACTATTCAATATCCTACAGAAAAGAAAGCTTCTATCTTGGTCGGTAGTAGATCCACGCTGGTTTCAGCATGAATGGGCCGGATCGACCGGGGAAGTACTATCCTCTCATAGAAGATCGACGTAAGAGTAGTACCTAGTATCCGTACTACTGCGTTTCGTTCGGTGAGTGAGAGCGCCGTAGGCCCAATTTCTCCGCTTTCCTCTTTTCTCACCTCCCTCATTCCCTTCCCCTAACCCCATTCCCAGCCGCCATACTGAAGGCCACCATACCAGCTGTTTAAGACGATGGCTTTTGGTATGGTGGCCACCACTTCTGGATTCCACTGACTGCTTACCATCAGGCGGGGTGGAATCACTTTCGTAAGCTAATATGAAAAAAAATGTTGTCTTACAGAGAGAGCATCAATCACTATTCTTGCTCAAGGTGGATAAGCCTAGTTTAAGTTTTCTTGCGATATTTTTCTTCACAGCACGTCAGTAAAATCCAAAGTAAACTTAGTAATCACGAGTTGCTTAGGCCATTAGGACTTCTACTAGTAGATACTATCGAGAGTCCTGGTGGCACGTGATATCTTAGTGCAATTTATGAAGATTTCTCATAATAAAATTTAACATAATTTTTCAGTCTCTCGTATCGCAATTTTTACAGTACGCGATTTAAAGGTGCATTTTCATGATTTTTTTTTAAATGCTCAGTCACAACATTGTTTGAAATTTTGCTAAGTATAAAATGGCGATAAACTTGGCTGTAACACAGTTAACGTATGTAATATTATCGTGTATTATTAAAGGTGTGATATTATCGTGATTATTTTTTCATTTATTATGTAGACACCATACATAATTATAATCCTAAGATTATGATTATGTAACAGCTCCTCCATTTTTCTTCGAAGGCATTTTTCTTCCTAAGATCTAATCCACACTACTGATGTCATTGTGATTATAAAGGCAGTTATTTCATAAAGCTTTTTTTCGAAGGCAAAAGTAAATGCTTCTAAAGAAATATTTTTTCGTTTAAGATATTAAGGCTGTTTAACTTTAACCTTGTGCATAAAAGGCAGGTTCTGTTATCATTAGACTTCATAATAACGTGGTATTGCTATACTTGCAGTCTCTTGTACGAAGAAAATATTTTCCTTGTTCCGTTTTAAGCTAATAAAGTCTTAAGAAAATCTCGTTTTACCCTCTGAATATACAAATAATATTTAACCGAATTCTTCGGAGGTAAGCCAACGGGAATTCAAATATTAAGGAAACAGTAGAAACGTTCTGAATGTTTGTGTAAATCTTTCAAGTTCTTTTAAGAGCCAATTAAATATTATAGCACAGATAATGTATTATACCGTTAAACCTTATCACCAATAGACGATTCAGTGCATAAAGTGTCAAAAGGGGACCTAGCAGCTAAACTAGGCTTAAAGCACATGTTTTTTTAGCTTTGTAAACACGAGATTTGAATCCGGGCAAGTACCAATTTGATTTTTCAAAACATATTGTACTTTCTAAGTTTATCTTGGACATTTAATTAAACATAATATAAAATAATATAAAAACATTGTGAGGAAACCTGCACTTGCCAATCCACCTTGAGCGCACGTGGTGATTAATGCTCATGCCTTCTCTATATGAGAAGAGTCCTTTGCCCTGCAGTGGACAGTAAAACCGGCTGGTATTATTTTTTTGCTTACCAAATTGAAGTCATTAGAATAATAGTAAGCAGTTTTACCAAAGACTGGTATTCACTACTCATAAATATTCTACCAGTAACCGTTCAAGATTGGTGGAAATGATGGTGGATCCCATCATTACCCAGTGTTGCCGTCAAACCGAGATGTCTGAGGTTTTTTCACGCCCCGCTTAAAAATATCAATATCAAAATCAAAAGAAATACTTGAGCTGATAAGTGTTCCAGGTTTTAACTCAGTGAAGTATGAAATGCTAAACCATTTCGCTTGTGACTACAGATTTAACTATGAAAAGATGGCACTTCATATTGAACTATTTAAAAACCAGATCGCTTTCTCACTTCGCATCGGTATCAAAAGTTTTATTCAGTCTTACAACAAACGCCTACATAAAATATGATTGCAATGTTATCTACGTCTGTGAAATATTGATTGCTATACTGAAAATTTACATTTGCTGTCTTCTGTATTGCAAATATACGAATATTAAAATTCTAAAATTGCTAAAAATATGTTAAACATAACAAAATGTAGCCTATGTTACCCACTTCATTAATTCATTTCTAAAGATGAAAAAGTTTTGAAATCGATAGATTATTAGGTAAATCGTTGCAAACAAAGAAAGTAACACAAAAAATCATATCTTTACTCTTTATAACATTACTTTAGATTAGTTTAGATATTGCTAGATGAATAGGTAAATCTTCGACATTCAGAATCTTTTCAATGGCAACATTTACATAATTGCAAAACGAATTTAGAAAGCTTTTTAGAGATAATAGAATAGGACTTAACCCGTAAAGGCCGGGTAACAATTTAGTCCCAACCCTTTTACTCTGTGGGTATTGTCCAAAACGACCTAGGGATAATTTGGAAGAAGTGCAATTGTGTCTGAAATAAGACTATAACCTCTATTACATGGACACTAATGTAACTTAAGTGCAACATTTCTCTACGTAAAATAAAATGGCGTGATGTATGGATATAAAAAACTAAGTTTCATATCTGTATTTCAATATTCTGTGTAGTTATAAATTCATTTATATTTTCATTAGTTTTTATGATGGATGCGACATCTCTTTGACTTTCATTTTATTTTATTTTGATTGATGACAACATTTTTGTATTGCATTAAAACTTCATGAAATCTATATATCAATATTGGTACAAACTTTGTCTAGAATGTTTTCAGGGTTAAATAAATGGTAACTTTGGTATTGAAAACGAGCGAAGTTACTGTTTGACAGGATCTCTTTATCGTAAAATGAATTTGGTAGCTTTATCCCTAGATAAAGCTACCAAATTTAGCAGAAAACTAAATATCAACTGCCTGGGATTATCAAGATTGCCACCTATCGTATGCTAAACATATCTAGTTCCATATCAGCAGCAACATAATAAATCACCAAAACTTCATCTTATGAACTACTAGCGACCTGCCCCGGCTTCGCACAGGTATTATGCTGAGCTTTTTGGTCATAAGACAATACAAACATGTTTTCTTTAGAGGCCTGCTGCTCCCAGCCGGTATACACCGCCGCAACCGCTATGTCCCTGCATTACATTAGAAACCTCTTAAATTACCAGTGTTTCGCCACTATATTTTGCACGTATTATACATATAAACCTTCCTCTTGAATCACTCTATCTATTAAAAAAACCGCATCAAAATCCGTTGCGTAGTTTTAAAGATCTAAGCAAACATAGGGACAGACAGCGAGAAGCGACTTTGTTTTATATTATGTAGTGATTAAGACAAAATCAGTATGTTCGATTTAAGTCCCCTTTCTGGCGATATATGTACGAGTACACCTATATACTTTGTCAAAACAACTAATGTTTATTATGTACAATCGAACCAACTGACTCCTGATTTTCGCTAACAGCCGAAATTAATAACCTATCTCTAGAAATAGATAGGTCTATCTGAGATAGTTGCCTAAGATACAGGTTTCGTCACCTAGCAACCGTATCTATATCTAGAGATAAATTACTAATTTTGAGTGTTAAACTGTCAAACTTGTAAGATCTATCAAGTGTAATGCACTAACCCTAGTTTCTGAAAGACTGATCAACGAAAAATTAACAGCATGCTAAAGCTTGGATAATTAGTTTAATTTAATATAATTAGTTATTAACTAGATCAAATTAAACTAATTATTCATGACTTTAGCAACATAATTGGTACTTCACATGAGATTTAACAGGTGATTAGTTAATTTTTCGTTGATCAGCCTTTCAGAAACTGGGGTAAATAATATAATACTATACTAATATACTTCACTTAGTGTCAGTGTCTAATAAAATGATAACAAGCTCATTGCCAAGGAAATCTGTCTTCAGGCGAATTTCGACCTACTTGCATTTAGATGGATTGACAAAATGAGCTTAAGGTGGGTCATGATTCATTTGGTTCGATAGTACCAATCTGTTTTTTTTTGTGAAATAAAGATTATTTATGTATTATTTTAGTCGTTCTGTTTTCTAAGCACTCTAGTCCATAGATTAAACAGCAATCATTTACCATCAGGTACGGTTGTTTTCCACCCTAGTTGTATACATAAAGCAGTTATTAATATCAGAATTAATAAACCAATTCAATTTCAATACTTTTTTAATATAATTCCAATATTCAACTCCATACCAATAACATACGTTTGAACAAATTTTCCATTTATTCTACGAAACGTTCTCATCCTTCGGGCTATTAAAAACAATAAACGTTTCGAACTTATCAAATATTTGGTGAAATTTTCATCTAATTTAAATGGCGGGACTAATAAAACGTTCAGTGGCTTCACACAACGAACTCTGTATTGACTTTAATTTGGCTCAATAGAAAAAACATTCAAATCATTTTGAGTAAAAATACTAAAATCAAGGTGCCTTTCGTATTTTTTCTGCTGCATGTTTATCTTATAAAATAACTATATTTTGTGTAACTTATAATGGTATGGTACAGTCGTAATATTAAAATCGCTTTACCCTTCTCTCTCCGAAAGAGTAGCTAACGTTAGAGACACGTCACATTTCGATTTTTTGTTAATACATACATACATGTCTTCTATTAATAGGGTCAGCAGAGACTATAGAAAGCCATTTGCTGCGATCCAAACATACCTCATTTGTCTCTTCAACATTCATTAATCTTTTCACTGGTGCTTGGATTTGTGCCCTTTGCCAACACATCACCTATTTGGTCCTTGTATGTCTGTTTAGAGCGAACCCTAGCAACTTTTCCAGTCATTTCCACTTTTGGGCTGTTGTCAGTATTCCCTTGTCTAGTATCTTAGGAGAAAAACCTTATATCGATTTACAATATGTTTTGAACCTTGGCTACGGGGAATGCTCTTGTTTTATATAATTATTTTTCAATTATAATTTATTGAGCTATAAATTTGGTATCTAGGGGGTTAGCAAATGTATAGGAACAATACCACACACATGCCCATCACTGTGACTTCTGTACACCAGGATTAACAGTAATAACCAATACGAAACACCGAGCTTTGACACTCGGGAGTCCCGGAGACTGATAAACCTACTGTCTTGGACCCCGTAACGAATTTAATCAGAAGTAAAAAGGAGGAGTTGTCCACTTCCCTCCATTGCAAATCTAGTCAAATATTTGCAATTGTAATCAAATAATGGGTTAATAGCAATTGGACATTTTTACATTCATCATGGTAATGCAACTGCAACACTTTTGTCTGCCATGAAAAATTTGTAGGTACTAAAACACATATAATACTTTTATTATGAAATTAGCTGACCCGGCGAACTTTGTTTCGCCTAACAGTCGATCAACATTACTTTAATTTTCTAAAATAAACGTAACCTAAGTTACTCCTTATTACATCAGCTACCTGCCAATAAAAGTCTCGTCAAAATCGGTCCAGCCATTTCAGAGATTAGCCGGAACAAACAGACAGACAGACAGACGGACAGACAGACAATAATTGTAAAAAATGTTATTTTGGTGTGTGTACCAGATATATATTCATATACATGTAGTAAAAAACGGTTATTTCAATATTACAAACAGACACTCCAATTTTATTATATGTATAGAGAAATATACCACTTTTATTAGGAGCACTGAAATACAGGGTAATTGGGCAACTGGGACCACGAGCAACTAGAACCGCGGTCCTAGTCGCCCAATACCATTTTTGAATGTGTCGTCTGGGACCACCAACCATGTGACGTAAAATGTACGCCAGAAAAACTGGTGCAAAATTAATCTTAAGACTGATTGTTTTTTTTTACAATGTCATACAAAATTTTATTATATTTTAGCTTTTAATACGTTTAAGACTGATTTAAAATACAAAAGTTTATTGTATTTTAGCTTTTGAATATAGAACCTAATTACATAAGTACATAATAGTTTTTCATTATTATGATGACCTGCATCTTAATAATCACCAAAAATATTATGTTAAGACACTTTTAAATATTATTGTGATCCATTTTCTTTGAGATTATTGAAAAGCGTTGTCATTTTGTTGTTTGATTTTATGATTTCTGTTAATTATTTACTAAACTTTCTTCTATAAAAAAATAATGATTTTAATCTTTGAGTTTAATTTCGAATGCTTTTGCTGCTGACTATACAAGGATTGAATTTAAACTTTAAGTGGTGCCAGTCGCCCAAAGAATATCAATAAGAATATTCGATTGGGTAACTGACCCCGTGGTCCCACTTTTAAAACGGGTCCAGTTGCCTCCTTACCCAAATATAACACAACACTTCTTAGATAGTTAGTTAGTGTGTATACAACCATTCATAATCAATGTCGAATTGAAACTAATGTGCTAATATATTGCTAATATATTTTTCCTAGCATTGACACGCCCCTGCCTGTCCCATCGATGGACACGTGAAATATATCAATTAATTAAGTGGTAAACAAGACGTAGGACCTACCTAATGGAATATTAGAACCTTAAGATTAATAAATATTTCAACTAAACATTTCTTTTTGCGCTGTGAGATTTTATGTTCATAAAAAGACGTTTCAGAAATCGTTCATAGTTGATGTCGAACTAGACTGTTTATGTAAGTTAATGATAGCTTTACTTGATATCTCCGACAAGCCCTAACCTAACACCTGCAATATGACCCAATAACTTGGTTTTGTAGTCTTCGGTTGTGTATAAAATTACTATGAGCGTCTAAGAGGTTAGTCAAAGTCAAAGACATATTCATTTAGGTTAATTGAATTAACACTTATGAATGTTAAAATTACAAAATGTCAGCCAATTAACCTACACCTAGTTTGCTGACGTCGGGTAGGGCATGAGAAGAACTGGCAAGAAACTTAGGCTACTCTTTTTAATCTTCAGGTCATTACAGTTTTTTGGTAATTTACAATTTCAAGTAACATGCAAAGTGATGCACGAAGTGAATGTTTGGCAATGGAATAGAAAACTTTTAATAATTAAGAGCTGACTTCTAACACTTTTCTAATAGCAGCGTTACCTGCCTATAAAATAAATAAAAGAAGCAATAAGTAATCCAAAAAAGGTCCCTTTAATTAAGACGCTTTTATCGCAATAAAGTATGGACGCTTTATAAGAAATAATTACAATTTAGATAGTAATATTTAGCTGTGTAGGTTTGTCCACAATAAACCGGAGATGTTGGTAACACAATCCACTTACTTCCCATTAAATAATATTATATTACACCTTTTATTAAAGGTGATGAGATTATACGAGAGCAAAATCAATAAGAAAGAAATATAATATCCAAGGTTCGTAAAGAGGATATTAGGAAAGAGTAGTATCCTCATATATTGAGAATCCAAAGTGGAACGAATATATAAAGGTCTGAGCGTTCCTGGATGTGAATAAAGCATTAGATTTGCGATGAATTGAGGTGGAGGTTTGGAGATTCAACGAGTAGGTAAGCTATTTGCATATAATTTAATAGAATATGCAGTTATCTAAATTGTAAAAGGTATTAAAATATTAGTTTTATCTGTGATGATTTAACTGTTATTTGTTATTAATTTTAACATGAAGTAATAATAATTTACGAAAAAAGTTTAACTATTGCATATCGCTTTTGTCATATTTGTAAAAAAATCGGAGTGTAAACTTGATTACATAATATTTTTGTTTGTCATCTATGTAAGTAATTTACTTTGCTTTCATACAGTGTCATATTTCACTATTTAAACTGTCACTTTCAGCGTTAAAAATTATAAACCGCCAAAATAGTTTATTAATCTGGCAATTAAGAAGAACGCACCAGATTTATGCAAATTTTTCTCGGGGCTCTTCCTATGTTAACAGTATGTAGGTCGGCTAAGATTTATTTCTGGACATCTAGACGTTAATACATCCAAATGAAGTCGACTTTAATTTTTCATATACCTAATACATGCTATATCATGTGTGAAAGCGTTGAGAGATGAGCCTTTAGTTAACTCATTTATTATAAATGATAATGAAGGCTTGAGATTGCATTTTGATAAGAAGGAAATGTATTCCATAGAGGTCGGTACGATGGTCGGAAATATTCATGAAAAAGGGTGGCAAACGTGCCGTATACACTTAATATATTTTCTTCGTTTCCGATCAAAAGGAATTTGTGATAATATTACATGGAGGAAATTGTTTGTTTTATATTAAAGATCAGTGAATTGTCGTACAAAAACTGGTGCGCTAAATGTTTTTCTGTAGTCATTATATACTTATAACAGATGTAATTTAAATAGTAGATCTGTTTTCTATGTATACTCTAAACTTAAATTTGCAAAATAAAGTAATTATATGAATTATATTTCAGTTATCCAGTATTTTGCCTAGTAAGGAAGAAATAATTTCTATGAATTTGACAAAACGTGTAAAAAAATTTACCGACTTTAATAGCTGTTTCATGGTGCATGGTGGTGATTTTAACTAACAACTCAATTTTTGTACAGTGATCGTCGTTGTCAACTCACAGGCAAACGAAATAAAATATAATTAACCTTTTAGCCTCGTGCCCTTAAAGGATACCAGCGAATCTCATCAAAATCAGCGAATCGAAGCATGAATGGGCCGGATCAACCGGGTAAGTACTATCCTCTCATAGAAGATCGACGTAAGAGTAATAGTATCCGTACTATTGCGTTTCGTTCGATGAGAGTGCCGGAGGCGCAATATCCTCTCTTACCTTTTTCCCCACTCCCTTAATGAGAGTCTTCGCAGAGTCTCTGGCATTACAGGAGCAATGCTAAGAGCTCTAAGTCGTCAATGAGCGACAGTTACCACTTACCATCACGTGGGCTGTCTACTCGTCTGCTACTGTCAGCAATAAAAATGCGAATATAATGATAATATGCTTTTAATATTTAGAAAGTGTATACAAGTTCTTTTGCTAAAATATATTGAATGCGATCACAAAACTGTTGTAGTGGTGTTGTCTATTTTGTTATATTTTTTTTTATTAATATATTAACCTACCAAAGTGACTCCACCCCGCCTGATGGTAAGCAGTCAGTGGAATCCAGAAGTGGCGGCCACTATAGTAAATGCTATCGTCTTAAACTGCTGGTATGGTGGCCTCCACTATGGCGGCTGGGAATGGGGTTAGAGGAAGGGAATGAGGGAGGTGAGGAAAGAGGAAAGGGAGGAAATTGAGCCGCCGGCACTCTCACTCACCGAACGAAACGCAGTAGCAAGGATACTACTACTCTTAAGTCGATCTTCTATGAGAGGGTAGTACTTCTCTGGACAATCCGGCCCATTCATGCTGAAACCAGCGTGGATCTACTACCGTCATATATAGTTATATAGTTATATAGTTCTCCGTTATTCAATTTGGGTGCAGTAAAACTCAAGTTTATTTTACGATATTTCATATTGACTAAACTTTAGTTTAGATGTACAGTACAGCTTTATTATTGGCGAAAATATTTTTATCTACTTATCCAAATTGTGAATGAAATTTTGTATTGTTTTAGTGTTTTATTTTATTTTATAAAAAGTAAAATCTCATAGAACTACTAGGACAGCAGCAATTTTAAAGGTGAACGCAGACCTGGCCGCACTGCATACGCCGCTAGTCGCCGAATTCGAATTATTTATAAAAAAATCTGTGCAACAAGAAACAGCAACAACAATAATTATGTATACATAGTTTACATACAGTTTATGTACTGGTGGTACTGAAAATAGAAAAAACCTGAGCTATAAGTACCAGCTAAATTTACCAGTAAAATTTAATTAAAATGAAAATTATCGAGGCAAATGAGAGATCAGAAATGTAAGAAAGTTTAACTATTAATTTACATATACATTCTACACAACAAACTTGTACAAGATTGAAGATTAATTGCAAAGTTCCAAGAGACGCTCAGTGTGCAGTGGCGTGTATTTGTTTGAAACATAGTATTAAGCTGAATACTTGTATTGAAATTACAGAGTTATTATTAGTTAGCGAGAAGAGAAATAGTGTTATTATGGAGTATTAAGACTGCTATATACGTAACGGGTTTTTATACAGTCGGGGACGAGACGGGAAATTTTGAAAATATGGTTTTATTCAAAATGTTAAATGGTAGTAGATCCACGTTGGTTTCAGCATGAATGGGCCGGATCGTCCGGGGAAGTACTACCCTCTCATAGAAGATCGACGTAAGAATAGTATTATCCGTACTACTGCGTTTCGTTCGGTGAGTGAGAGCGCCGGAGGCCCACGTTTATATGTCACGGAGACAACAGTGAGACAAGAACGTAGCAACTCACTTACACACGTAGAACACAATACAACACACGTAGAACTAGGCATTCCCGTATTATCATCTTCATCTTCAGATGCTTCTGACAAACGATTCTGTGTCGTGAAGTACGACAGATCGTTTGGTAAAGAATGCCTAATTAGTCCATCTTTATATTTTTTTTGTAAACTCAAACTCAAACTCAAAGCATTTATTTCATTTAGATTATAAATTATGATACTTATGAAAAATCAAAATTATATGAAGTCACCTAATTAACCTACAGCCAGTTCGCTGACAGAACTGTGAGAAAAGCTGGCAAGAAACTCACGCCACTCTTTTCAATCGCCAGACAATTACAGTTTTTTGTATGAGTTACAATTTTAACACTCAACGCAACCAAAGAACCATACAAAGTAATTATTACAAATTAACCAATTAATATAATAACCAAGTTTAAAAAAAAGAAAAGAGGATTTCAATTACTTAGTTTCATCTTTTATGGTAATTTGACTACGTATTTTAATTAAAATGGTAAATGCATCTCCTGGTCATATTGAACGTCAAGGTAATACTGGATTAAGTATCAAATGTATGCCATGCCAAGATTGACTAGACCAGTGTGATAAGAAGAATGCAAGAAAGTCGACCCAGGGGATAATTAATCAATAGGGTGAAACCGAAGTTCTATAGTCGAGCTTCTACAATAAATTATTTATTATATTTATATTATTTATAGGTATTTTGGTTTTCCGTCGGGTGCTACAATTACCAGACTACTATGTGCGCTACTCTGAGCATGCCATATTAAACGGGCCGTGGGAGAAGCAGCTTGCTCTCAAGTCTTCGCCCGCTACCGTATGAGTTTGACCTTGAGTTTTGTTTATGATCATTGCGAAGCAGACGTTGATAGGAAACTGCACTCTCTTGAATTCGAAGGGGTATTTGATGGTGTTAGGGAAATCCTATGAATATCTACAGACTCTTCTGGAGAACAACCGGTCTGTACTGTTGCCTCGATTATCTACATTTGTTTTCACTTGCAATCTGGTTCCATTGCATAATTTTGGTGGATTTATATTGCGCAGCAACTAATAAGCGCGCCGTAGGTACGTGCCTAACAAACACTGTAGATAAGTATTTAAGTATGTATATCCGCATTTCTAGAACTCATAACACAAACTATAATATATGGTTACTTTGGGTCTAGATGGCGTTGTATGTAGTTACTATGTATATTATATTACTGTTACTTATCATATAGCGTCTCCCCCTCCCTCCCATAGGCAGGACCACCTAAAATAGGCAGGTAAAAAATAGACAGCACCACCTTTTGACCCAGCTGATCAGCATCAACGTCCTGTATCCCTATCGCACCTGGCAAGTCTATTAAAACTGTTCGCTCTAAGCTGCGCCTGATTGTTCCTAATATAACAAACTCGACCCGACTCCGTCTCGATTTATTTTCGCAAACACGTCGACTATAAACTGGCTAAACAACAAATGAAAATATAACAGATGATATTATAGGTAACGGTAAAAATAAAACTTGCGGCAGATACCATTTTTGAAGTTGTTTGGTCTTATGATCGCAAGGCGGAAGAACGGTAGTAGATCCACGCTGATTTCGACATAAATGGGCCGGATCGTCCGGGGAAGTACTATCCTCTCATAGAAGATCGACTTAAGAGTAGTAGTATCCATACTACTGCGTTTCGTTCGGTGAGTGAGAGCGCCGGAGGCCCAATTTCCCCCCTTTCCTCTTTCCTCAGCTCCCTCATTCCCTTCCCCTAACCCCATTCCCAGCCGCCATAGTGGAGACCACCGTACCAGCAGTTTAAGACGATGGCTTTTAGTATAGTGGCCCCTACGTCTGGATTCCACTGACTGCTTACCATCAGGCGGGGTGGAGTCACTTTGGTAGCCTATAATATAAAAAAAAAATGGATATTCAGGACACCACTAAGTAAAATTTCGACCAATTACACTGAATCATAATTTATTTCCATCGTCTAATCTCGGTTTATCTGCATAGCATATTACTTGAATAAATCGTTCTGTATATTGTATAGCCAGCAAGCATTTCACGGTAGTAGATCTTTTAGCATATACGGGACGGACTGACTGGAGATGTAAAATGTGTAAATGATGACGTAAAGTGTTACTTTTGTCCGAAAATCAGTGCTTGGAAGGCATAATTACCTCCTCGGTCCGCTTTATTTTCTTTTTTCTCCCACAGTATCTTTACCCAATATGGTCAGTATAATAATTTATACCACCACTGAACTGAATTTGAAATAGAACAATACACCAGCAAAACTGATTTCAAATGACGGAGTCGATATGGATTTTCAGTTATACATGTTTCAAACAAAGCGTCATCATTCCTATGTTGATTATCTTCTAGTAAATGCCCGTATGTAAGGTCGATATCATCTGTCCTCAAGAAAATAAACAACATGAACAGTTTACAAAAGTAGGCGCATTGTACCAACATTTTCAGTGATTTAGATGAAACGTGAAAATTATTTCATTAAGTTGTTTAAAAACATCTAACTGGTTCACTATTCACAGCTGATCCACGTGTTTTACGATTATAACTACCCTATTGTTTAATAATAATAACAATAATAAATTTATTTATTTCTCTCATAGGTTTACAGTTACAAAAAAAAAATGGTATAGCTTATATGTAATATTAATTAATAATGAGATAATTAAAACTGTTTTACAAACGCATCTGTTTCACAAAGTTGAAAGAATACAGAGTAAGTAGTTTGTCATAGATTTTCTAAACATTCCGGCATGGTGTCAGGGTTGTAATACATCTTTAGTTCACCTTCAAGATGTACGTATATCTAGATGTACTTATTATCAGTAATATGGTCTACCATATTGATGAAAGTTTAACTTAAATTGGACATATTTATGTTGTGCTTAAATTCATATAAACGCATCATTATATAAATCTAATAGTAGTTTTACAAACTAAATTTAAGTTTATGAACCAATTTTAATAAAACAAACATTAAATGTTACACGAAGCTAGCTTGCTTCGATACATAAGTGCAAACCGCCATCGAACTGCACCGGCGCGGTTGCTACGCGCCTCGTATACATAACACTTTCATTTTCAAAAATATCTGGTATTTATGGACGGATTTTAAAAATTCTTTTTTTATTCTATAGGTGTTTCTATCCGCTATGTATAGTGTATAGTCACTATCACGATATTCACCTTGTAACACATATTAATAAATATTTTTGTGACATTTTTAAGGATATCCGGGATACCCGGTTTTTTTTCGAGACAAAAAGTAGCCTATAATCTGGCCAGGAGTATGATCTATAAATGTAGTGAGTTTGATAAAAATCCGTTCAGTGGTTTTTGATTCATGCCTGCACATACAGACAGACAGACAGACAGACAGACAAAAAATTTCTAAATTACATTTTTGGCATCAGTATCGAATAAATATTACCCCCTGATAGTATTTTTTTAAATATATTCAATGTACAGATTTTATCTCGCTAGAGATTTATTATAAGTATAGATAGTATACTGGCGGAAGCAAATACGCCTAAATTGTTAAAAGAAAAGTCAAGACCTGAGTTCCTAAGATTTGTCCCACAAAAAAATGTATACGGGACAAGAGTGCTTAACTATTTAAATCCATATTATGTAAACAGTATACCGGAGAATTTGCAAACCCTCTTTAGAACAAGCTCGAGGAGCTTTAGATATATATATATATATACAGAAAAAAGCAACACCCTGAAGTTAGTTGCGAACCTTTGTGTGTCGTATCAGTACAAATAATCAGTGTGAATAAATAAAAAATATATTGGCGTTTATATCAATTCAATTATATTTATGACGATCACCGTCATAATTTTTTTTTTTTTTTTTTTTTTTTTATATATTAGCCTACCAAAGTGACTCCACCCCGCCTGATGGTAAGCAGTCAGTGGAATCCAGAAGTGGTGGCCACCATACCAAAAGCTATCGTCTTAAATTGCTGGTATGGTGGTCTCCACTATGGCGGCTAGGAATGGGGTTAGAGGAAGGGAATGAGGGAGGTGAGGAAAGAGGAAAGGGAGGAAATTGAGCCGCCGGCACTCTCACTCACCGAACGAAACGCAGTAGTAAGGATACTACTACTCTTAAGTCGATCTTCTATGAGAGGGTAGTACTTCCCCGGACGATCCGGCCCATTCATGCTGAAACCAGCGTGGATCTACTACCGTCTAAAATAATTGAAAAAATATAATATAATTGAATTGATATTTTTTATTGATTATTTATCAGTAAAAATATTTATTTTGAATATTAGTGGTAAAAGTGGTTTTAATGTACTGTTTTAAGTACATTTATAGATTTGAGGTTAACTGTTATGTATGTATGCGTTGTGTTATTATTTGGTATTTTTGGATTGTTACGCTAAAGAAGTATAACTTCTTACGTACGTACATGAGTACACACACTCTTTTTTTTATTGATTTATTTATTTATTTAGACTTACCAACAACTTAAACAACAAGTCTAAAGAAATAAATAAATCAATAAAAAATCTGTGGAATGTTGGTTTACTTAAATGTTATGTTTGTACAACATTGTCGTAATTAGAACCATCGCTATCAAGAAAGTATACTTATGTTTACTGTAATTACTCGTTTTCTAAGATCTTTGATCGTGGGCGGCGCGGTACCCTGTCATTTCTTTGATATCTGTAATTTTCTCATTATGAATATACGTTGAAAATAACCATGTAGGCAAATTGGATTTTTAGTTAATACGATCGTATATTCATGGACGAACCATTTTGGGTGTTTTGTACTATTGTCAAAAAAACAATAAATTTTATGAACCATGACCAGTAAAAATTAAAAAGAGAAAATTGATTAAAAGGAATGCTTTTTATATTTTAATTAAGTAAAATGGCAAAAAAACTATATGGGGATATTTTGAAATCGTAAGGTTTTGGCTTAGGCTAGTGAATTACGTTCACTGTCCCACGTTTAGATTGTCTTTTAAAATACTGGTCGCTTTTTCAGTACTAAGTAAATCAAGCTACGACTAACTTGATTTAGCACTTTTCTTGAGTGTTTAATTGACATTTTGGTTGTTATGTAGGTGTATATGCTGGTAAGCGTAGGTGTTTTGGAAAAAAGAAAGTCCCGACACGAACGTGACACTTTATTTTTAAAGGCACAAGGGGTTTACAGACACAGCGTAGAATGGAAGAAAGTTTATACACACAGCACAACCAAAGTGGTGACCCCGACGTGATTTATGTATAAGTGTGTTACCTTACATAAATACGAATAATATAAAATAGAAATAAATTATTGTTAGTGTAATAAATAAATGTGTAGCATAAAATAAATACATAAGATAGCGGTGTCACCTACAACAACTAAAGTACTTATAGTTTTCAATGTAAATTATTTTTAATAAAGTGCTATGCTTAAAGTTTGGTACCTAACCTAAGTTCAAAAAAATCCTAAACAGTTTATGAATATTATTTCTTGGTTTTATATTTTTACAAAATATTATAATATATTTTCCACAATACAATTTAGAGTTTAGAAAACCTTTAAATCAGCGACAACATAACATGTATACAAATAGACAAAAAGTTTATTTTAGCAAACAACCTTCTTTGTTTTCGGCCAGTAACATCATCCGTTTTGCATTTTGTTTCAGAATACTTTTGAATGGAATTAAATTTGATTAACATAATGATTTTTATATTTCATCATGACAAAAAGCTATAAATTAAACATGAAATTAAAAACATAAGTAAAATTTAATGAGAGAATGATTTAAGAAGGCCCAGAAATTTCAGAGCGATGTCCAACGAAGAAAATCCAGACATCGATTTTAGTTTATCTAACCTAATATTATAATGAGAAAAGATTTTTTGTATGTTTGTTGGTTTGTAACAATTTAAGTAAAAATCTACGTTACCGATTTGAATAATTTTTTCACTTTTAGAAATCAATAAATTCAGCGGGCAACATAGGCTTTTTTTTATGTACCTATAGTATATTATTTTCGGTCATTTTTAGAATTTCAATATTTTAAGCGCCTTCGTAAATCTAATCAATGCAATACGACTACTGTTATGATATTTTCCGTAGGAGTTTGTTGTAAAATCGAATAAAACTTTTGATAAGTTATAAAACGTTTGGTGGTCATTTAATATTTCTATGAGCCTATTCTTTTATAAAACTAGGGAGGCTTGTGGCCTGTCTCGGCATGTAGTGATTGCTTTTCAAAGACTTTCACGTTATAATTTATCAAAGCTAATCTTACAGGTATTTTGTTAAATTTCGTGCCACAAAAATTTTACATAATTTTGGTATTTTATATTTTGTATAAGGCTAGTATCAAGCAGATAATATTTTCATATTTTTTCAGCAGTTTATAATATTCATTCATTTTTAACCGACTTCAAAAAGAAGGAGGTTATGCATTCGGGTCGTATGTTTTTTTTTATATTTTATTTAAAATTGGATAGAATAACACCATTTGTTAATACTTTATCTTTCACTGTAAATAACATGTCGATTCCAAATTCCAATGACTTGAATTTTAACCATCAATCAGTTTCTTTTTACTATGTTTTATTTAAATCTGTTTGAAATCTATACTCGTATATAAAGCGGAAAAGTTTGTTTGTTTGTTTGAACGCGCTAATCTCTGGAACTACTAGGCGAATTTAAATAATTCTTTATGCGTATATGATAGCCCAGTTCTCGAGGAAGGCTATAGGCTATGTAATATTACGCCACTGGCGACGGAAGCGGAGCAGTAAGCAAGCTAGTATATTTATAAAATGAGAAGAAAGAATATGAATTATTTATAAATTATTCCTTAACTATTTTATTCCAGTCTCACACAAAGGAGTTTCTGTCTACACATTGTGTAATATTACATTATATCTATTGTTACATAAATTAAGTTATTATTATTTTGTAAAAAGAAAAATACTTGTTAATATTCTTTCAATTTTTTTTTTTATATATTTTTTTGTTGTCACAATTACAGCCAATTATTAAGAGCATTGCAAACAAAATCGTTTCAAAATAACAAAGCACTCACCGTCTATTTACTCACGCAAACAACTTCCTACTTCCTACAACACCCGCAAATTTCTTAAAGCAACAGTTTCCCCACGCCTCAATATTTTGACAGCTCATTGTAAACCACCCTGAGTTTGCCATCTTTGAACAAACTTATTTAACTTATTTGTCTACTCGTAAGCAGAATACTAATGTATCTCTGAGAGTTACCACTGAGTTATCTTGAATAATAATGAGAAAATCTGTCAAAAGCGCGCCTTTATATAATGACGACCTTTTTTTATATTAGCCTACCAAAGTGACTCCACTCTGCCCTGATGGTAAGCAGTCAGTAGAATCCAAAAGTGGTGGATACCATTCTAAAAGCCAGACTACTGGTATACTGGTATACTACTGGTATAGCTTTGTATATATACAATTTACACGTAACAAAAACACACAAGGTCTTAATTATTATAGTAAAGACGGAACTGCACTAAACTCTAAAAGCGCTGTTCGGGATTTAGGTTTAACATTGCTAAATTGGTGAAGCCTTTACAACATTTATTTAACGTGTGTATTAACACCGCAACATATCCCGATCGATTTAAGTTGAGCCGAGTAGTACCGGTGCCGAAGGGAGGTGGAGGGCCTGCGCCAACTGATTATAGACCCGTAGCGGTTCTGTGTACTCCGGCCAAGGTGTTTGAGACGGCCATTCATGGTTGTCTCTACCCGCAGATTAGTGCTCAGTTGTCAGACGCTCAGCACGGATTCCGTCCGGGGCGAGGGACAACGGGAAACCTGCTAAATCTTATGTCGCATCTGGTGCCAGCAGTAGATGCAGGGCTACAGGTTGATGTCGCGTACTTTGATTTCCGAAAGGCATTTGACACAGTCGACAATGACGTACTTCTGTCCAAGCTGGCTGGTGTGGGGTGCACCCCACACACGCTCTCATTCTTTGCCTTATATCTGCGTGACAGATATCAGTATGTCGACTGTGGTGGATACCTTTCGGATCCCTACCCTACAAGGTCTGGGGTAAGTCAGGGCAGCAATTTAGGGCCCCTGCTGTTCATTCTGACGGTCAATGACCTCCCGAGAGTAGTATGTAAGTCCATACCTTTATTATTTGCGGATGACCTAAAACTAGTTTTGGAAATAAAACACAGCGCAGATCACAGCATTCTACAACAGGACATCGATAGGATCTTAGTGTGGAGCCAAAACAATAAGCTGTACTTCAATGTGGCTAAGTGCTCCGTACTATCGTTGAGCCGAGCACGGGCCCCGAGCCAGTACGAATACGTCATGGATGGGTTGCCGTTAAAGCGCATCACGGAGGTAAGAGACCTGGGCGTGCGCTTCGAGTGCAATTTGCTATTTCGGCAGCACATCATAGACGTATGTAAGAAAGCGTACCGAAATTTGGGGGTTGTTTTGAGGCAGGCTAACAATTTTACCAATATAAGGGCCTTGAAAGCACTGTACGAAGCACTCGTAAAGAGTCACTTGGAGTACAATGCGGTCATTTGGTCTCCACATGAAGAAAAGTATAAATTAATGATAGAACGCATACAAAACAAATTTCTTAGGTTTTTATATTTGAAGCAGTATGGCGTGTTCCCAGGGTACCCACTACTGTATCCTACTTTATTTGTTATGGGAATGGTGGGTTATTACAGACTCGAAGTAAGAAGGGAGGTAGCTCTCGCCACCTACATATTTAGTGTAATACGCGGTAAGATACACACTCCGGGTATCTTAGAGACGGTTCAGCTGTGCGTTCCGGATGAAAACAGAGCGCGCCGCTGCTGGTTGTGCCTTGCGCAGGCACCAACCTGATGCGGCGCGCGCCGCTTGTGCGGGCGTTGCGTGTGCTCAACACGCTGTCTGACCGGATAGATCTGTTTTCATGTGCACTGAACGAATTTACTAAGACTGCTTATTGCATCTGCAGTACTTAGGTTAGTTTTAATCATGTATTAGGATGTAGAAATAAATATAGTTATAAACTAGATAAAAAGCTCAACTTCTCTGTCGCATTAGGCTTGCCTGTAAAGATAGATGTAAGTTTAAGAGTAATAAATAAATAAATAAATAAATAAATTAAAATTTTACACTCTCATCATGAATACTTTGTTTAAAAAACATAAAATTCTACCATTACCTTGTTTGTACATGTATGAAATTTGTATATTTGTTTACAAACATTCTAGTCTTTTTATTAAAAATATAAAAGTTACTAATAGAAATGGTAGATTCTCTAATAAGTTGCATGTTCCTAACCAACGTACAGCTTTACATAGTAAAAACTCATTTTGTATGACAGTACGAATTTATAATAAATTACCGAGTTATTTAAAAACATTAGATTTATTGTTCTTCTTCTTCTTCTCCTTTTTTTTGGCAACAGAGCCGACGATTGTGTCAGCTATTTCTGCCAGCGTCAAGTGTAGAATAATATTCTTGTTGATGATATTAATGGTATATTAAAATGATAAAAAATTGAAAAAATGTGGATGAAATTAAATGACAAACCATCTTCAGATTTATTGTTATTTAAAAGAAAATTATTTGATTTATTCATAAACAAATGTTATTATACTGTCAAAGATTATCTAAATGATAAAAATGTGTGTTTCTTTAAAATTGTTACCTTCTTTCGTTTTTTTATTTTTGCTTAAACATGTAAAATATTATAGTACTTACACTAGCAATGGTAGAATATGAGACCAAGTAATTTGTAAGTTTAAGTTTAAGTACCATTTAAGTACCATATTCTGATAAATAAATACCTATATCTTTATCTTTATCTTTACTGTTTCTAAAAGATTTATAACTTTAGGATTTGTATTGAGGAACTGCAAGGAATTCAAAAAGTCTAGCACAAAGATTATTTTGTTTAACACTTTAGTAAGGCCAACCTTAGAATATAACATTATCATTTGGAATTCCCATTATGAAATGTACAACAAGCGCTTAGAAAGCGTTCAAAAAAGTTTTTTATGCCATCTGTCCTACAATGATCACCTAGCAAGGCAACTTTCAAATTACACTGACAGGCTCAAAAACTACAACATGTGCTTATTACAGAATCGCAGAAGGTATCTTGACCTAGTTTTTATGTACAAGTTATATAACGGCCTCACATGCAATGAGCTCACAAGCAGCTTACCAATAACCATTCCTTTACGTCTGTCTAGGAAGAGTTCCTATAACCTCTTTTTGGTACCCTTCGCCAGATCAAACCTTGGACGCTTTGCCACTATACCCAGACTTTGCAGACAATACAACCTCCTGTCAAAAACAAAAGAACTTGATTTCGGAATACCACTATCAAAAATTTAAAACCACACTCAAAATTACCATCAACTAAACTCAAAACTCAATTTTTATTTATTTTAATTACTTATATAGTTTCCTTTAGTAGTTAGTTATCTAATTATATGTTTTTTTTCATAATTTTTATTTATTCAAATATGTTTAATTTCTGTTAGTAATATTTTATAATACATAGATTTAATTAATTACTAATTGTTACTAATATTTGCATGATGTGGTCTTCTCTAATTGAAGGAGTACATTGAAATATATTTGTATCCTATTTATTTTTAAGTTACAATTGTGTAAATCCTTTGTTGGAGATTCTTAAATATAAATAAATAAATAATATAGAGTCAAAAGTAAATAACATGAGATCATAATTTTATATTGGATTTTTTTTATTAGAATAAACTTTGACAGGCTTTCTGAAGAATGCGCGGACGAGGTTTGAGAAAACGATTATCTATAGAAGAATGTTATAAATAATTTATCTGTAAGCAAATAAAGTAAAGTTGCAAATGCACAGCTCATTAAAAAAATAAAAGTGTACGGTAGAAACGTACTCAAGGCTAGAACGTCTTATTGAAATACTTGGAATGCCGTGCGGTTTCTCATTCAGGGGTCCGGCCTTAAAATATAGATGCAAACCGTCCAATATTAAACACAAATATGTATAACGCTTACAACAAAGTTAATGAATGTATTTTTTTATGTTCGCCTACAAAAATGAATCATGTATTAAAATGCACAATGTTTCTTTATTTATTAATGCATGGATGACTTAAACGCGTTCTACTCGGATGTAATCATGCCTTCTATCAGAGGTGACCTTGCTTGATGCCATCAGTGTAGACGGCCGATGTAATCTAAATTATACCGCGATCTTCATCGTCCTTGGATTATCCCTCCAAGGTGACCTCTGGTGGAAAGCTTGATAATATGAATATAACATCCGTGTAGAACACCTATTGAAGAAAATTATATAAATAAAATATATTGAAGTTATACTTCTTTTGGCGCGATTGGGAAAAATTATGAGAGTGAATTTTTACGACGCGCGCGCACACCGACAGAAAAAAGCAACACCCTGAAGTTAGTTGCGAACCTTTGTGTGTCGTATCAGTACAAATAATCAGTGTGAATAATTAAAAAATATATTGGCGTATATATCAATTCAATTATATTTATGACGGTGATAGATATTTTTTATTGATCATTTATCAGTAAAAATATTTATTTTGAATATTAGTGGTAAAAGTGGTTTTAATATACTGTTTTATTTTTATTAATTACCTTTATAGATTTGAGGTTAACTGTTATGTATGTGTTATTATTTGGTATTTTTGGATTGTTACGCTAAAGAAGTATAACTTCTTACGTGCGTACATGAGTACACACACTCTTTTTTTTTAATAATACTTCTACTAAACTGGCACGTCACGGCACGGCAAGAGAATTTATTTAAGATCAAGTTATACTTATTCTTATTTCATCGTGTTAAGTAGTCACATAACTTTATTTCGATATAATTATACCACGGCACTTCGTGCCGTGTCGTGCTGTAATGTGCCGTCAGTGGGCGCCGGCCTTATGTCGTTGTTAATGCCTTAAGGTGTACAACCAAAAGTAATTTTATGTAGCTTTTTTATGTTTAAAGATAATCATGTAATCTATATATTTTTTTTTTTTTTTATAATCCGACCGCACTTAAAGCGCGGCCAGCATACCGACTAAAAACCACGGTGTTCCTCCAGACGGCCAGAGTGTCGGGGTCACGGGAGTCGCTTGCGCATTCATCCGCGACCCCGACGGGCCATATCCCGCTCACCGCGAGCGGGCCGTCCGATTTAGGGGCCTAGCCCCCCCTCCCTCGAGAGGCGCGTGCGGAACACGCGCACTGCCGTCTCAGGCCCGTGCTGTTCGGGCGGCGATCGGGCAGTCGCCGCCCGAACAGCAGGCCAACTCGGCCGCAGAGGATAGGGAGAACAGCGCATCGCAATACCGACACTCCTCTTCCCCTGCGGCCCCACCGCGTCCGCAATCTGGTGGTTGCGGCCCCGCCGAGGCCGCGGAAGGTAGGGAGAGCGGCGCACCGTTATACCGGCACTCCTCTTCCGCCGCGGCCCCGCCACTCCTCAGCCGCAGTGTCGCCGAAGCAACACTGCAGCCCGACCCAGTTGTGGTGCCGCTCAAACAGCACCGCAACCCACCAGAGCCGCTTCATCGTGGGCTTACCGGCAAAGCCCAGAGGAGCGGCGCCTCCTTGGGGTTCCTCTTAGTTCACCGTGGTCCTTGGTAACCACGGCTACTAAGCCCCCCCGCCGCGACAAGGCGAGAACCCCGTTGGGGGGGATGTAATCTATATTACTAGTTAAAGTTACGACTCGATCTATTCCGTTCTAATACCTCAAACTAATACCTATAGTATTTGTTTCCTGTAACGATTTTTTATATCATCAAAAATTTTATGCAAATTATAAAAGAGAAGACTTGGATATAAAAGAAAGATTAGTGGTCGTAGCAAAGGCCCTTGGAGTATTCCGCTCGGCATTTTTGGACCTTTAATTATTAAAAGCTACATAAAACGCTTTTCATAGAAGTCAGTGATGAGAAAACTGAGAAAATGATTAATGATTTTAATATACAAATTCCTATAGAAATTATTTGAAAGATTAATGGATTATTGGATTTGAATATAAAGAAAGCAAAAAGGGTTGAATAAAAAACCGACGCAATTGACCAACATTTAACAAGTGTGATGATACTTATTGACGTAACTACGAGTAATTTTTTTATTTATTTAAAACTTTGTACACATACATGTAAATGGACATTTTGAGAAGTGGTAAAATTACAGGAAGTGGACGTTATGGTCCTAAACGCTATAAAGAAATAGTTGCCGAAGACACGGTGGGTCAACGACATTTGCCCAGTCGCGGGTAACTCCTCGCTCGGCACAGCAGAGGACCGGCGAATGAATTGAAGTGATTCACAAACGGATGCTTACACCCAACAGTACCTATGGCCTGTGAATAACGATGATAATGAATCTTGAAACATAATACCTTATTTTCGTATTCTGTGTTTGCCAGTTCGTCATTCTTTTTTACTATCATTGACCTTGTACTTTTTCATAGCATTACCATTATCGCCCTTATTCATCGTTGCTTTTCACCCTTATAAGGTCGTCGGTCCATCATATAAGGGGTCTGCCCACACTGCGTCTTTCGGTTCGTGGTCACCACTTCAGAACCTTCCTGCCCTAACGGCCGTCAGTTATATACCTACTTGATTATTATTAAATCCTTAAGTTTAGGAGCTAATTAGAATCTTTAGACCTTTTTAAATCGTGTACGATAAATAACTCCAAAACTTGGCATCTTATTCATTCCATTGTTCTAATGAGTGAAAAGGGGACTACTTTCTGCACTTGAAACGAGCTCGTTTTTCTTAAATCTTTTGGTGTATAAATTCTTAGCAGAATCATTTTGAGATTGTGATATTACGAAACGAAACTACTTACGTTTTAATTGAAAAAAAAAATAACAATTAATTATAATAAGTAGATAAACATCCTTTTAATTTTAAGTAGGTCTTGAGTATTTTTTTGTTTGATGATTGATTACAACAATTTTGTGAATTGCTGTGGTTGCCGTGGGTGTGATCAAAAGTTCTAATGATCTGGCGATTAATATGCGTTTATGAGATTTTTCTAGTTCTTTTCTCTGCTCTATTTTTATCAGTGAACTGGCTGCACACAAAAATAGACTTACATTACTTTGCTTGTGATGTTTGTAAGTACTCGTAACATTCTTATCATCTCAATTATCAAATGAGTTTGATTTTGGTTTTAATCACATACTCCACAAGTATCTTTTTATCGCAACATATTACGTCGAATTAAATTTAGAAGATATAGAAAAAGTTATATACCAGATAGCTTTTCTCGCGATAATACCGATAAAATATTACTGAAATAAAATTCATTCCTGTACACTTTTATGTAGGCCGATCGCTGTAGGAGTCACGTTGTAGCTAATTCTTTCTTACCTGAATGAAGCCAATTAATACTCACGATATATCTACTGCCTTTTGTGTGACGGATGGAATTATTTTTCTTCAATTGACAAATCGAGTACTTATTTGCATTTTCAGGTTGAAGCGCTCAATTAAAAAGCTGTATGTAAAATTTCAATTTTTCGTTGATATATCGATGAAATAAATATTAATTTATATGTTTTAACTTAAAAGGCTTGTAACATAATCGCTAGTCAACTTTTACGATAAGGAATAATACGGTAATTTAACAGATATTGTGTGAAAGTTTTGCTAATTCAACATTAATATATAAAAGGTATCTGCCGACTTTTTTGATTATGATTTAGGAAAATACACAAAACAAAGTGTATTGTCTGCCGGTCGCCATTTTCCAACATGTAAGGCATAAGGTAAAACCACCCAGCTTCGGTTTCTTTACTGAACAAGCCACGACTTGACGATTGCCGTCATCACGTTAAATAAGTAGCAATTTGCCAGCCATGAACATCATTGTAAATTATGCTATCGCACGTTTTTACTGTTTTTTTTAAGTCGCAATTAGCCACACGTTTGTTTACCTCTCTCTTTCTCTTTCTCTAAACGTAGGTATACAATAAAACTCAAGCTTTATGTACTTGTATTAGTATAATAGATATTTTAGTAAAATTATGTAATCATATTAACATATAACATAAATTGATCAAACTGCAAATATAACAACTACTCTGCTATAACATTTATTTGAAAATCTAATATTATTTCTGGTCTTTAAACATTATAACTATCTAACATAAATTGTCTCGAATCTTATCAATCACTATTTCGTAAGACTTATCGACAAATCCTGCCCGATCTATTAGAGAACTAACTTTACACGTTTTAGTGTCACATAACTTTTATTATTATATTCCTTATTTGTTGTGTGTGTTCTTTTGTTATGATAAAACTACAGGTTAGTTATGCGCTAAGGACTCCACTCTTGATGGTAAGTAGCTAGTGGAATTCAGAAGTTATTTTTTGCTTAAAAAGACATCTATCGCACTAGGGAACAAGCCCTGTGACTCCACAAATATTTATGGATCACACAAAGTTTTGTCCCGTGTGAGGATTGAACTCACAACCTCGTGCACAGCAGTCACCACGGAGGCAGATGCCTTTTCACACCTCGCATAAAAAACATTATTCAGCAATTTCCTGTTTTTAAAAATTACTTGTTGGCAACTGGTTGTGTACCAGGAGTAAATATTCTTCTATTGCAACTAGTTGCCAACAAAGAATACAAATTCTTTCTTTCTAACTGGTTCCGAAACTCAGTTTTGATGACGGCCTAAAGGGCTTAAAATAACCAGGATCATAATTAGATGGCAACACATGCGCTGGCAACGAGTTCCAGGCTTTAATTGAGCGACAAAAGTATGAAGTGCTGAACCGTTTGATTCGAGACTCTTTAGATTCCACTGTGAAAGGGTGGCACTTCAGTCTCGCACGAGTCGTTCTAGATAAAAAGGGAGAGGGTGGGTATAATTCAAAGAGCTCTTTAGAACACTCTCCGTGGTAAGGCGATAGAAGACAGCCAATGAGGCGATGTCTCTACGCAACTGTACCGATGATACGGACTGTTCGCCACTGCAACCTATCGAGTGCATCCAGTAAGTACTGTGCGGAGCCATTCCAAAGATGTGAGCAGTACTTCACGCAGAAACGAACCTATCTATTGAAAGTTATTAACTTTCAATGGGAGATCACCTTGAGAGATGTTTTTCAACAGGTTTTTATTCTCCCCTACTTACTCAATTTCGTTTATTTACCTCACTTTGACAATTATTATTTCAAGTACCACCTAGGTATGTCATCTTACTTGTAACTTAATTATTTTTGTGTAATTTGTTTAAATAAATACTTGTTTCAATTTATATTTATTTTTTAATTAGAATTTCAATTTGAAAATCATGTAATCTGAACTCTTTTTAGATTGCAAAGAATGCACGATAGTTTAGTTTCTTATGCAGGGTATTTATTATACATTGACATGACCTTAAGGCATTATCGACCCTACTTATCTCCGCCGAACTTGGTTCTATGGATGAATTCCAGAGGTTGAGAGAATGCTCAATATCCTTAATCAAAACTTGGCCAATTCGATCTTAACTTTAGATATCAATTTAAATGAAATTTTCGGACCTTACACAATTTCCGCGTTAGACGTAGACTAGATAAGTTTGTTTTAGAATTTGATTCATTTTTGCATAATAATTTGCTTGAATTTGTATTTATTTTCAAACTACGGTGATTTTGCTTATTATCTTTAATGCGAAAGAGTTTGTTTGTTTCAATGTGCTAATCTTTGAAACTACCAGCCAGATTAATAAAAAACATTCTGCGTATGATAGCCCAGTTCTTGAGGAAGGTTAAAGGCTATGTAACATCACGCTACTGGCGATGGCAGCAGAGCAGTAAGCAAAGACGTGGTCGAAACTAACTAAACAATTACAATTAGGTATTACCTACAGGTTTAATACCAGTATAATAATAATTCAAACAGTATTTAAAACACATAAAAGTGTATTACATATTTAGTTTGGGTCGGAAGAACCAAGTAACATGCTTTTACCATAAAAAAAATCATCAAGGTACACTATTTTTTTTTTTAACATACGATGAAATGAATAAAACAACAAACCTACATATTATAAAGTCAGTATAAAATACTTTTATCTGAAATAAAACACTTGTTACGTAAATTGCACAAAGTAAAGCGAATAAAAAATTGAATACGCTTTTACAGTGAAATTGTGATTTTGCACTTTATTTCTGATAATTAAATTTATAAATGCAATTACAGATGCAGCATTCAATACATAACTTTTACAATGTATGTACAACTAGCTTTCTGCGTCGCGGTCTCGCGTCTTTGCTTACTGCTCTGCTCCCGTCGCTAGTAGCGTGATGTATATAACCCATAACCTTCCCCGAGAACTGGGCTATCATACGCAAAAAAAAATTTTCAAATCCGACGGGTAGTTTCAGAGATTAGCACATTTAAACAAACAAAGAAACTCTTCCGTTTTATACAGAGTGTATACGACAGTATGATATTAAATGTAATTACTTATAGTATGTGACATTATAAAGCAAGACAAAAAAAAATCAACTAAATATCTTCAATAGTTTAGACACAGGACTACTTTTTTAATATCTTTAATTCTAAACACTCTGTAAGTACGTCAAACGGTCACTGACTTAAGTCATAATCCACGTCGAAGGATAAACGTTGCAGCTCATTACAGGTCAGTGAACTTGTCATAATAAATGGTGTATTACTGTTACTATTAAAATATTATTTATTTTATAGAAAATTTTTAATTTTTGTTTTTCGCCAAATAATTTTTGAGATTAATATCAAATCATTATACGGATTAGTAACAGCTGCCTTTTCATTTAATATCAAACCATCGTATACACTCTGTATAATAATATAGATAACAAAAGCATTCTTGATTTATTTATTATAACTTCATACAGTGTATACGATTACCACAGTAATACATAATTATCTACAGACCTAGTTTGTTTTTCAAATGCACCAAATAAATGTTTCTTTCTTTCTTTCATACTTTCTTTCACAATAAAGACAACACATTAACTGATATTACAATTAACAATTTGATCGCAAATAGCATGACATTTAAGTGATAAATTCGCTTTTTCTAAAACACGGCCATGTCAAAATGCTTACCAACAAGAGCTCAATTACGCTGTGTAATCAAACTCACGTAGGTACTCTGATTGCGTTACAGAGGTCAACTCAGTGGTCGGACTTGATAGCATTTCTTATAAGAAGTCTAGGAGTCTCGATTTCAGTAACTTATAATTCTATTGGAAAAAAAAATTTTGGATTATCTCAAAATTTAAATACTACTATGAAAGGTCCACATCTCCACTTACTCAGTTACTTGCACTTGTGCACTTGTAGATAAGCGCTAAATACTGCCATCTCAAATCAAAAGTTTTGTTATTATTATGAGTTCATACATGATCATATAACTTGGGTTTTTTAAGTAGATACCTACTGCCTCAGAATAAATACAAATGTATTTGCATGCAATGTCCATTATACATTGATATCTGTCAATAATTAAATTCTGTAATATATTGTACTGTACTTGCTTAGATTTTATACTGATTCAGCACGGCTCGATAAAAATAAATTGTAATAGAATAACTTTAATTCTCTATCCTGCGAAAATTTTGTAATCTAAATAATAATGACTCCCGCACTAAAAAAATTGCGTTGAACTTCTAAACATAACAGACACAAACTACACTCAGGTCCCGTTTCACCACTTGCTGATAAAGTGCGTGTTAACTTATTCTGACAGATAGTACTGAAAAATCAGTTCCACAAGTGCCTGATAACATTAACTTACAATTTTTTTATACAACTTTGGTGGCAGGCAAGCATACCACCTGATGGTAAGTGGCGTCCGTAACCTATAGAGATGGCTGTGTTTTCCAAGCATCGCAGAAGTAATAATGCTTAGAAAACACAACCAAGCTGTTGCCGACCACGGAGAAGAGAAGAGGATGCGGAAGGAAAAGGGAAACGAAAGAGGATCGAGGAGGTATTTGGGCTGCCCGCGCTCTCACTCACCGAGCGAAACACATTAGCATGAAAACTAATATTCTAACGTCGATCTTCTATGAGAGGGTAGTACTTCACCAGTCGATCCGGCCCATTCATATCATATGTTACATTTTTCTTCACTACAAAATAGGTTATATTTCAAATAAGGTTGCATAAAATGTAATAAAGACCGTTAAGCTTAAATAGGACAGCATTAGACACACTTCCTCAACGAGCTGTGAGAAAAAAGATGGTGAAACGAGTAGCACAAAACCAAATAGAACCTCAAAAATTAAGACGAGAGTATTTTAATTGAATTTTGACATTGGTTCTTTGGTTGCGTTGATGTGTTAAAATTGTAACTCATACAAAAAACTGTATGTATCTGGCGATTGAAAAGAGTGGCGTGAGTTTCTTGCCAGTTCTTCTCACAACTCTACCTCGTCAGCGAACTGGCTGTAGGTTAATTAACTGACTTCAAGTAATTTTGACTTTACATAAGCATCATACTTTATGATCAAAATGAAATAAATGCTTTGAGTTTGAGTTTGAAACCGTAAAATTTAATTAGCGACGATTACTATGATTACGCACCTGAAACACATAAATAAGTGGCTGGACCATAAACAATTCACTCCATAATGGTGGCAGTAAACATAAATATTATTTTATCAGCTTCATCTACTAATGTAATGCGTTCATTTTATTGAACAGAGACTTATGTTGGCAAAACATGGGCTAGGAGCGTACTTTTACGAAATAGAGATATATCTGACTGCTTCTGTGGTTCGGTGGTACTGTATATGGACTGCCACGCAGAGGTCGCGGGTTCGATTCCCGCTCAGTGCAAATATTTGTGTGCATGAACATGTCTATTTGCATTGGTCTGGGTGTTTCTATGTATAATATGTATGTATTTACAAAAAAAAAAAAAGTATATAAGTATGTATATCTGCATTCTAGAACCCATAACACAAGCATATAATATGCTTACTTTGGGTCTAGATGGCGTTGTGTGTAGTTGTTGAAATATTATATTTATATATATATATATTTATATCTATTTTTGATTTGGGAAAAAAAATAAGATAATCTTTTAAGGAACATATTAAAAACTAGCTGCGCGCCAAGGCTTCGCCCGCGCGTAAAATATGTTTTGTTTTATCCCTCGGGAACCAGACCGATTTGCGGGCTAAAAAGTAGCTTATGTCTGTCTCCAGCACCGAATACCAATCTTCATACCAATTTTCATCGAAATCGGTTTAGCTGTTTAGGCGCTGAGTGGTAACAAACACATATACACACACACAAACTTTTACATGTATAATATTAAAAATAGGATGTCGGTAGGGTCAGAAAAGTTCTAGAATGGCAACCATGAACAGAAGATGCAACGTGGGCAGATCTCTTACTTGGTCCGAAAACCTGGTAGGGGTGGCGGGCAACCTATGGACGTATGAAGATAGATGGAAGCATCGAGAAATAACGACCTAGTACCAAAGCGTTCACTTTTGTAACCAAACAATAATGGTGTTTAGGAAAATTTTTACCACCATTTGGCGCCACTTAAAACGTCTTCCATTTTTTTGACAGCGTTATCAAAATAAATATTCTTCAGTGTTCATTTTGGTAATTTATATTTTAATTTACAAAATGGATAATTCACATGCATAAATTTTTTCATTTGCTTTCTGCGTCAGGTCTAGCTGTCAAGGGCTATAAAAAAGTTCTTCTTCATCTTCTCCTTTTTTTTGGCAACAGAGCCGACGGTTGTGTCAGCTATTTCTGCCAGCGTCAAGTGTAGAATAATATTCTTGTTGATGATATTAATGGTATTTTACAATGATAAAATAGAAAAAATGTGGATGAAATTAAATGACAACCATCTTCCGTGAAAACAAAAGATGGACTCCTATAAAAAAGTTAACCCCTGATTAGCCCAATGTGACAGTTGAAGTGGCGCCAACTAGTGTTGATAATTTTCCTAAACATCCTCATTGCTGTTAAATCACGACGTCATTAGATTGTGGGAAAAAATCAACGGACGGCAGTCTTCTGATAAATTTACTAATTCAGTGAACGCCAATCTACTTTTCGAGTATTGCGATTATATCTAAAAGCTTTTTAATGTTTGGAAATATCTATCGACTGGAATAACCATTATAATGATTATTATTGTGTACAAATTATCTTTAGATATAAATTGCATGTATTATACGCAGTAACCTTCAGAAGAAATTCTCTAAATGACAATGAACACTCTATCAAAATCCATTGAATTGAATTGACTTTTTAAAGATGTGAGTTGCGATAGAACTTTGTGTGGTACTTTACGGAACACCTCTTTTGTTTGCTAAGATGATATTGATTGATACGAGGAGGTAGTTTAGAGAGTTTGTTTGTTACTGTTATAGTTCTAATGATAAGTACAAATTGAGAGAAAATTATATATGATAAAATGATAGTGAGACACGCGACGCGGCAAGCTTGTGGTAAAAAGGCTGACAAGAAATAAAGTAATTTCGCAATGTACTGTTGCACCGTATATCATTACACTTCGTAGATAAGTACAGAGTCGTTATTGCGTATACTTAGTCGTAAAACATTATGTAATTCGTAGCTATCAGTAGCGAAAAGTCACTTTTCCGAGGAGGGAAGCCGGTGGGACTAAAATACTTTGAGTTTCGGAAGGCCAGTTAGACTTTGAGTAGACACTCAAGCAGTGATAGGTATAAGGAGGTCAGGGCATATTTTAAAAGGGAAGCCGGCAGGAATCGTGTTATATAGACGCTTCGCCACTGGTAGCTATAGTACATAAGGTTTTAGAATCAACATTAATCGTAGTTACTAAAGAATGACGTCAGCAACCACAACCAATTGCTGTATCTAAACGGCGACCGGACATTCCCGTTGAGCCAGCAATACAGTAACATAGTGATGTGATTTGAACTGATCTACTAAATGTAACATTTCATCCCACTAATATAATAAATGCAAATTGTGAGCGTGTTTGTTACCCCTCAGCACCTAAACGGCTAAACTGATTTCGATAAAAACCACTATGCTCATAGATTAGGTGCCGGAGACGGACATAGGATACTTTTTATTCCGAAAATCGGACTGGCTCCCGAGGTAGGTACATTAATTAAACCATTTTTTGCGCGGGCAAAGCAGCAGGCCGCAGCTAGTTAATCTATATAGTTTTACATAATTATCCTGTGTTACTTTGCATGCTAATTGAAATTTTAACTTATGAAATTTTTTAACAATCTAGCGATAAAAAAGTGGCCTGAGTTTCTTGCTAGTTCTTTTCATGGCTCTACTTCGTCAGTGAATTAAGTGCAGAATCATTTGCTGGCATTTTAGTATTTTTATTAAAAACGTCAAGATTTTAAAAGTGTCACCGATGCAGATGATCTAAATGAAATATACATCAATTCTATTCTATTCTTTTAAATTCTATTTTAATTTTCATATCAGATAAAATATATATATCATCATTAAAATCACTAAGAAGTCATTAAAACTGCAAAACCCAACTTTGACTTCAAAAATATAAAATTCATTTTCCTGGCGGCGCTTTAATGCTTTGTTATTTCAACGTGCTGATTGTGAATTTCCTTTGTAATGTTCTATTTTTAAGCATATCTGTATTCACAAAGGCACATCGCGAGTTTTTTTTGTTGTTTTTTTTTATAGGCAGACCAGCCAACAACCCAAGTGCAAGTATCACTCATGTGCTTCTGCAATGCACAGGGCTCGACGATTCCGCTGCCTACCGTAATATTAATACTGTCTATAATGGCCTGTGCAAACGAGGGAGTTTTGTCCCCATGAGACAAAAATCCCTGAATCGTGTACAAAATGGTTACCGAGTACTTGTCACGGACTCAACTTGTCAACTTGTCAACAAACGGTGTGCTGTTATTAGTTGTTGCCCGAATAATGAGTGAAGAGCACGGTATAAAAGTTCGTCATGTGCGTTGTTGCGCCTAGTTACGTTATTTCTATTTTTTCTCGGGGAGTGTCCTGTACTTTTCTCTACTTATTGTCCAGTTCTCTCGGTATTCGCCATAATTTGGGGGACTTTTTGTACGTGGTACTTTTAGTTCTTATTCGATAGAATTTATATAAGATCTATATCGATGTCAAAAAAGTTTCCGGGGTACCTTGTCTGCGCAGGCCTTTAACCTCTTTTAAAGAAAGACTTCATAGCGCTCGGGAATCACTGCAGCTGGTAAATACTTCCGTTTGAGATTGTCGATATTTTCGATGCCATATAAAACGATCGCATAAATTGTATCGGGTTTGTCGTAGTCGAGTTGTAAAAATTCCACGTAAACGGATTTACGGCTTCCGCTTGGACTTTGTGAACTGTATGTAAAAGTGTTGCCTAGTTCACATCAATGAAGACTTGATTTTTCAAACTTAATTTGGGTTTGGTACGAAAAACGGATCACAAAATTGTTTGTGTGCAAAGTTGAAGTTTAGTGTCGTTTTGAGGAAACTTTGTTATTTGTACAGAATAGACTGCTTCAGTTAGAAAAAAGCTTTGCGGGATTTTTACTTCCTGATAAAACTAAACTTGCTACTATAAGATATAGCTGCGTGGTACGTAATGTGCCAAAATATTTTGCACTATAACAGGTTTTAGAATCACCAGCAGCACATTGCTCTCAAGCCATTTCACCCTTTAAAATCCCATACATGCAAGAAATGCCGTAATAACTACGGCATTAAGGCAAAGCCCACTCGTAACTAAAGCAATTAACTCAGAATGGCGTGAAACGCGTGGCCTCGACAAAATATGAATGGCTGCCGTTAATCAAAGCACAAAGCTAAGAACGCATTGTCAAATAAACCACGTGAATACTATCATCTATTTGGAATGTTCTGGACATTTGGCAATGTAGTCGTCACTGTTTTTTTAACACTTGTATGAATATGAGGCCCTGTTTCATTACTATATTCGCGGTAGCAGATCCTCGCTGGTTTCAGCATTAATGGGCCGGATCGACCGAGGAAGTACTACCCTCTTATAGAAGATCGACGTAAGAATTTTAGTTTTCATGCTAATGTGTTTCGCGCCGGCAGCTCCAAAACCCTCTCGGTCCTCTTCCGTTTCCCTTTTTCTTACTCATACCGTTCTCTGTGGTCGGCAACTGCTTGGTTGTGTTTTCTAAGCATTATTACTTCTGCGATGCTTGGAAAAAACAGTCATGTCTATAGGTTATGGTTACCACTTACCATCTTATCCTTATCTATCCACTTAACACATCAACGCAACCAAAGAACCAATGTTCAAAATTCAATTAAAATACTCTCGTCTTAATATCCACATTTTTGTGGTTTGATTTTGCGCTACTCGTCCCACCATCTTATTTGACACAGCTCGTTAGGCAAGTGTGTCTAATGCTGTCCCATTTAAGCTTCACGGTCTTTATTACATTTTATGCAACCTTATTTGAAATATAACCTATTTTGTAGTGAAGAAAGATGTGACATATAATATAAATGGGCCGGATCGACCGGTCAAGTACTACCCTCTCATAGAAAATCGACGTTAGAATATTAGTTTTCATGCTAATGTGTTTCGCTCGGTGAGTGAGAGCGCTGGCAGCCGAAATACCTCCTCGATCCTCTTTCGTTTCCCTTTTCCTTCCGCATCCCCTTCTCCGTGGTCGGCAACGGCTTGGTTGTGTTTTCTAAGCATTATTACTTCTGCGATGCTTGGAAAACACAGCCATCTCTATAGGTTACGGACGCCACTTACCATCAGGTGGTATGCTTGCTTGCCACCAAAGTTGTATAAAAAAATTGTAAGTTAATGTTATCAGGCACTTGTGGAACTGATTTTTCAGTACTATCTCTCAGTTAAGTTTCGAATAAGTTAACACGCACTTTATCAGCAAGTGGTGAAACGGGACCTGAGTGTAGTTTGTGTCTGTTATGTTTAGAAGTTCAACGCAATTTTCTAGTGCGGGAGTCATTATTATTTAGATTACAAAACTTTCGCAGGATAGAGAATTAAAGTTATTCTATTACAATTTGTTTTTATCGGGCCACGCTGAATCAGTATAAAATCTAAGCAAGTACAGTACAATAAATTACAGAATTTAATTATTGACAGATATCAATGTATAATGGACATTGCATTACAGGCTCGAATGCTTTATTGCGCATAAATCAATAAGCTATTGACGTAGGATGAATTGTCTGACATGCAAATAAAAGGAATTTGGCATCGGATTTCTGACGTTACGTAATTATTTGTACCTAATTCAAAGCTAGTATGCTGCAAACGCAATCTTTGCTAATATTACAAAGAGGTAAGGTTTATATTTTTTGAGGTTGTAGGAGGTAATCTCTGGATCTACTGAACAACGAAAATCTTTTAGATTTGAGAAGTCAGATTTTGAAAAAGGCTATGTAACATCACGCTACGAGCGTCGGGAGCAGAGCAGAGCATACATATATTTTAGCTGCGCAAGCCGTGGTTGCTTAATACAATTTTAAACTAAATAGACTAGATATTTTATCACCCATAAGCAAGGTCAATTTTACTAAATGAGGCTGTATCTATGCATTGTTATTATCTAAAATATATTGATGTAAATAAATTGCGTTCATCTAGTCTGGCCTTTGCATATCATGAAACTATTCGGCACGAATATTATCGGCCTACCTAAATATAGATTTAGTATTCATTGCATTATAATACTAATATGTTTATGTTCTGTGTCTGGGTGTAAATTATCTATAATATGTATGTATTTACAAAAAAAAAAAAAAGTATATAAGTAGTATATCAGTTGTTTAGTACCCATAACACAAGCAAATATAATTGCTTAATTTGGGACTAAATGGTGCTGTGTGCATGTGGGAAAAAAAAAAAAATATATTGAAAAGTGTTGTTACACAATATTGTGACGTTTTCAATTTACTACTACTTTTTAAGTTTATCTTGGATATTACAGACTTGCGGTAAATAAAAATATCGTGAGAAAACCTGGACACTATAAGTCTGAAATTGCCAATCCGCCTTGAGATTATCTGTATGAGAAGAGGCACGTTACCTCTCGTCGGGTCAACAATGGGCGAGTACTTGACCTTTATTTTGCTATATCGTTAATATTTTTATCATTTCAATCTAAGTTTGTATTTAGCCAAAATCTTTTAGGAAAATTACTTTTGCTTTTGCAGCAAAATTCTCCCAATTTTTGATATCAATTCAATTTCTAATGGCACATTTGTAGGTCACGATTGCGACATTGGCCGGGCTAGGCATCTAGCCCGAACTACGCTTATGTACGTTGGTAATTTGCCTGATTTGCTAAGAATCCAGGACAGCTGTTCCTGAATTGGAACTGTTTTTCCCAAGCAAGGTGCTTTCTACAAGGGTTGTGCAAAGTTTATAACATTTACAGTTTAAACTTAGTTTTATTATATACGGGTGAAATGAGATATCTTTGGTTATTGTTCTACTCCTGTCGCTCGTAGCGTGATGTTTTAGCCTATAACATCCATCAACAACTTGGCTATCAAACGCAAAAACAATTATTCAAATCCGAATGGTAGTTCTAGAGATAAGCGCGTTTAAACAAACTTTTTAAATAATAGAATATGGTAGATTGAATGTAAGGTAAATGCTTAGAATACATCGTTTCACAAAATAAACAAGTTATAGAGTTAATGTCATAATCAGATAGTTGTTTGTAAACGCTATTCAAAGGGTTAATAAACAAGTATGTACCTACTTTTGAGCTGTATATCCCGAGATTGAGAAAGACATTTTCACAACTAAGTTAAATCCATACTATACTTATTAATATTATTAATGCGAAACTAACTCTGTCTGTTACGCTTTCACGTCTAAACCACTTAACCGATTTTAATGAAATTTGGTATATACTTAAGGATAAAATTGACCTTGGAGAAAAACATTTCTTTTTTCGCGAATAAAAGGCTTGAAGGTTAAAATAGAGGATGAAAGCTTGTAAGAAAATGCGTTATCTCACATTCACGCGGACGCAGCTGCGGGCAACAGGTAGTATTAAATACTCTTACATGTGTGTGTGTGCTTGTTATCACTCAGCGCCTTAACGGCTAAACCGATTTCGATGAAAATTGGCATGTAGATAGAATCGGTGCCGGAGATAGACAAGGGCTACTTTTTATCCCGAAAATCTGTCTGGTTCCCGAGGGATACAACAAAACATAATTATTTTACGCATGGGCGAAACCGTGGGGCGCAGTAATAATATAGTAAAATAATATAATGTCACAACAACTAAACACAACGCCATCTAGATCCAAAGCATAATATAGTGTGAGAGTTGCGTTTTAAACAAATTATGGCTGTCCTGACGTATCATGTAACTATTATAATAAGATTAAAAGTAGGTCACAGGGACAGGCTGACCTGAAGTACTCTTACTTAAGACGCTCGGATGTTACTTAAGCGTTGATACCAAGGCAAACTGATGTTACTCTTTATATCGTGTTGCTACTTAGAACAAAGTTGTCTCTGAGTGTGTGAGCTTTACTCAGTACACAACTCAATATTGCCAACTTAGGATGTGAAAGCATCGTAAAATTTGTTAAGAGTGTCAACGTAAATAAAGTATGTAATGAAGCGATTATTTTGAATGTTCTCACTGAAATCAGAAAGTATCTACTACCGCACTATTATCGATACTTACATACTAATATTATAAATGCGAAAGTAACTCTGTGTCTGTCTGTTACGCTTTCACGCCTAAATCACAAATCAGATTTTGATGGAATTTGGTAGGTACATAAAAAAAAGGAAAGTTGAAATAGGAGATGAATGTTACGGGCGGAGGTACGGGCAACAGCTAGTTAAAAATAAAGTCGTATACAGAACCCATTATACAAACTCACGGATAACTGATATTAATGGTGTAGGGAAACACATGGTTTTCCCCTTTATTTTATTGGCACTTCAGATATATTGACGCAAACATGCGTAGGTTTATTGGAAAACGGAGCTATTGTTTATTTTCTATACCTGCTGTTGAGATTTTTGAACTTAATATTAAGCTCAGTCTAGAATTCTTATCAAAACTCATACGTGTTACTAATGTGTCTTTCAAATTTATAATATTATATACTTCTACGTCTTCTCTGAAAATTTTGGCCATTTCTGACTGACGGTGAAGGAAACCTGAACTTCTGAGAAAGTCTGAAATTGCCAATCTGTCTTGAGCGCACGTGGCGATCAATGCTCATATCTTCTCTATGTGAGAAGAGGCCTTTTCCTGCAGGGCATAATAACTGGCTAGTATGATGAGAAACATCGATCTTTATAGTATTTTCATTACATGCTATCTGCACGAGAAATCATTTCCTTAAGTTTTATCTTAATAGAAAAGCAAACTGTGTTCACTTTATGTGAAGAATAAAAGTTTGTGTGACACTTGAACGTTTCGAAGTTAGTTCGGCAATACATTGAAGATTTATCGGATAAAACTTACGTTATCGTGATTGATAAGTTTCAAATAGTTTATTGAAAGAACCTGATCTATAAATATTAGAAGCGAAACTTTTGAGGGATTATTTTGATGGTTAATATATAGTGAAGGTTAGTTTCAAAATAGATAAACAATAAAATTAACTTTGTTGTTTATTTAAGTTTTTAATAGTTTGATAACATGATAAAGCACAGTGTATACTCATGTAATTTTTAATATTTATACTGTGTAATAGTCTAATATAAAATGTATTTACATATTATATATATCATCTACCTACATATATATATATAGATAACTAGTTTTCCGCGGCGCTGTTTCACCCGCGTCTTTGCTTACCGCTCTGCTGCCATCGCCAGTAGCGTGATGTTACATAGCCTATAACCTTCCTCAAGAACTGGGCTATCATACGCTAAACGAATTTTTCAAATCTGACTGGTAGTTCCAGAGATTAGCGCGTTCAAACATACAAACTCTTCCGCTTTGTATAATGGTATAGATAGGTTGGCTTTTACACTGTTATGCTGCCGCATTTCTTGTGTCCTAGTTCTCATTAAAACATCCATCAATTAATAATTTATTAATATGAAATTCATCTCTTAAATTCCCGAAGCTTAATTACTAAGCCGCTTTTGATCAATTTGATATGCAAATAACTTTAAGAAAAATGCTTTTCTATCATCGACCCTCAGTTTGACCTCTTAATGAAACACAATTCTAATTTTCTCGTTCACTTATTTATAAGCTCTCTTGGGTCCTATCTGGTTTTATAAAATTTTTCCCTGTACTTAAAATTTAAAATAAATTGGACAATATTACTAAAACTTGTGACACATTCCTCCTTCGAAAACTGGGGTAGGGCTATGTCGAACAGAATCAGAATCAGAATCAGAATATTTATTTGTAAAACATAGGTAGGTAATACATAGGTGGTTTTTTAATATATTTAGCACTATGTTTAGTCACTAGGATATACAAATAATATAATTATAAATAGTTTTGAAATAATAATTAATACATTAATATGGAATGTCACAAATTAGGTATGTCATTAAAATAATATTAATAAACAATAATAATTTTAAAATAAAGAGAAATAAATAATAATTCCTGCAACATTATAATGTCTTCATATCACATAACAGTGGATGTCTATTGACTGGTAAGGTGATGATGTTGATGATTTCTTCATCTAATAACTATGGCGATTCTAAGTGTAATATACTTTATGATAATATTTCAAAAACTACACACAACGCTATCTAGACCCAAAGTAAGCATATTATATGCTCGTGTTTTGGGTTCTAGAATGCGGATATATATACTTACATACTTTTTTTTTGTCAATACATACATATTATATATAGAAACACCCAGGCCAATGCAAATAGACATGTTCATGCACACAAATATTTGCACTGAGCGGGAATCGAACCCGCGACCTCTACGTGGGAGTCCATACACAGTACCACCGAACCAAAGAGGCAGTCAATGTTAATTACTTGTATAGGTATATAAAGTAAAATCCCTGTTTTTGCACGAATGTCGACGTCAAGGAAGGTAATGTTTTTCGAGCGAATGTATGTAAGTATGTATGGCACGCTCTACAACCTAAATAACAAATGAGGTGTCATTAGATTTGTATTAAAATGTGGACCACGTGTGATCTTATTTTGATTTCAAAAGATATAATTTTTAAATAATAAAATATTTATATATAGGTATATTCATTTTTAAAATAAAGTTATATTTTTAAAAATCTGGGCTTTTTTTGTGTGCCGCTAAATAAATATGGCTGGTGAGTGTATAGTGAAAGAGTTTGTTTGTTTCTTTCAACGCGCTAATCTCTTTAATATTTGCTTTGAGATTGTAAAGTGACTCGGAAATAATGTTTCTTTAATATGTACTTTTTTTTTTTTCTTCTTCTCAATTATTATTTCAATTATTATTTTAATCATTATAATTATTTTATTTAAATTTCTAGTTATAAGTATCTTGTAAGATTTACTGTCATCTGATTTTTAATTTTATTTTGCATTTCGTTTATTTATTACTATTTTAAGTTTGTTTTTCATATGTTCCGTTAATTAATCCTAGTTTTGTTAATAACATTTAACCGCTCATTTGTGCAAGATGTGACACCTTAAAATGTTGTACATTCAAATTAATTAAAACAACTTTATAATATTAACTTGACTGCACCGTTGGTCTAGTGGTTAGTGTAACTGACTGCGACGCCGGGTGTCGTGGGTTCGATTCCCGCGGAAGGCAAATATTTGTGTGATGAACATTTGTATTTGTTGTCTGGGTGTTTTCTATGTATTATAAGTATGTATTTACAAAAAAAAAAAGTATGTATATGTATTATATTTCAGTTATCTAGTACCCATAACACAAGCTCTGCTTAGCTTGGGACTAGACGACAGTGTGTGATAGTGTCCACATATTATATTATTATTATTATATATATTTGTAAAAAATTATGTAACAACTACTGGTTGTCCAAATAAATAAATAAATAAATAAATCTCTGAAACTACCAATAAAAAAGTCTTTTTCCGTATGATAGCCTAGTTCTCGAGGAAGGCTATAGGGTATGTAACATCACGCTACTGGTGACGGGAGCAGAGCAGTCGCGCAAAAGACGCGCATAAAACCGCGCCGCGGAAAGCTATTCAGCTATATGCTGATAAGAATGGGTACTTATAGAGCGCTGGTTTTCAGACCATCCCACTTGCTCGTCCTTAGTTGTAAGTTGAACGAGCCCCAGTTGCAAGTGGGTAGTACACATGTAGCTATGAAGGGATATTATGAGGTTAGTACTTCATGTATACAAATGATTATTATTATTATTATTTTGTAATGCACTAGCAGATCATTGATCTGATGCGTGCATATCACTGCACTTATGTTTTAATTTGGTTTAAGTGTTCATCAAGTCTATTTTTAAAACAGTTCACTAATTGTGCACTTATCACTGATTCTGGTAGGTTATTCCACATAGTAACAACGCGATTTGGCAAAAAGTGTTTTCTAGGGTTGCTAGCAGAGGAATATTTACAAAGTTTTAATGAGTATCCTCTCAACTGGGTATTTGGGTTCATCAGATAGAGGTTGCCGATGTCTCTAACACTGTAGTGTCCAGTCAGGACTTTGAATGTTTCAAATCAGGTCTCCTCTTTGCCTACGCTGTTGTGTGGTCAACTTAAGTTCAATAAGGCGGTCTTCATATTTTATGTTCTTTTTTTTTATATTATAGCCTACCAAAGTGACTCCACCCCGCCTGATGGTAAGCAGTCAGTGGAATCCAGAAGTGGCGGCCACTATACCAAAAGCCATCGTCCTTAACTGCTGGTATAGTGGCCTCCACTATGGAGGCTGGGAATGGGGTTAGGGGATGGGAATGAGGGAGGTGAGGAAAGAGGAGAGGGGGGAAATTAGGCCTCCGGTGCTTTTACTCACCGAACGCAACGCAGTAGTACGGATACTACTACTCTTAAGTCAATCTTCTATGAGAGGGTAGTACTTCCCCGGACGATCCGGCCGGGTTCTTTAGTGAAACAACCATTTTTGTAGCCCTACGTTGTACTTTCTCAAGCATTTCAATGTCTTTCTTGAAGTATGGACTCGATATTTGATATGCATACTCTAGGAGAGGTCGGATATATAAATTTTCACAAATAGGTCTTTATTAATAATGTTAAATGCTTTTCTTATAACATACAGTATTGAATTGGCTTTTTTTACTATATTTGTTATAATATATGAACATCCCGCTTGAGGTTATGTGTTATTGTTTATTTTATTTTATTTATTTTATTTTATTTTATTTGGAAAACAAACAGTATATTATATCTAATTTAAAAACTATTTATGCTACTAGTAACAATTTATATGTTTTCACATGTATGTATTTAATGCTTGATTATTTTGTACTGTAAGGAAAATAAGATGAAGATTAAAAAATAAAAACAATAAAGAACAATCAGAGAACCGATTCAAACCACTGTGTGGAGATAACACACATTTTATTGTTACCCCTAGATCTCTTTGATTTGCTACAGGTTTTATTGGCATGGAACCAATTTTGTATTGTATCTTTTGGTTGTTGCTACCCATGTGTAAGACTATACACTTTGTTGCATTCATATGCCAATCCTGCGTCCATTGCACAATACGGTCCAAGTCCTGTTGTATAACATTGTGACTGATAAGTGGTAAATATTTTCATATTCATACAAAAGCTTTTATTTTTGATGATATTATGTTTACTTGTAGTTTTATAGGTTTTTCTCGTTTATATCGGTACAAATGAATTTAACAATCAATCATTTTGACCACAACTGGACATGACGTCACAGTTCGGTCTGTACGTAAATACATTACTATTTTTATGAGTATTCATGTTAAATTTTGGATATATATTACTTAGTCGAAATATGGGGTAGTATTGCTAAAACTAACCTTAAAAAGTTGCAAACATTTCAAAATAAGATAATTAAAGTTTTATTTCACTACAATTTCCGGACATCTACACAAAGAGTTTATAAAGAAACTAAATTAATAAATATGGGTCAAATCTATAAATATAATACATGTATACTTATACGTAAAATAATTTAAAAAAACATACTTACACAAATAAGATTTAGAAAAAAGATACAAGTACAAAAGCGCATGACTAGACAGGCTAATAATATAATTTTAAGAGCACCGAGAACAAACTACAGTAAAAGGATCATCGTTTATGAAGGAGCTCAACTCTATAATCAATTACCTCAAGTAATAAAGGAATCGAAATGGCTTCTAACTTTTAAGAGGTTGTTGAAACACCATATAAACAAATCATAACTGTTTGTCATTTTGTTTTGTTTTCTTTCGGCGTAACCGTCGCTTAACTTATATCTATTATGTTTTTTCTCATAGAAGTGAATATGTATATTATTTTTGAGTGAAATAAATATTTTAAGCCATATATGTCTACGGCAAGATATTTTTACTTTTACATTAAAACTATCTATTAAAGTTTACTGCGTGTAGGACCTTACACATGCAAGCCTTATAAAGATTAAATATTTTATTTTTTTAATAAATTATTGAAAAAATAATTATATAATAAGAAAAAATTAAATTAATCATTATCACAAAAGTTAAACAAACAAATACACCAAGTTGAAATTCAAAAAATAAAGATTTGATATGGAAAATTTAAGTTAAGTTTTCAATCGGGTGCATACACTCTTAGAAGCAAATACTCGTAGAGAAATAGCAGCTATTCAGCAAATGGCACTGAATGCAGCGAGCGCATTAATTGACGTCTCTCAGAGAAAGAAGCTTGCAGCTAAGCGACTCCGTACAATCTATAAGAAATATTATAGAAAACATCTTGCACAGGCTTTATCGTGAAAGAAACTATTTTCGTTGTGTTGTAATGTACACTTAGATTTTAATCGTGAATGTCGTTAGAGCATTCGTCTTTAAACGAAGCTGTGGGTTTAAAATCAATAAATAATGATTTTTTCCTTCTTGATTTTGTCCTTGATAAATAACAGTTAAATCAAATTGCATATTATGCAAAATAAGTGCTAGTCGCGTCTGCATAAACTTTTAAAGAGAACAAACGTGATGTTACATCACTCTTTATATCTTTCATTAGCTTCTTGCAGCGTTTTTGCTTATTGCTATGCTCCCGTCGCCAGTAGCGTGATGTTACATAGCCTTTAACCTTTCTCAAGAACTGGGCTATCATACGCAAAAATAATTGTTTAAATTTGACTGGTAGTTCCAGAGATTGGCGCGTTCAAACAAACAAACAAACTCTTCCGATTTATGTAATAGAATAGGTTGCTACTAGAGAGTTGCCTTCTAATGTATGACACAAAGAAATATGTCTAACGCTTTCGGTGTATATGAAAGAAATACCTAATTTAAAAAATTTATTCAATAAAAGAAACTTCAGTACATTATAGCCCCTAGAGCCACTTGAGTGACAGTCGCTAATATCATTCACAAAACGCTTCTGCTAATAAATAATACAGCGAAAAAATCTGATGAAAGCGAGGCTTTGAAATGCGGAGAGTAATCCTCTTTATACCAATTAGAACAATGGAAGAAATAAGATGCCTAGTTTTAGTTATTTATCGTAGACTAAGTAAAAACCTCTTGAGAGCTTTAACTAAATATTAGTTTAGAATTTAATATTAACTATAAAACTTGTCTCAATATAAATGGAAAATTTATAGTTATAATGTTGAACGCTTTTTAATTGGTGGTATATATAAGAGTAGCATTTAATGTGAGTGTGGCTTTGAAGAAACTATGCTACATCAATGCCCTAAGTGGTAATACAGCTGATCACAAGTTAACATCGCTTACCAACGTCTCTTCAATAGAAAGCATCTACAATTCAGCCAACAACTTACAACTTCACGAATGTCTTCCTTTAATGGGGTCAGCAGATAGTATAGAACGCCAATTACTGCGAATCAAACATAGTTCATTTGCCTCTTTAACATTTATTAATCTTTCATACACACGTCGGTTACTGGTACTTGTAATTGTGCCCTTTGTCAACACATCACCTCATACCACCTTAACATACTCCTTTCAATTTTATTCACCAAACCATTATTTATACACATTCTTTTTGTATCATGCTATTCCTTACCCTATCTGGCAAAATAATTCTACCCATGCTTTTCAGTGCTTTCTTTTAATAATTCGTAATACTTATATAATGTTTTAAAATGTGTAAAATTTAGATTTGTTTTAATTCCAATCCATACTAATATTCAAAAAATCTTCATTCTAAACAGAGATAACCGACATTCACGCGGGTGCAGCTGCGGGCAACAGCTAGTAAATAAAGAAAATGAAAATCTTATAAAATCTCTTAAGCTGTGAATTAGCAAGCACAGATCAATTTATTTATTTCAATGCACATTTCTGCAGATTAAAAATACTTTACTTGCCGAGCACACCTATCTCAAAATCCGCAGAATCCTAAACGAGAAATATAATTATAATATATAACCTGTAATACCTTTGAAGGTACCTTTATGGGCACGTGCAGGAGCGCCCTTGGCCGAATTTCTCTCATTATTATTCAGGACAGCTTAGTGGCTGCGAAGATACATTAGTATTCTGCTTACGAGTAGACAAATAACTTAAATAAGTTCTTCAAAGATGGCAAACTCAATTTGGTTTACGATGAGCTGTCAAAATATTGAGGTGTGAGGAAACTGTTGTCTTAAGAAACTTGTGGGTTAAGAGTTGTTCGGACTCGTTTAACAGAATAAATAGGCGAAGTGTTTTGTTATTGTAAAGTTTTGTTTGCTATCTCTGAAGTGTTATTTTCTGATATTATAAGCTTTGTACAAATAACGCTCTTATTTTCGATATTTTTAGCTATACGCGACGCAATTATTAAATGAATGATTTAAGATACGTTACACAAAATGTAGAATACGTTTAATATTAAACTAAGGTATTAATTTATATCCTGTGTTTGTTTCAGGTACTTAATAAGCTGTCCACTAACAACTCAATCAAATTTTGACCAAAAATTTTGAGTTTAAAACAAAATATTTTATAACTTTACACTGCTCAATAATGTAATTTAGACAGATGTTACATTTTTAGATACAATAAATGGACGTTCAATATCTATATCTATACATATAATAAAAATGTAACCGATCGCTGTCTGTACATGGAAGATATATGAGAAAAAATACTATTGGGACCTATATCAACGCAAATAGAACCCAAAACAATGATTTTTAAAATTTTTGTCTGTTTGTCTGTTTGTCTGTGCGTTTGTGCACGCTAATCTCAGAAACGGCTTATCCGATTTAAATATGGTTTTCACTAATATATTGTGGTAAGCTTCACTTAACATTAAGTGTTTGTTTCATGTCAATCGGTTCATAAATAAAAAAGTTATGCCAATTTAAAGAATCACATCGAACATTCGTTAATTTACTACGATTTCTTATAGAAGCAGATATTTCAACAGGTTGCGGAATAGCTGATAGTGTTTTTATTCCTCGGATTCCTGTCATTCTAAACAGTCTTTCATTTAGTTTTAAACGAGTCCAGTTTCCAGTGAGCCTATGTTTTGCGATGACTAATTAAAGTAATTAATTAATTAAGTAATTAAAGTAAAGGTAAGACACTAAAAGTTGTGGGTGTGGATCTAAGTATTAGCTGTTTTTCGGTCAGCTTTATGTGGCTCTATCACGTGTTAGCATTACTAGCAGCCTGTATGCTTTGATCCCCGATGGCTATACGTCTAATCCATACATCCATACATATATGGGCTATATGGCATAAGGCTTTGTCCTGACTGACTGACTGACTGACAGACAACGTAAAGCCTAAACCGCTGGTCGTAGCGACTTGAAATTTGGAGGGTGTGTTTGTCTTAATGTCTAGAAGTGTACAAAGAAAGGGTTATTAAAAATTGAACCCTTAAGTGTATGAAAAGGGATGAAATCGATTGTATGAAACGTCTTCATTTTTTAAGTTACAGCTTTGAAATTTTGTTTTGGAATACTTTTATTTAAATAAAAAATACGCTCATAATTTTTTTTTACTGGGGTGGATTTATAGGAGTGAAATAAGGGATGAAATATTGTATGGAAAGATCTTTGCTTTTGAAGTTGGTGACTTGAAATTTGGAGGGAGGGGGAAGGGAGGGGGAGGAAGAGGAAAGGAAGGGAGAAGTGAGGGGAAAGTGCGGGGGTAGTGAGGGAGAAGCCAGGGGAAAGGGAGGGGAAAGTCAGGGGGAAATCGACTGCCTCTGTATTTCGGTGGTACTGTGTATGGACTGTGAGTTCGCGGGTTCGATTCCCGCTCAGTGCAAATACTTGAAGCATGAACATATCTATTTGCATTGGTCTGGGTGTTTATATGTATAATATGTATCTATTTACAAAAATAAAAGTATTTAAGTATGTTTATCCGTATTCTAGAACCCATAATACAAGCATATAATATGCTTACTTTGGGTCTAGATGGCGTTGTGTAAAAATAAAAAAGGAAGAGGGAACTTAGGGGGTGTGAGGAGGCAGTGAAGGGCAAGTGAGGGGCAAGTGAAGGGCAAGTGAAGGGGACGTAAGGGAAAGTGAGGGAGGTGAGGGAAAGTGAGGAGTCAGAAGTGGTGGTGAGTGAGAGGGAAGTGAGGGAAAGTGAGGGAGATGGGAGGGAGACGGGAGGGGAAGGAAGGGGAGGGGAGGGGAAGGGAGGGGAAGGGGAAAGTTATTGTAGTGAAAATTTGCCTTTGTGTATTGTATGTTGTTTTACGGGGGATATCTTTAGGTAGGTGAAAGAGGGTTTGTACGAATGGTGATGATGATGAGATTAGCAATAGTATGCAAAACAGTATTTAAACAATATAAAAATGTCTATTGAAAAACGATATTCATGCGAGCGAAGCCGCGGGCAAAAGCTATACATATATAAAAACGAAAGGTCACTCACTCACTCACTCATCTCATCACGAAATCTCAAAAACTACAAGTGCTAGGAGTTTCAAATTTTGGAAATAGGTGCTCTCTAAGACGGGGTTTTGCGAAATTTATTTCCCTGGAGTATAAAGGGGAACAAAATTAGTATGGAGCTTCTATAGTTTTTTACTGATATTTATTACTAATATACAATGTACGATTGCCGTAAGATTAGGTAAGAAATATTCTCATACAGGCACACATCTGAATTTTCACGCGAACGAAGTCTCGGGCAACAGCTATATATAATAAAACTGTAACCGGTCGCTGTCTGTACATGAAAGATATATAAGAAAAATATTATTGGGACCTTTATCAACGCAAATAGAACCCAAAACAATGATTGTTACAATTTTTGTCTGTTTGTCTGTTTGTCTGTGCGTTTGTTCACGCTAATCTCAAAAACGGCTTATCAGATTTAAATATGGTTTTCGCTGATACATTGTGGTCAGCATCACTTAACATTAAGTGTTTGTTTCATGTCCATCGGTTTATAAATAAAAACGTTATGCTAATTTAAATAATCACATCATAAATGTGGTATGTATTTAGCTTAGCTTAGTTTGTTTTTAAGTTAGGTTAACACGTCTTATTTCTTTATTAAAATGTAAATTAAAATGTAAATACTATATTAGTTAAAATGTAAATACAAGTTAGATTTATATTTTCTGGATTTATTTTATTTTTTATTTTTTGTGATAAAAACATGTTTGTTAACACGTTTCATTACGGAATAGGTGGAATTGAAGTGAATTACGAAATAGTAGTAGTCGATTTACGCTGGTTTCAACATGAATGGGTCAGATTGACTAGGGATGTACTACCCTCTCATAGTTTTCGACGTAAGAGTAATAGTATCCATATTATTGCGTTTCGTTCGGTAAGCGCGAGAGCCGGAGGCCCAACTGATGCAGAGATGACAAACCTCGCAGCATGTGTGGGACCAGCTGAGTATCCGCGGAGTCATTGTGTGGGTGGTGTGGGTCAACCCGCCGGCCAGGGAGACCCGTATAAACGGTGGTGCCGCTGGCCGCCCGCGGCATTGTACAAGGGCCCAATTAGACCTAACCAAAAAAAAAAGAGACTACCCCACCAGGTTGCGCATAATCTCGGAGTGGTTCGTCGTGCAGGTTGGTGACCGGATAGTGGGACCCGGCGACCATTTTCGAGACGGTACGGGGGCCTTTTGCGAGCAGTCCGTATCATGGAAGCCCGGAGGCCTAAGACCCTTGAGCCTTTACAGCTGCGAAGAGACGTCGCCTCCTCAACGGCCGTCTTCTATCGCCTTTACCACAGAGAGTCTTCTCAACAGCTCTTTAAATTAATTCTACCCTCTCCCTTTTTATCCAGAACGACACGTGCGGGACTGAAGTGCTACCCTTTCACAGTGCAATCTAAAGAGTCTCGAACCAAACGGTTCAGCACTTTATACTTTTGTCGCTGAATTAAAGCCTGGAACTCTTTACCAGCGCATGTGTTCCCATCTAAGTTTCATCCTGGGACTTTTAAGCGAGGCGTGAAGAAGCATCTCACTAAGCCGCCATAGTGGAGGCCACCATACCAGTAGTTTGGCTTTTGGAATGGTGTCCACTACTTCTGAATTCCACTGACTGCTTACCATCAGCCAGAGTAGAGGCACTTTGGCAGGCTAATATAAAAAAAAAACTTATAGCGTTTTTATTCCTCGGATTCCTTTCATTCCAAACAATTTCCCGTTTAGTTTTAAACGAGTTCAGTTTCCAGTGAGCCTATGTTTCGCGATGACAATTAATGAGTGTGGATCTATATATTAACTGTTTTTCAGCTTTATGTGGATTTGCCACGTGTAAGTAATCCTAGCAGCCTGTATGGCTTTGATCCGCGATGGCTATACGTCTAATATCGTAGATAGAGAAGCATTTACTGTAAAGATTTTTCTTATTCACCTAAACGAAGATGTTTATAATTCAAAACAAACCAAAAGATATATCCAAAAAATGCTGCCCAAAATCACTATTCCACGCGGACGAAGTCGCGGGCACAGCTAGTAGTAAATAACTTTCTTTACTTGCATTCTTCTCTAAAATTGTACAGAAGGAACATGGACTCGTTTCTTTGCGTCTCGATGAGTGCTTGGCGCAAAATTTCTTTTGCATGCAGATTTAAGAGCACTATGAACTGAACGTCGACATGAGGAAAGATGTGAAAATAAAACGTTCCTGCGAACAAAACGTTTATTGATTCATAGCGCCGCAGACTGATGGCAATATGTGTTCAGTTGTTCGATGAAAAAATTTCAATTGACTTTGTATGTTTTGTAAGCAGGCTTTTATACACAAGTTTCTTTCAAATTCACATCAAAATATGTCAAATCATAAATGGTTTGACGTAATTAAAAATTAAATTTATCAATTCAATGACAAAATAATATTATCAATCTCAGTGTCAATATTTCATTCAAGGTAAACTAACTCTTATTTACAAAATTCCAAAAAACTGTCAAGAGAATCTAGAAACATAATATTGTTTAATACATCATAATTATTCTTCTGTACACGATTTTAAATTGAGCGAGATATTTTCTTTGAATAAAAAACATCAAATTCAACATTATCAATAATGACTGGCCTGTTGGTCTAGTGGTTAGTGACCCTGACTGCTAAGCCGGAGGTCGTGGGTTCGATTCCCACCCAGGACAAACCTTTGTGTGATGAGCATGATTGTTTGTTCTGTGTCTGGGTGTAATTTATCTATAATATGTATGTATTTACAAAAAAAAAATGTATATAAGTAGTATATCAGTAGTTTAGTTCCCATAACACAAGCAAATATAATTGCTTAATTTGGGGCTAGATGGCACTGTGTGAATGTGGTAGAATATTATATTATATTATATTATATTAATGTGAACGTCTGCTCATATCAAATCGACTGACATTACTTTTATGACACTTTTTCCATTAGAGACGTTCATATCTACAAATTAATATACAATATATTTTTATGTAACGATAATGTTCTGAACAGATATTATATCAAATAGTATAAACTAAAGTCGATGTTATCTGATTGTTTCTCAGATTCTCTGCTAATTTCTGCTAAGCCACGCAACAGATTTTAACACGATTTAGTGGGTTTCTTTCGTGAGGTTCATATGCTTATAAATAAAAACTGTGCATGCATGTTTGTATATGAAACGTCTAGAATATAATAAATTTATAATTATTTCATAAAAAAGTAAAGTACCGTTCGTACAAAAGCAGGGCGAGTCGTTGGATAATATTTCACATCGAAATTAAACTTGTTTGAAACCTTCGATTGATTTTCATATAACCTTAACCAAAACGTTTTTAGTACAACAACATTTTTAAGTACGGTACTAAAAAATATGTCAATTAAATGTGCTATAGAAAAAACTTTTATAAAGTGCTATGCATTAAATGCACATTCCAAAAAATTAAGTCGTGCAGTTACGCTTTTCTATAATACCAGGCAGTACAGCCTTATGATTTTCAAATATTATCGAAAGAAAGAGTTGAATATGACTTAGACACGAGGCATTCGGGTCATGAAATTAGCGATAAACTTTATTATTTACTTCAAACATTTGATTTATTATAGCGTACTTTATGATGCATTTACATATGAGTCAAGGGGTAGATTGTTTTCGTATAAAGATGCATATTATTTTCGATTTCTAGTTAAACGTTTTGTTGAAACAACGTTATGGCAATAAACATTATATAATAAGTTTGTCCAGGTCAAAATATACAAAAGTTTTATAAAATTTAGACTCAGGAAAGCTGAATAAAAGTCTTGTAAGTATACAAGACTTTTATTCATACATATTTTTTGACTTATATTTTTATTTTAAACACACAATTACTAATATTTAAAGATCACACAACTCCGTGTGAGAATTAACCTCTTGCATAGCAGTTGCTTGTACTCTAAGCGTCACAAAACAGCCTCTTTATAATGCAAATAAAATCATTTTTTTGCGAGCTACGTTTAATCTTTTATCATTTTGTTTGTGTAAATTATTATGCTAATAATAAATCAGTAAGAAAAATCCTACCTTATTTTTAAAGGACAATGCAAATTTTGACCGTTTTAAAATTAAAATTCAACAAACTCAGGGACCCATAACACCAAATGAAAAACATCCGTTTTAGACATACATACGTCACGTTATTTTGGGTAGGTAGGATTTAGGATGTGTTACATTTTTCGCCAGATATTTTATGTCCCATGTCATAGGGAATGTTTTGCCATATTTTGCACACATTCAAAGGGTGGATGTAATTTTTCCAACATAATTATGCTCAGCCTTTAAGCCCAGGTTTAAAGGGTTGAAGTTAAATTCTTGTGCTACCACCAGAGGTCATTTGGAATGCTGAAAAACAAGATTTGAAACACCGCTTATTTTAGAAGCAAGCTTAGAGTTTTTTTATTAACGTTACCGTAAAGGTTCCGTTGTTTTGAAACGCAATAAACCTGTTGTTTGCGTTAGTATGTTTATGCTGTGACGATAAAAGATAAAAGAATCGATTGATATTTCGTCCTAATTTCGTTTCTGTTATTATAATACGCCTGATAATTGACAATAGTGCTATAACCTTCAACTTTTATGTCTAAGAAAATTAATTCGAGCCTGACTATTTGATGAAAGTTTATAAAACACAATGCAACTAAGTATTAAAGTTTTCTTTTGTTTTATAATAATAATAATAATAATAATAATAATTTCTTTATTTGCTCAAATATGGTGGTACATTGGTGTTACAGTATTATTGCGTTCATACATATTCTGCCATATTTTGGCGTGCAAATATAATGGTATTTATTTAATGTTGTCAATCTTAGTACATTCATTTATTTATTACTGGTCCATGCATATTGTATTATTTATTGTATTGTTGTTCATGTCAAATAATTTATAAATTTATCACTTAAATAATCATTTATATTGTAATAGTTTTTATTAATTAATAATTTTATTAAATTGTTCTTGAATAATGGTATTGGTAATTTACGAATATTTTCAGGTAAACGGTTATATACTTGTATACACATGCAATACACATTTCTTTTAAATATTTCTAATTTTATTCTAGGTAGACATAGTTTTTCCTTATGCCGTGTTCGGCTATTTTCTTTGTCCTTAAATTTTTCAAATAAATGTGGATATTTTTTGACAAACATACATAATTCGAATACATACATGCTTGGTAATGTTAGAATATTTAATCTTATAAATAGTGGCTTACAGCTGTCAAGGAAATCCCCACCACATATTGCACGAACACATTTTTTTTGGGCTTTAAATACTCGGTCAGCATCTACAGAGTTACCCCAGATTATGAGACCGTACCTAAGCACTGATGCAACATACCCGTGATAAGCTATCATTGCCGCATCTTGGCTCACTGTTAATTTAATTTTCTTTAATGCAAAAATAAATCGGTCTATTTTGTTGAGGACTTTCTCTATGTGCGGTTTCCAGCTACAATATTTATCAACTATTATACCTAGGAATACACATTCATTTATATTAGTAAGGTGATGATTTTCATAATGTATGTCAAGGCTACTCGTATTAGAATTGTATGTCTGAAATTGAATAATATTTGTTTTTGTCATATTTATTTTTAAATTATTATAATTTAACCAAGTTATAGCCTTGTGTAGAGTTGTATTAGCATTATTATGTAGTTCTTGTTTATTGTTACCCTTGATAATTAATGTTGAGTCGTCAGCAAACATTATACAATTTTCGTTAATGGCATCTGGGAGATCATTAATATAGAGTAGAAAAAGTATTGGAGCTAATATGGACCCTTGGGGGGTACCGTAGAGTTTTTTTTTGTATGTTGATCTAAAAGTTTTTAGTTCGATTTTATCCATTTTATTTATTTCAACACATTGCAGTCTCTCTGTGATGTAACTTTTGATCCAGTCATTAGTATTCCCTCGGATACCATAGCATGACAGCTTTGAGAGGAGGGTTTTATGACAAATAAAGTCAAACGCTTTTGTCATATCTAGGAATATACAAGCTATGTTTAAGTTTTGATTTAGACTTTGTTTAATTAGTGAAAAACATGCTAATGTAGTAGAACTTGCTTTCCTGAAACCAAATTGCTCATTTTTGAGGATTTTACATGTTGTTAAGAAAGATTCTATTTTATTACACATGACTCTCTCGAATACTTTTGACAATACCGGCATTAATGTTATTGGACGATAATTAGATAACTCTGTTTTTGTGCCTTTTTTATATATTGGTTTAATTACAGATTTCTTTAGACGATCTGGAAACGCTCCTTCCGATAAAGATAAATTAATTACATGCGTTAAAGGTGCTGTTATACTAATTGCGCATCTTTTTAATACCTTTGTACAGACTTCGTCATAGCCTGTTGAGTTTGTATTTTTTAATGATTTTATTATTTTAAAGACATCCATTTCAATTACAGGTGTTAGGAAAATACTTTTAGGATTTTGTGTTATCTTTGGTTGGTCAGTTTGATGATTTTGAGTAGTGTTTGTCGTGTTAGTTGTATGAATATAATAATTATTGAATAAGTCACATATTTCGTTTGGGTCATCATAGAGTTGGTTATTACTTATTATATAGTCAATGTCAGTATTAATTGTCATGTTACTTGTTTTGTCTTTAATCATCTCCCATGCTGCTTTGCTTTTATTTTTTGTATTGTTAATGTATTTAAGGCTGTTTAATTGTTGGGATTTGTAAATACACTTTTTTAGTAATCTAGTATAGTTGTCGTACACTATTTTATTCTGGTTTTTATTATTTTTGTTTAAGTGATATTTTAGATATAAGATTCTTTTTTTAATGCAACACCGTTTAAGACCCTTTGTAATATATCTATTTTTTACAGGTTTACATGTACGTTTCACTTTAATAATGGGAAAACATAGTTTATAAAACAAAGTTAATGTGTCATGGAGCCTACAGAAAGCTTCATTTGTAGTGTGGTTATTGTATACGTCTGAGAAAGACATGCATGATATATATACTTCGAATTTTTTTATGTTTTCCTCGCTAAGATCCCTTTTTTTCTGAAACCAAAATTTTGGATTGATTTTCGCAGCTTTACTAACTTCCAAGTGACTAGTTAGTGATTGAGCTATATATATTGATATATTATTGTTATTGTTTTATAAGTGGATACATAAAGAGTTTCTATGGATCTGGTCAGTAAGGAAAATATTCGCTTTTATCAATGGAGCATTAGTATATATGCATCAGTACTTAATGCAACCTTCTTCAAACGAGGTTTAAAGAGAGCATTAATATCACGGTAGGCAGCGGCTTCGCAGAGCCCCTGGCATTGCAGAAGTCTATGAGCGACAGTTACCACTTACCATCAGATGGGCTGTTGGCTCGTCTGCCACTGTAGGCAATAAAAAAAATAAATAAAAAATGTTCCATAAATAAAAAGTCCGTTATCATTTACCCCTTACCAGAATGATTTTGCGTATTTTTAATTGGTTACTTATGTTAATCTAAAAAGCGAAGTTATATCTGATTGGAAACTAGAGGAAGAAAAGAGAAGAGGATAAATGGCGCTCTGTTCTCTTCTCGGATGAAAGCAGAGTATGCCTACATGGTAGCGACAGAAGGAGAAGATTGTACAGAAGGCCGGGGGAGCGATATGCACAATGCTGCATAGCAGAAACTGTTGCGTACGGAGGAGGTTCCTGCATGGTGTGGGCTGGCATATCAATGGAAGCAAAAACTAAACTGATTTTCATTGAAACTGGCCGCCATGTGGGAGAGTTGACCGCACATGGGTATATTGAAAATATCTTGAAAGACCACGTCATCCCATACGCTGGTTTTATTGGAGAAAACTTCATACTCATGCAGGATAATGCCCGTCCACACAGCGCAAATGTCGTGCGGCAGTACCTACGAGAAGTGGGTATCGCTATTATGGACTGGCCAGCTCGTAGTCCGGACTTGAATCCTATTGAGCATTTATGGGATGACCTAAAGAGAAGAATCCGGGCTAGAGATCCTGCACCAGGTACAAGAGCTGACCTGCAAGCGGCTCTGACCGAGGAATGGGAGGGTATACCACAAGACAGATTGAAGCACCTCATTGGGTCAGTGAGCAACCGTTTAGAGGCTGTCATCAGAGCAAGAGGGGGTAACATTCGTTATTAAAGTGGTAATCATTATGTAATAAAGTTTATTTAAAATGTTATGATGTCTTTTGTTTTAAATTTTTTACCCTTAATTTTTCAAGTTTTAGCACTCGCAATGTTTAAAAACATTTATTGTTCAAGAAAATGAGTACAAGTTAAGAGTATTTGTATTCATTTTAAAGCCAAGATCTAGAACTTAAAGAATTTAAGACCTAAGTTAAGATTTAGATCTTAATTTTAAAACTAGAGCACTTTGAGTGCGAAAGTATGAAGTAAGTCGATTTTTTTGCTCGCCAGTGTAGTTAAATACATTGTTTTAATTCAAACGTTGTGTAAAAATAAAAGTTCTGCCTAAAAATTTTTAACCAAAAATCCTTGTAGAAAATCCTTGTTAGACTAAATCTAAGTGAAAAATTTATTATCTTAATAATATTGTAAAGCGCGAATTATCTTTATTGTTTCGTAAGCAAAGTGTCTACAAATATTTACATACGTAAGCTTTATTAAGCTCTCACATTAATATGCAAGGCACATGTTATCGAGGTGGATTTGAAAGGGAAAAACAAAATTGTAAACATGTGGGATATGGGATCCTTGTCGCTAGTGGTTGTAAAATTAACATAAACTATAACGAGTTACGATTTTAGTTGCAGATGTTACTTTAATTTGTTTAAGGATTGTTTTAAAACAATATTAGCATTACTATAATTTATTATTCAGGTAGCCGGTTTAGGATTGCTGGTTTCGCATATTATGTGTCAGGTCGACCAAGGAAGTATTACCTAGAACCTCTGTGGTTTGGTGGTATTGTGTATGGACTGCCACGCAAAGATCGCGGGTTCGATTCCCGCTCAGTGCAAATATTTGTGTGCATGAACATGGCTATTTGCATTGGTCTGGATGTTTCTATGTATAAATGTATGTATTTACAAAAAAAAAAAGTATTTTAAGTAAGTTTATCCGCATTCTAGAACCCATATCACAAGCTATTAATATATGCTTACTTTGGATCTTGATGGCGTTGTGTGGTTGTTGTAGTATTATTTATCATTATTTATTATTTACCTACGTTTTTCAGACATTTTGTAATATGTAATTAAGAACGTACGAACGTAGGTTTTGTCTCTAGAAAATAGATGTTAAACATTAAAATATAGCGTTCCTACACGAAACATTTTTTTTTTTTCCCATTCTTCTACCTGCAATCGGCTACAGAGCCATAATCAGATCAGTGCCGTGTCCCTATATTTGTTGGTGGCACTCAAGCAAGTGGCACCATGATTATGTACACTGAATTCAGATTCTCTGATCCAGGTTTAGTATTTGCCATCTTTTAAGGCGGTTAACATGTTCATTATGGCTTGAGTTCAGTAGGTCTCTGGCTAGTTCGTTTGCATGGTATCGCAATCTTTCCTTGTACCTTTCACTGTGACATCTGATAGTCTCCTTCACTGTGGGCATCTCAAGATATTTGTGAATTTCTGTGTTTCGAACAAACCAGTGTGCACATGAGATAGTTCTTAAAGCAGTATTTTGAAATCTCTGCAAAATCTCCACATTAGAGTTGCTCGCAGAACCCCATAGCTCTATGGCGTATGTCCAAATAGGCTTTATGATTGTTTTGTAGACCAACAGTTTATTGCTAAGAGATAGTGGCGACTGACGTCCCAGCAACCAATCAAATGAATGCATTTGAAGATTTGTTTCCTTTTTCTTTGCCTTAATATGGTTAGCCCAGGTAAGTCTTCTATCTAGATGTAAGCCTAGGTATTTAACTGTGTTCTGATTTGGTAAAGCCTTATTCTGCATATAAATTGGTGGGCATTCTTCTTTTCGAAGTGTGAATGTTACATGCGCTGATTTAGTAACATTTAGCTTAATTCTCCACTTCTGTAGCCATTCATCTACTTTACTGAGCTGCACTTGCAATTTTGATGATGCTATCGAGGGGTCCTTGTCACTTGCTAGACATGCTGTGTCGTCTGCGTATGTTGCGGTTAAAACGCCTTCAGTTTCAGGCAGATCTGCTGTATAGATAGAGTACAGCACCGGGCCCAGGACAGATCCTTGAGGCACTGACGCAGCAATTTCGTACAATCTAGAGTAGTCTTCTCCATACACGAAACATAAGACGCAGAATATCACTAGTAGGTACATTATAATGTTGTTTTTAAAATATATACGTCTTTACATCTTATATTACGTTTTTAATGACATATTGCTGTTCAGACCGCGTGAAGAATGAAGATTGCATGTGAATGCGACTACGCAAATGTGATGTTGCCGCTCTGTGAACGGGACCTCATTTTAAGCTCAAAAGCGATGAAAGTGTATTCAGAAACGCTTTATACAGATGTAATGTCCATATTCAGAAAAAAACCTTTAATAATATAAATTAAATTTCAAAATCTATAATATAAAAATGAATCGCTGAATGTGTTGCTAAGCGCAAATCTCGAGAGCAGCTGAACCGATTTCGCTAATTCTTTTTTTATAATATTCCTTGAAGTACGAGGATGGTTCTTACGGAGAGAAAATACAAACAATTGCCTGAAAAAAAAAACTTTTCTATATTCCAATACAAAAGTATCTTTATTTATCCCAAAATGTTTAAAAAAATGTCCAACCGTGCGAAGCCGGGGCGGGCCGCTAGTAATAATATAAAATAATGTGACGACACGCGTTGTGTAGTTACATTTATCTCTCTATGTAATGAGTATAGTCTAAATGTAATATCTATCCTACTAATATTATAGATGTTATAGTTTGTGTTTGTGTGTGTGTGTGTGTGTATTTGTTTGTTACCAACTTACCACTCAGCGTCTAAACGGCAGAACCGATTTCGATGAAAATTGATATGTAGATAGAATCGGTGCCGGAGATGGACATAGGCTGCTTTATATATTTGAGTATTATAATTAGTATTTATATGTATGTTATATTATTTATATTTATATGTTTTAATAGTTTTTAATATGTATAATGGATTGAACTACTGTCCTTTTGTTTAACTTTCCCCATTAATTTTTGTCACCTGACATGTTTATCTCTGCATCACCCTAAGGTTGACTGGCAGAAAATGCCTTAGGCATTAAGTCCGCCATTGTGCAATTTGTTTGCAAGTTTTAAATAAATAAATGTATGAGAAAACTAAAAATGTTAATAATATAATAAATCATTAATTTTAGGCATCATGGCTCATACAATAAATACCTTATCCTAAAATACATAATTATTAAAACTTATATCTAAAAACAAAATTACTTTTTAACCGACTTCAAAAAAAGAGGAGGTGCACAATTCGACCGTATATTATATTTTATATTTTTTTTATGTGTGTACGCGGATAACTTCGTCGTTTATGAACCGATTTCGATGATTCTTTTTTTGTTGGAAAGTAGATATCCCAAGTGTGGTACCACGATAAGAAAACCAGGATCTGATGATGGCATACCAAAGAAATCGAGGGGAACTTTCTAAAATCATACTGGCGACTAGTGAATTTGTTATATTTTCATTAAATATTTTGAGGCACTACTATTTAGTAAAGGTTTGGAGTTCATCTAATGATGGAGCCGAAAGACAGTCGAGGGAACTCGACAACGATTTATAGCAATTACTTGGTGTTTGGACTTCATTAATTTCTAATGATGAGAACTTTGCTCCCATATGGATTATAAGTGCCATTACAGGTGATCATAGACAGTCGAGGGAAATCCTCAACAGAAGTCATATCGGGCTTAGGTACTTCATACGGTTCAATATTCCAACATGTTTAGTACGTAAAAAAAAATACCTAAGCAAGATTTAGGTCTACCCATCACTGAAAATCGTAAAATAAAATAATTTTGAACAAATAAAAAACCGACTTCAAACGGGAAGGCAACTAAAAAGTTAAAAGTAAGTTCACTTAGCAGAAAGTAATTCGTCTTTTGATTTAGTTAATCAAAAATGATTAAATAAGTATTTTATAATTTTGAAGTTGGTGCCAAGCAAATACTATAAAAACCTTAAATTAGGATTGATAATACTTATAGGTACCTAGTTATTGTTTTACTCAGCACACGTATCACGAACGAATTAAAATTCGTTTTATGATGCGCCTTTTCTCAACTTTTATAGCTCAGTTGGTTTTCACGTTCGCGGTTTCCAATCCAGTATTACCTTGTCGTTCAATGTGACCAGGGGGTGCATTTACCAGTTTAATTAAAATACGTAGTCAAATTACCATACTAGTTGAAACTAAATAATTGAATTCCTTGTTTTCTTTCTTTAATCTTAGTATTATATTAATTAGTTAATTTGTAATAATTACTTTGTATGGTTCTTTATAACTCATTCAAATAACTGTAATTATCTGGCGATTGAAAAGAGTGGCGTGAGTTTCTTGCCAGTTCTTCTCACAGCTCTACCTCGTCAGCGAACTGGCTGTAGGTCAATTGGCTGACAAAATGTAATGTTGACTTTTCATAAGCATCATACTTTATGATCTAAATGAAATAAATGCTTTGACTTTGACTTTGACTTTGACTTTCGCATACTCCAACACCTCCTCAACCTTGGTGGTGTGATGCACCCCGGACACGTACAGCTGCGTCGTTGCTGGACGCAGCAGTATATTTGGTCCTGATAGTGCGGTAATATGTAATCGTTATTGACTGTTCCAAGAAATTAATTCATAGTGTAGATACCTACGTATAAAAAGAACATGTTATAAAAGTTGTATGAAAAAACGCAAAACTGTAATTGTTCAGTTTTAAATTTGGACCACTCCCAACAAGACTTTATAATTCAGAAAGGTTACATTACCACGCCTACGGGGCAGACAAATGTAATAAGAATGATACTGAATTAATGCGAATACGACACTGAAAGCTACAATTACTGTGCTTGATACGGATCTGTGACGACTTCTAATTTAATTTTGTTTTTTTGTTGATGTCATCATGATTCATGGTTTTTCTGGGGTCACCTTTAAACCTGACCGTTGTTACTTTTTACTGAATATTTTTAAATGCTTGGTTGTTAGACCAGTACCTAGTTACCACTTTATAGATTTTGACTATCTATAATTTGTTATAGATATTTAATTTTGTAACAATCGAGCTCATTTTAAATTTTTTCCTGAGTTATCGAAAGGTAGCATTTTATTTAAATACTTGCAGGTTTCCGCGGCGCGGTTTCACCTGCGGCTTTGCTTACATCTCTGCTCCCGTCGCCAGTAGCGTGATGTTACATAGCCTATAATGTTCCTCGAGAACTGGACTATATACGCAAAAAGTTTTTTTCAAATCCGTATGATTATAGTCCCAGAGATTAGCGCTTTCAAACAAACAAACAAACTATGCCGCTTTATGATGTATAGATGAGTATTAGGTCAATTTGTGTCTAAGGCGTTTCATACTGGCGAAAGTTATTAAAAAAAGTTAGGTAAAAATACCCATATTTTTCCTTAGCACCTCAAATACTTCGAACAACATGTTTACTCTTATTAACAACATTACACGTACCCCACACGTGTACAAAATCCGCGGTAACTTATTTGATTGGCAAGTTCGTATTACCAAACTTATTACTTCGCCTTCACTTGTTTGTTTCCGTATTTTATTTTGACAATTTTTTTTTCAAGTAGAAGTAGTATACTAACCTTCTAAGCTACTCTACTAGAATTGAAAAATAGCTTTTGTGTTGAATTTCGAGCGTAAATCGGCGACAAATAATTCACAAATGATGATTGATGGAGGTTTTATTGGACTCTAACGGCCGGACCTTTTCCAACGACACTCCAATCTGACCTACTTTGTCATATCAACAATAATAATTGCGAAATCATTCTTAACGTATAATTATATGTTTGTAAAACCCTCGCTTATGTCGCAGCACGTGGCTTGGTTAAAAACCTTTTTTGATTAAATTAACTAAATACTTAATGGATATAAAAAAAAAGTTCCAGAGATTAGCGCGTTCAAACAAACAAAAAACTCTTCCGCTTTTTAGAATAGTACACAATAATCGGCAGCGTCTTTTGATATGCCACAGGCTACTATGGCATCTCATATGTTTCTAGAGTGTCCTTAGCTACGAGCCACGCCCTTTGGGTGTAGTAAACTGTGACCATACTTGACATATTGTAACTAAGAATTGGAAAGGGAAGTTATCTAGGAGTAATAATAACGATATAAACCGCCTAAAAGCAAAAAAAAAATAGTTTTTACAGAAATATTTTTAGTAAAAAGATCTTGCTAAAACGTGTAATACATAGACCCTATCGTTGTATATGAAACTCGTATATTAACAATAATAAAATAAATAACATATCTATTTTAGAAAAATACCTTCAACTCTTTATAAAATATAGTACGTATTATATATTAAACAGGTAAACGCTCATAGCGAAAATGCTGAGCTACAGTAAGGCTACGAGTGAAGGAAACGGCGGGTTTAAGTTATAGATATTACGTGATAAGGCTTTCCAAACGTTTCGTGTTCTAGCCTTACTCGGCACAATTTAGGTAGGCAATGTTACTCTTACATAATCTTTAATAACCAAGGTATAAAGATAAAACTACGCGTTTGAATACGTAAATTACGTTTTTCAAGTACCAATCTATACTATTATATAAAACAGAAAAGTTTGTTTGTTATACGCGCTAATCTCTGGAACTACAAGGCGGATCCGAAAAAATATTTTTGCCTATGATAGCTCAGTTCTCGAGGAAGGTTATAGGTTGTGCAACATCACGCTACTGGCAACAGGAGCAGAGCAGTAAGCAAAAACGCGGGTTAACCCGTACTGCGGAAAGTTAGTTTTTTATTAGGTACGGCGAATGAGTAGGTATCTAACTAGTTATATTTCATTTTAAATTACAGTTTAAGATGCAAAATACTACGTCTACTCGTTACTATTTAAGTCAACACACCGTTTAGAAAAATCAGACACATTTTTGCCAAAGCCGTAACCTATGGCCTTGTACTTTTGTGTAGGTGCTTGTACATAATTTGCTAGAAACTTAAGATTTGACAATCATAGGTGTGAAGCGATACAACTAAAACCAACACTTCAAATTTAAGAGAATTACCTAAGTTTGGTTATTATCACCTGGTATTTTGTAGAAGTATCGACAAGGGACAATTCCACCCACATGCCCATCACTGTGACTCCTGTAAGCCAGAATTAACAGTGATAAGAAACACCGAGCTTTGACACTCGGGAGTCCCGGGGACTGCTAAACCAGTCTAAACGTCTTGGACCCCGAAACGAATTTAATCAGAAGTAAAAGGAGGAGTTGGAAATAAAATGTCTACTTCAGAAGTACCGACAGTGAATTTTAGTAATTTAAACCAAGAAAAGTGCCAGTGACACAATTAATCATCGGTCACCTGCCCTGCCTCTGAGAGGCAGGGCAGGTGACATGACGGTAGTAAATTAACTGTAATTTTATTTTATTTTTTTATATTTAGCTATAAATATTGTGCGATGGCCAGTGCATTGGAAAGTCGACTACCAACTGAATTATATAAATCTTTTGGATGTGAAGTCTCGTATTAATTATATTAGCCGAACATCACTTTAGGTAAGTTCGTTTAACCATCAAATATTTACTAATATTATAAATACGAATACATTTCAAACTAACATTAATATAATGTCTATTTCAGCATCGTACACGCTATTTATATTCGTGAAATATATCGTCGACATGTTATTATTTATTACGTAATACATTACAAGTCGTTCGCTTCAATATGTTTCTTTGACATTATTTTGTATTCAAGTCGGGCAAGGCACAGGCTCGCACAATATCATGATAATTCATATACAGCATTTTAATAAAAATGTCGAACATTATGTTAGTGAAGATCGACTATCGAATAATGTTATACTGAAAATGTTATCTATATTTTTATATTGAATTTTAATTGTAGATTTTGTAGAACATTATTTTCAAAATAGTGTTTGTACACTATATTTTATTAAAGATATTAATATTATCTAAACTTATTATTATAATGAGAAAAGATTTGTTTGTATGTTTATTTGTTTGCAACGATGCAACGAAAAATTATTTTTCCTTTAGTAATCAATAAATGAAGCTGGTAAGATTGTTAAGTCATTTTCAGAATTTTAATATTTTAAGTGCCTTAAACGAAATGACAATGAACCTCTATTGTAAAAAGTTGTTGATTTCAACTTGCTTTTAGTTAAATATTAAAAAATATTGTACAGGCCGAGACTACACAGTCAGTTGTGTGACCCTCACAGTGCTTGGCGATTCGGCCCGTCTGTAGTGTGCGAAACTTCATATAAAATGAACTAAAGTGATGTAGGAGGATTTTTGTTTTTCGATGCGATGCAGTGCGGCCCACCGTAATTTGCGCAAGCCACATTTTTCATAAATCTTAGTCACATTTTTTTATTTAATACTTACTTGTACAGTTTTACTTAAATAAAGTAATTATAGATGTTATTATAAAAATAATAATAATTGTAAATTGTCAGAAATTTCAATACCTACTTAATAAAACTTCAACTTTGTAAAATATCTAAATTTAAAATTCAAATTGCAGTTTAATTATAGGTACTTATATGCACATACTAATTATTTTTAAAATATAATATTTACTACCTTCGTGTGGCGGTCTTGTATTAATTATGGTTTAATCATATACTTACTATAAAACAATGACAAGGAAACATAAACCCTCTTATTAATAACTGTCGAGTTGAGTGATTATAAACGCTTAATAATGTAGCTAACAAAATTGTGTACACGAACTCAAATTCATTTATACCACAAAACTAATACCAATGGTATTTGTTTATTGTCGTAATAATGTTATACTATTCCTGCAAATACCACTCATAAATGAATCCCAAAACAAGGTAAATGATATGAGGTGCAGTCAGTGCCTTCGTGGTGCACTGTGCACGAGGTTGTGGATTCGATCCCCACACGGAACAAAACTTTGTGTGATGCATAAATATTTGTACCGAGTCTGGGTGTTCTTATTGTCCGTTAACTGTATAAATATTATTTTAATTATGTAAATTAATCGCTAGATTGTTATTTACAACTTTTCAAGAGTTATAATTCCAAGTAGCATTAAAAGTGACTGAAGCAATACGCTAGGAATTATAGATAACATTACATTTAATATCTCTAAGCAGGTAATACTAAAAATACAATACATCTTTATGTTATAAAAAAAGCCGCGTACTTGCACACTAAGCATAATACAGAGTGAATATAACTTTAACTAAGCTCTCAGTTAGATTACACAGAAGTTGAAAACTCATATAATGCAATTCGTGTGAGTGGTCTCAGAAAACATATAATGTTGTTCCCGGGAGTGTCGTTGAAACTACTACAATACTAAATCGGGCTTCTTCTTCGCTGTGTTGAGGCGTTCTACTCGAAGGAATCGTGCGTGATCTTGGAGGGATAATCCGAGACGTTAGAGATCATAGTACTATTTGGATTACATTACATTGAATGAGGTTTCTGTCGAGGTTTTACCAAGAGACAAAATACGGTGTTCTCAACTAATGAGTTAAAATGCAACGCGCTAATGATACTCCAGGCGTTCAAGTGTCCATAGACTCTGCGTACCTTCAGATAAACTATATCGTTGTATAAAAAAAGTTTTTAATTCAGTAAACATAACAATCTTTTGGTTCAAGGTGCCGTATCTAGTTCTTTTTTACTCTTAATAAACATTATAATTAATATCAATTACAAATGGTTTTATATGAAGGGCTTAACATAAACAACATAATTTTATTAATCGTCAGTGTAATCACGTGCCTAAGCTCATTACAATTTAATAAGAAACATGAAAGTTAATCAACTTCCATTAATTAATTTTGTAAATACTTAATTAATTTTATCCAATCACTCGTTATTTATGAAGAAACAAAGTATAATAGAAATATTAACTGTTATTACTCTTTAGCATAAAATAATTAAAATGAATACTTTGGATAGACGAGTTTTGTTCGTTGACTACTTTTGAGTTAGCCTGATTGAGCCACGATACCATAAAATGTGGCGAAGAGCTAGCTAACAAAGATGACACAGTAGATCGGCTAATCTTCAAGTTTAGGTAATACAAATAAAAAATACTGAAAATGGCAGTAGTAAAACTCATGATCGCGTTCTATTGTGCCATTACAATAATAGAGGTACGATATTTCTAGGAACACTCCTCATTCAAATTGAAATAGCTCGACGGGGAAAGATAATTTGCTTTTCAAAAGACCTAATTAGTCACAGCCACTTATGAAACGCAGAAGTAAGAGCTAAGATAATTAATAAGCATATTTTTTTATAACTAGCTGTATTACACACCCTGTTACACTATGACTATTATAAACTGTTCAAGATAAAAAAAAATCATATCAAACTAAATTGATGACTTGTGTAACAATTTGTGCGTTTAGTTCTGAAGTGGTGACGTCATAGCGTTTGCGTCACGTGACATCAATCATGCCATGTTCCGGCTCCGTACGTTAAATTGTGAAATTGAACTAAGTTTGATTCTGAAACGTTTTTACTTTTTAGGGTTTAATGCCTCAAAAGAACAATAAAAAGATCAGTTATGTGTCTGCCTGCCTATCCCTTTTTCTCAACCCGTGAATGTATCAAGCGCAAATTAAGAATTCAAGTACGGAAGTATGTATAGTCCCCTGTAAGAAAACGAGCTTTTTGTTTTCAATAATCTAAGATAAGTTCTCCATACAACATAGCTTTAATTCTAAGGAGAGTAAATACGAACCTGAATATTTAATACCATATCGAGATTATTAGGGAGTTTGTTAGACTTTCTACAAAGTGCATTGACCGACATGATAGAGGTTGAGGGGAATCAATAGGCTCGATTCCAACAGTGGACGACTTTTGGCTGACACGATGACTCTTATATGACATTACGAAGTAGCATACATTGAACTACACCTAGACATAGCAATTGAATACTATTTTTTTAATATTAGCCTACCACAGTGACTCTACTCTGCCTAAGCAGTCAGTGGAATCCAGAAGTGGTGGCAACCATTCCAAAAGTCAGACGTATGGTATGGTGGCCTCTTCTATGGCGGATTAGTGAGATGCTTTTTCACGCCCCGCTTAAAGGACCCAGGATAATAATTATATAGGAACACATGCGCTGGTAAAGAGTTCCAGGCCTTAACTGAACGACAAAAGTACAAAATGCTGAACTGTTTGGTTCGAGACCCTTTAGATTTCACTATGAAAGGGTGACACTTCTGTCCTGCACGTGTCGTTCTGGATTAAAAAGGAGAGGGTGGGAATAATTCAAAGAGCTCTTCAGAACACTCTTCGTGGTAAAGGCGATAGAAGACGACCATTGAGGCGACGTCTCTACGCAGCTGTAAAGACTCAAGGTTCTTAGTGGCCTCTGGGCTTCCGATGATACGGACTGCTCGCCGCTGCATCCTATTGAGTTACGAGTACGGTTGCTATGTGTAGGTGTAATTAAAATGGTGTAAGGGCTCCATATTTATAGTAGTTCAGGTTTTATTGTTATTTGTATATTATTTATTTATTTTATTTTCACGCAGAGGTCGCGGGTTCGATTCCCGCTCAGTGCAAATATATGTGTGCATGAACAAGTTTATTTGCATTGGTCTGGGTGTTTCTATGTATAATATGTATGTATTTACAAAAAAAAAAGTATTTAAGTATGTATATCCGCATTCTAGAACCCATAACACAAGCATATGCTTACTTTGGGTCTAGATGGCTTCGTGTGTAGTTGTTGAAATATTATTATTATTATTATTATTTAACGCAATAGACAAATGTGTAATAAGCCATTAATTATCTACGTAAACATTTTGATATTATAGTTTTATTACTATTGATTACAATAGTATCTACAAGCAAATTATTTCAACGCGCTGTCAGTTATTTATCTTGGTCTCGTAAACCTTTGAGTTACGCTTACTATTTCATCAAGTGGGTGACTACCTCGTCTAGTATTTTCCTTATTAGGTGGACAGTTGCCTCTTCAGCTAACAAAGCATTTAAAGAATACTTATTTTAATTTTATAGTTGACCCTATTCTCAATAGGTCAGAACAACCTTTGAGACCTTTTGTGTCATATTTTTAATATAGCTTCGATCTCTTCACACAGTAAGCTATATACGCAATAATACTCTATACATAAAAAGCTACCACATTTTCTATTTATAAACGTTTCTGTCTCCAAAAATTGATCGTCGATTCGAGGAAATCTTCCAATATTTGTCACAAAGAAAACTTGAGAGAAAATTTTATCCAATATATTCCCTTACCGTGATTGCTTCGAATATGTTGGAAATTGGAACAAAACGTCAAACACCTGGTGCGTCATGAATTGAAAATGCAAGATTCACGTATCAACTGATCCAGGTAATATGAGATGCTAGGTTGGTTTATTTTTTTTAAGTTGTTTTAATGCTAAAGAACGTAACGATATGATGATGATGACACTCTATCATTTACGATGTAGATGGACCTCTGAATGACACTCCTGCCGAAGTATCTCATCACAACAGACTGTCCTTCCTTTTAGTCCAGATTTTTCATTCTGTATGACCCACCATTATGAGTTTATCGAAGAACTACTTAAAACTCGCATGGAGACGGTGAATTAGCGAGTATCAATTCTTAATGCGCTCAAAATCGACACATTTGTTATTGATAACAAAGTTATTCCCTTAGCTAAACACAACCCTTTAGCAAATATAATAGTATATACGCCTTTAGCGCGTTGTGGATAAAATGGCGTGAAGTTAAACTGAATATTTTAAGACTTGCTATATTTGAATATTGTTTACCTTTACTTCGTCGGTATCTCGGGATAAAAGTAAAACAAAATGTTTCATATTTTGTTGTAAAAAATGTACGCCGTAAAAGATATATTTAGCCTGGTGTGTATGTAACGTGTCACTTAATTCCGTCAGGAAGACATGAAGCCTTGATATTTTTCGTCGAATGAGCTTTGACATTGAAAGATAAGATAAATTTGTGGCAAATTTGTTTTACTGAAGAATTGTAGAAAATTATGAGTTATTCCGGTCGGATCCCCTGTATCTGATCCCTAGGAGATCACTACTACTGTACTTAAAATATAAGAATATATTATATATATAGCTTATTTTTACACTTATAATTTTTACAATACATTTTATTATACTAAAATACGACATTTATTTATTTAAGCTTCTTACACACAGAATGTATAACGGCGGACTTAATGCCAACGGCATTCTCTACCAGTCAACCGGGTAATGCAGAGTTGTACCACAGTAGGTGCATGATAGCAGATAGTAAATGTAGTAAAATTGTTAATACTAATGTTGAATATTTTACTAAATAAGACCATAACAATACACATACGTACGTATAAATATAATGATAAACATACATAAAAATCATACATATAGTACTAGTACTACATTATTAAATTAAATATATATGTATATATATATATATATATATAAAACAATAAATGTAAACTATTGGGTTGATTTTGCCAATTTATCCATGAGAAGTGTCCGAACCTTTATCTTAAACGTGCTTCGGTTAGTTGCCATCCTGATTTCCAGAGGGAGGGCATTCCAGAGTAATATTGATTGGACAGGAAAAGAGGAGTGGATGAAACCGGATTTATGAGAAGGACAGGCAAGGAGGAGATTGTTGGAGGAGCGAAGAGGCCTTTCGTGTAAAGAGCAGAGGTATTTAAATTGGGAGGTCAAATTAGGATTAGCAAGGATGGAATAAAGTGTAGAGAGTGCGCGCAGACTACGACGCTGACGAATGGGAAGCCAGTTCAATTGGGATCTATAGGTAGACACATGGTCATACTTGCGAAGACAAAAAACGAATCGAATGCAGTTATTGAGAAGACGGTCCAATTTGTTGAGAAGATCTGCATTCAGGTCAAAATAACACACGTCACCATAGTCAATCAAAGGAAAGACTAAAGTCTGCACAAGCATTGCCTTAGTCTCACAAGGTAGAAAATTCTTTAGCCTATACAGAGTACGTAGGGTACCGGTGACTTTCTGGCTGACTTGCGTAACTTGGGCTCTCCAATTCAATGTAGTGTCGATGTGTAGCCCTAGATCTTTAATACTTGGACACAAATCTATGATAGCCCCGTTAAATATGATTGACGGAAGAGTAGTCCAGTTTAGTCTGCTTATAAGGCGTTGGCTGCCAACGATGGTGGCTTGGCACTTTGAAGGGTTTATAATCAAACCAAATCTGTCAGACCAGTTTTTAATGTGCTCCAGATCCCGGTTCACCATGTCAACCGCAGTTGAGATGCAGTCAATACTTGCTTGAGAATAAATCTGCAAGTCATCAGCATACAGATGATACGCACACTGAAGATAAGGTGTTAAAAGATTAATAAAAATTGAAAATAACAAAGGAGATAAAATACCGCCTTGAGGGACGCCAGAGTCAATGTCACTCCAACTTGAAGATGAATCTTCGAAGCGGACAGACTGCTGACGACCTCGAATGTAACTTGAGAACCATTCCAGAGCTTCGGAGGAGACCTTATAGTGGGAAAGGATAGACAGAAGGATATCGTGACTGACGGTATTGAAGGCATTCGAGAAATCGACCAAAGCCAGGACTGTGACTTTGGTACTCTCCATGCCCTCCCTAATATCGCCAGTCACTTTAAGGAGCGCGGATACAGTGCTATGTCCAGGTCTAAACCCTGACTGCATGGGACTAAGTAGCTGATTGCGGTACACAAAATGGGAGAGTTGCTTGTGCACGCAGGCCTCAAGCACTTTGGATAAGAAGGGAAGAATGGATATAGGACGGAAATGATTGGGTAGTGTGGGATTTTGAGTTTTGGGTAATGGGATAACGTATGCGTTACGCCACGAGGATGGAAAGATTCCAGAGAAAAGGGAAAAATTAATAATATGGGTAATAGGAAAAAGGAGGTGCTCAAGGATTGCCATGACCATGCGACGACTGACATCATCACAGCCCACGGCATTCGATTTAATGGCAAGGATGACTTTTTTGATCTCATCCGATGCTACTGGAGAAAAATAAAAGGATTCAATATTAGGATGAGGTAGACCAGCTAAGTAATCAACAGTTTGGCACTTGGTTTGGTGATCTAGCGGAGTAGTAGTGATGAAATAACGATTAATATCCTCCAAACCAAGTGTTATCTGCAAATCAACACGACGCTGTCTGCCGATACCTAGAGTCCCAAGAAACTTCCAAATATCGACAGGGGACGAGGAATCTATGTTACTAAGAATATGTCGGCGTTTGGCGTTACGTATCATCTGATTGCAGCGATTTCTCGCAGACTTGAAAAGTGACCAGTTTTCGTCACTACGGTCCCTTTTGTATCTCCGAAAAGCCCGATTTCTACGCCTCATGGCCATTTGAACTCCTGCTGTAATCCAAGGTGCAGGTAGGCGCTTTTGTCTCACTTTCTTTATCGGAGCATGCTTATCGAAAAGCTCTATAATTTTGTTTTTCAGATGATCAACTTTCGCATCCACTGAGACATGTTATGCTTGATGCAATTTTGTTACTTTCTCCTAATATAAAAGTAATATCAACTATTGGAATTTTTCAAAAAATGTGAAATACAAGAAAATAAGGCTAAACATATTTACTATTTATATTACCTATATAGCAAACGTGTTTGAGCCGTTTCTAGAAAAATCAGTGCTAGCCTAGTAATATGTTGTAAGGGTAAAATATTTGGTGCCCAAATACCAGGTGGCTATTTATCACGATTTTTACGAGTATATATTCTTGCGTTTTATTGCAAAAGTGTGTTCACAAAGACTTTTTTTCTACCTGTAGTCTAAATTGACGTCGCTATATTGTAGGTATTTAGTGCTAATATTGTGATCTATATAGTGCCATGTTTTAATGGAATTTTTTGTAGTCCACGCCAGCGAAGCTGAGGGCGGAAAGCTTGTGTATGATATTACAATAATAGTTACAGTAAAAGTTTTTACATAAAAAACATAATGCAAGAAACTGGAAGGAACTGTTGATAGAACAAAATTGTTAAGCGTTACAAGATACAAAGGCTTAATTAAACAGTGTAAGACTTTTGCTTTGAAAAAGGTGATTTGAAAACTTTTTTCAATTTTAATGGAAGTCTTGTATGAGGTAATGATCATAATGTTTAAAGATTTCAAAGATACAAGATCAAAGGAGTTAATATTCTAGTACAATTTCTTTTTCTAAAGAATACATTCAGTAAATTGTTTCACGTACCATAACTTTTTTATCTTTATTGGCATTTAAATGTAACTTTTCTAGCCTTTTTAAATGATCATTAAATTATAATAAGAAGACAGATGAACTATTCAATACTTATAAAGTATATTATATGCTTGTTAAATACCGTTATAAAATATACAGAGATACTGCACTAAAACCTTTGTTATACATAAATCTCTCTCTTTAACATCCGCCTCAATATTAAATCAATTTAGCGACATCCAAATATTCGTAGCCAGTTGTTTGCATTTCATTCAGGATCCAGTAAAAACAAAGAGATTGTTGTCAAAATTTTGCCGAATTTCACTCCAGGCTCATTTGATTAAGTTTAACTTTTAATCCCTTGTCAGGCGTTGGTTTTGGTTTTTCTGTGCCAAATCGTTGAAAGTTGTAATCTCAAAAGGATTTACCGTATACTAACAGGCGGATTAAAGTTCTTGAATAATTAAAATTTGCATTTTGCGTTAAAATCAATTATTCTTTTTTGACCGACTGACGCAGTCAAGAAGAGTGATGTTTTTCGAGCGTATATGTATGTATATATGTAATATATATGAGTATGTATGTCTATTTCTTTGGCACGCTTTACAGCCTAAATGGCTTGATGGATTTTAACGTATTAGGTTTCATTATATTATATATATTATTATAAATGAAGTGACATAGGGTATATAAAATTTCAATGTAGGGTCAGCATAAAAAATCACTTTGTTTTGGGTAGGCGAGCTTTTTGTTTTTTAATAATATATATTTTGCTTGTTAATTTATTTTAAATGTTTCGAGAATCAATTTCTTCAAGTTGGCACTTTATTTTAGCTATAAATTAAAAATATGTAAGAAAAGAAAAAACCAGATTCAATGAAATTTAAAATGTCAGTCCGTTTATACAATCGAATTTATCGATCAGAACGTGACCGAGAAGCTAAAATATTATCTGATTACTTCAAGAGAATTGTTTTCTTTCTATATCTATCGGTGTTGCCTAGGGTGGAATACATTTCACAGTGTAAGCCAGCTTCCTTTCAATTTATAATACTTTACTATCACGCCAAACTTTCGTATCTTAAATCTCGTCGCCTTATCGACTTCATTTGACGTTCACAAAATTATGCAATCGCACACTTTTTCTTTTTTATTCATTTTATATCTCTCTTTTATATATTTTAATAATCGTGATCTAACTCAGAGTATTTATTCTATGCTTCTAGTATTCATAAAATTATATTTGATAACATTCAAATTGTGAAGTTATTTAATTTAAACCAAAATCAGAAACAATATCCTTAAATGTGGTTGGTGTCTACCCGCAGTCAAATCAATGTAATTATTTTGCAGCAGAAACATTGAACTAAAGATAGAATAAAAATAGATAAAATTTGCAACATTTACACAAAATGCAGCGCTTAAAATTTTATGAAGATTAAAAATGTTCGTAACAATGCCAAGCCAGAAACATTTTGTATCATAACATTTAATTACACTCGATTTTATCGAATAACTAAACTCATTAATTATTAAATTATTAAGTAGTTCGTGGATGATTGAGCAATACTCTTGAAACTCGATATTTAACGATCCAAGATGGCGACCGATTGAAACCACTGACTGAGTGTTTTGTTATTAATTAATCTAAGCCATAAACGAAAATCATATCAAACAGCTATAAATTGTTTACAGATATTAATAATTGTGGTTAAAGTTTTAGTGAATGAATAATGTTTAAATAATTTTAGATTCTGAGTAATAATTACGCAATGCCTGTACAAAAGCGTCGCACAATTCGACATATGAATTACAATGCTCAAAAATTTTTTTAGGTGTGAATTAGAATCATCATTTGTAAGCCTTGCTTACCACCAAGCAGAGAATCTTTATAGAAGGCTACATAAAAAGAAAATGCAAAATCGGTTCTTCAGAGACCAGTACATTTACATTACCCACGAGTGAAAGAAAAGAATAGAAAGAATGAAAATTTATTTATTTTGATACATACACACGACAAATTTAAAAAAAGAACAGTAAGATAAGAAATACTTACGAATAAAAAAGAACAGAAAACAATAAAAACAATGAAGTACTTAAATACATATATAAAAACGTCACGTGTAGGCTCAAAAAGAACATAGTTCGGCATGTGTCAGATAGAATGCCTGAGAGAACTATAAAAAGAGTAAATATCTCGGTTTTCACGGAAGATGGTTGTTATTTAATTTCTTCCACATTTTTCTATTTTTTATCATTGTAATATACCATTAATATCATCAACAAGAATATTATTCTAAACTTGACGCTGGCAGAAATAGCTGACACAATCGTCGGCTCTGTTGCCAAAAAAAAAGGAGAAGAAGAAGAACTATATTGTTACGTGTCAGGATGGGGTTCGATGTAAAATGCCAGTTACGCGTTAATGAGTTTATTAGAGACTCGCACAATACACTAACAGTAACAAAATAATGCAACAAACACTTATACTGCACTATCACGCTTTGTATATCGCTCTTCGTAAACTTCCGTATCGCTTAGATGTTCGCTCGAGATCGCTGTATTCACAACTGAACGAAGTGCCGACGTTCGAATCCTTTTTATAGTCCTTCAATAGATTTCTAGAACCTTCCAGTTATTACCACAAAGATGCCGACAATTCTCGAAAACAGAACAATGAGTGTAGGTACTTAGCTGCGACGCGTAGGTATGCCTATCGCCGATGGTCTATTGTTATACGTGTAGGTAGGTACATGCAAACGTTCTAGCGTAGGTATTTGTCGTATACGTGTAGGTAGGTACTTGCGAGTGTTCTAGAGCGTAGGTATTCGTCGTACACGAGTAGGTAGGTACTTGCGAACGTTCTAGAATAAGTAATCGTCGTAACAATATAAAGTTAATTAAACCGTACGGCGTTAAACACTGCCTCGTGTGACCTGTCTAAGTTTTTAGTAACGTACCATGTATGTAAGTAGTATCGTTCGAATAAAATACACGTATAAGTACTAACAATACGCGCCGTAGAGTATTTTTCACTGATTTATGTTTCAAGGATTTATATGAAGCCTTTTCAATATTTTGACTGGCGTAACGACTGGTATTGATGTTTGTATCACAACTGGAGTTGACGATATATATATTTGACTTAATTATCGCTCTTTCATTATTTCTTGCGTTTTACTTTTATCCATTACTAGCTTTCCGAAGCGCAGTTTTAACCGCGTTTATGCTTACTGCTCTGCTTTTATCGCCAGTAGCGTAATGTTACATAGCCTATAACCTTTTTCAAGATAACACAGAACAGAATCGAACACAGAATATAAGCACTTAATAGTGTTGATAAAGAGTCAGAAAATATCTAAATTAATATTATACCTAAAGAGAAAAGATTTGATTTTTTGTTTGTTTTGATTTAACTCAAGATCTACGAAACCGATTTAAAAATTCTTTCACCTTAAAAAGTTATAAATAGGACGGGTAACATAGGGTATATTTTATTATATTCTACATATTTTTCAGTAATTACATTTCAATATTTTCAGCGCCTTTGTAAATCTGAATGATACAAAACCTATATCACTATTGCTATGATATGCTATGATACTGTACGGTAGTAGATCCACGCTGATTTCAGCATGAATGGGCCGGATCGTCCAGAGAAGTACTACCCTCTCATTGAAGATCGACTTAAGAGTAGTAGTATCCGTACTACTGCGTTTCGTTCGGTGAGTGAGAGCGCCGGAGGCCCAATTTCCCCCCTATCCTCTTTCCTCACCTCCCTCATTCCCTTCCCCTAACCCCATTCCCAGCCGCCATAGTGGAGGCCACCATACCAGCAGTTTAAGACGATGGCTTTTGGTATAGTGGCCGCCACTTCTGGATTCCACTGACTGCTTACCATCAGGCGGGGTGGACTCACTTTGGTAGGCTATAATATAAAAAAAAAAAAAAAAAAAAATGCTCTGACGTCTAGTTATAATATTATTAAGTTTTCGATCGTTATCGCAAAGGGCTTTCTACTACTATACTTTACCTGAAATTACGAGGACCAAAAGTTTACCATATTGAAAATTATATCTAAAGTAATATAAAAAGCGGATAAGTTTACACGCTCCAATTTCAGGATTTTCCAGTCAAATTTGAATAATTCTTATTGCGATTTATAGCCTAGGTCTTAAGGAAGGTGCAGGCTAAGTAACTTCGCGCTACTTGCGACGGGAGCAGAGCAGTAACCAAATATGTAACTTAACGGATGAAACCGCGCTGCGGGAAGCTGGAATTACATTATTAAAGTTATTTTGGGAGCGATCGTCATAAAATCTTTTTATCATTTTTTTTTCCAAGTTCATGTTCGTGAGTCTTTTATGATTTCTCAAAGTTCATTTTATACAGTTTTTTATTATGTTAGAACTTGTTATAAGACAACGCCCGCTCTATATTGAATACAGTGCATAAACGACCTCCTTTTAACATTGTCAGTGATTGTATGGCAATCATTTTTGTATTGTTATTTATTTTATACTCAAGTTAAATTTACTCAAATTATATATTTTTGCTGTTTATGGAATATGTACAGTCTTTAATTTGACATTGCATGTTTTTGCCCGACTGCCGCAGTCAAGGATGGTTATGTTTTTCGAGCGTATGTATGTATGTAAAAATGTATGTATGTATGTAAGTATGTCTATTTTTTTGGCACGCTCTAAAGCCTAAATAAATGGCTTAATGGATTTTAACATATGAGGGATTGTGGGACTGACATAGGGTATATTCAATTTTAATGTAGCGTCAGCACGAGAATTAAATGGGTTTAATTAATAATACGTATTGCATGTTAGATTTCATCTTTAAAGATAGATGTAAGTTTAAGAGTAATAAATAAATAAATAAATCTACGCCACAGTTGTGAAAGATTTTAATCATTTACTATTAAATACGGAAAAGTTACCGATGACAACGTGTGTCGCTTGTGCTTTAATTTTTTATCATTAATGAAAATTGCCTTTATTTACAACTGAAAAAACTAGGACACTTACCTACAGTTGCTGAAAGGCTGATCAACGAAAAATTAACTAATGTTCTGTTCAGTCTCATGTGAAGTACCTAAAAGCATGCTAAAACTATGGATAATTAGTTTAATTTAATGTAATTAGTTACTAATTACATGATTTATGCTTTTAGCACTCCAATTAGTACTTCACATGAGAATTAAAAGGTAATTATTTAATTTTTTTTGTTGATCAGCCTTTCAGAAACTTTAAATGATAAAAAATCGAACTAAAATAAAATGCAGAATTATGCCATAATACTACATTAAGGCAACTGGCAAGCTTGCAAACACAACATTTGCCTATGTCAATAATTAGATCTACTTCAAAAACATCACTTTCTATCAAGTTTCATCGTAAGATACACGCTTTATAAAGTACAATATATTACTATATATGAGGTCCACGTTTCTTCAAAACAAATACAAGATAAAAGGTTAGACGAAGTTATCACAAATATTTATATTGCGTGCGTTCTACCGTCCCACAACCCGCTTCCTGTAGTTCAAACACAATTTAAAATTCTCTGTTTTCATTGAAATAGTTTATAGTATACATATCTACTTTTATTTAAGAACAATCATGCATAAAATAATATTATGATACTAAAAATGTATTTAAATGTATCTTGCTGCTCAAAAATCTCTGTTCATCAATTAATATTATAGTGAAAGAGTTTGTTAGTTTGAACGCGCTAATCTCTGGAACTACCAGTCACATTTAAATAATTCTCTTTGCATATGATAGCCCAGATCTTGAGAAAGATTAGAAGCTATAAAACATCACGCTATTAGCGATGGAAGGAAGCTAGTATAATACATTACAGTGGAGAAGCGTCCATGTAACACGATTCCTGCCGGCTTCCCTTTTTAAATATGCCCTGACCTCCTTACATAGAACTACATAGAAACATTTATCACAGTTCACATGCTGCCTTTACCTTTTTGTAGCAATATGCAAATTGAGGCAGCCTGTAAAGCGCACATTTTACTTTTTAATTTTTCTTTACAACATAGAAAGCTGTTAGTAATTAAGTATCTATAGAGTTAAGTGTATTGCCTGCGTCACTTTGCATGCTACTTGAAACTGTAACTTACAAAACTTGTAATAACCTAGCGATTAAAAAGAGTGGCCTGAGTTTCTTGCCAGTTCTTCTCATGGCTCTACTTCGTCAGCGAACTGGCTGTAGGTTAATTTGCTGACATTTTGTAAACTTTGACGTTCATAAGTGTTAATTTAATTAACCTATATGAATAAACATATATTTCGTTTCATTTCATTTCTTATACCTATCACTGCTTGAGTGTCTACTCAAAGTCTAACTGGCCTACCGAAACTCAAAGCATTTTAGTTCCATCGGCTTCCCTCCTCGGAAAAGTGACTCTTTGCTACTGATACATTAATATTAGATTTTTCTAAAAAGGAAATCTTAGTATTAGCCTTAAGTCTGCTTACATAGTACCTACCCAACATAGCTGGAAAAAGGTGGTTGTCATACATCACTGCTTACCTCCCAAGAGAAAAAGTGTGATGCTAATATAAAAATAAGTTGTTATTCAGATATCAACGGTTTTATGTAAAATACCCGCCTTGCATCGATTAGACCGGAGGCTGACCCCAATTAATTAGGAAAAGGTGTAGGACGATGATTTATTAAATTTTAACGGTCTCATAAAACAATTATACCTTGTAATTAGTTTAATTTTACATAACAGATTTATTTGTATACCTCTACACCTATATATATTAATGTAATAACAAATTTCCAAAAAAATACTAATTTTTATCTACATCTCTGGTTCGGTGGAATCGTGTACGGATTACCACGTATAGGTCTCGGGTTCAATCCCCGGGTCGGTTAAAATTTTGGGTTTTGCTGTCAAGAAATTCTCAGTATTAGCCCTGCGACTACAATTGTGCCCGATAAAAAACAACAGGCTCGCCCTCTGTTACACGGCACCAATATAAAAGGCCTACCCCTTTGGGGATACAAGGCGTGAAGCTATGTAAGTACGTATTTATACGTTGATATTTGTTTTGATACATATTGAACAAATTAAACGTTAAACTAGCGGGATACAAAACTCGTATCATGAAATGAAACCTTCTAATTTTAAACAAGGGTTAATTAACTACTAGCGAAGCAACGGCAAGTTTCAAAACTGACTGTGATACGGAATGTAATGAATAGTTTTCTAATTGGTTGCTGCATCAGCTCTTAATCCTTATTATTATACTTCTGTATGAAGCACTCGTTAGAAGTCATCTGGAGTCTAACTGTATAACACGTGTATTTAGGCGCCTCTTATGAGACCATATATAAATTGATGTTTAAGTGGATACAGAACAAATACATCATATTCTTGTATCTCAAATTATATGGCGTGTATCCTTCTACCCATTGATGTACCTCACAATGTCCGTTCTTGGCATGGTAGGGTACAATACACTAGAAGTAAGACGCGGTCTTAGTCTCGCTACACGTTGTTCCGGGGTCGAGTATTCAACTGGGCAGTACTGCAAGCGATGGCACTATGCGTGCCGGACCAATATGTGCACCGACGACATAGGCCTCCTCTGTTCCTAACCTGCGAACACTCAACGCGATTGCTAACATAATTGACTTATTCTGTTGCTCATTGGCTGAATTCACAAATAATTGTGTATTGTTGTAATGTTACAAGTTTCCGAAGCAGTTGGTATGACAGTGAGCTGTACTGATCCGAAATGAATGCGACACTACTACCGACGATGCGAAATTCACGTCACAAAGCCTGACATGCCATGAATGTAGCACAATAGAGGCATTGTAGATGAATTGCAATTTCCATAGTCTCTTCATCGACGTACAATGATTAGCGTTTTGTGGATTATATAGCTACGAAATGATTGACACATTTGTGTTTTATTATCATTGTATTTGAAATCTGAAGACGATTTGTAAAATAAAAGTTATAGTTTAGGTTAATGCTTTATAAATATGGTGTTGTGTATGTCTTGAAGACGTTTGTCCACCTTTACTTCATAACTTTAGTCAATACAAGCTTTGCAATAAAACATTTTTAATTAATACTTTCTGCGAGTATACTTTCTATTAGATGAAATGTTTACCTTTCGGACAAAAGTTTTTGTTGTATCTTCACAAACTTTTCAAAATGTCTTTCTATTTATCTGTCTTTAGATTTTCTCGTCCTTTAAATCCGCCACATTTATAAACAAGACTTTGTTGGCACATTTCTTTCATCACCTTTTATCTGTACAGCACAACACATTCATCTCAACATCTCAGAAGCATGTTAATCTACTTTTGTTCCTAAGTTTTTTAATACTTAATTAATAATAGGTAGGTACCAATATCAATTTAAATTAATTATTGTTGTTTTTAAAGCTTCACAAAATAGAAGCTAAATTTTTAACTAAAAAATTTTAAACTTAAAATAGCACAATTTTCAATTTCTGCTTATTTTATGAATATAAAACCTTACGTCCCTTATGTACTTTAAAATTATGTTATTTTCGCGTTAACGCTTTAAAAACAGGTTGGAAATCTATTGCAATTTTCTATTTATTTAATTAAAATAAATGTCATTTTATAAACAAATTAAAACGGCTTCAATATAACTTACAAACGTTCGATTCTATTCAGTCAGTTGTCACAGACACACAACTTGAAAACCACTTGAAATAATACGCCTTAAATTTAACAGGTAGGTTGTTTATAAGTAGAAGTTTAGTACGGTAGTAGATCCACGCTGATTTCAGCATGAATGGGCCGGATCGTCCGGGGAAGTACTACCCTCTCATAGAAGATCGACATAAGAGTAGTTAGTAGTATCCGTACTACTGCGTTTCGTTCGGTGAGTGAGAGCGCCGGAGGCCCAATTTCCCCCTTTCCTCTTTCCTCACCTCCCTCATTCCCTTCCCCTAACCCCATTCTTAGCCGCCATAGTGGAGGCCACCATACCAGCAGTTTAAGACAATGGCTTTTGGTATAGTGGCCGCCATTTCTAGATTCCACTGTTTGCAAAAGGATCGAATTAAGTGGATTTTAACGAAGCGGGGAATGCGGGTATAGGCCACTAGTAAAATATGTCTAAGCCTTGCTTATTTAGTAGTTATATAAATTTATCTACACTACCTTTACTAATATTATCTCTGGAACTACCAGGCGGATTTGAATCATTCTTTTTGTGTTTGATAGCCTAGTTCTTGAGGAAGGTTATAGGCTATAACATAACGCTACGAGCGACGGGAGTGAAGCAGTAACCAAAGATGTCACTTGATGTGGATGAAGGCTAGTAATAGTATAAACTAAATTCGTAATTTTTTCTCTCTGTTTCTTTACTCATAACGGATTTCACTATCATTTGAAGTATAATAAGTATAATACATGAATATTATAATAAGTCGTTTTTACAAATTAATCGTTATTTCAATACCTACAACACAACTACTATTCTTTCCAAAACAAACTGCTTATAACTTAGGTTATACACCTCTAGTCCATTTGTGAACCGTTCACGCTATCCGAGCATTACCACGTAAACTCAGATTAATTTGTTCCCTTTATTTCCTAATGTTTTGGATACTTGAACGTATCTAATAAATTATTAGCGAGCAGCACCTACTTCACACGAGTGTTTACGACAACACTTGTCATCAGTAAAATATAAGATTTAATGACATTACTTAATATCAGTTATATAACTTACACAATAAAATAGAGTAAACAAAGGATTAAAGATGCTCAATGCCACAATGCTTTTAATTATTTATACATACATATATAACTTCACGCTTGTCGCAAATTAATGGGGTAAGCAGAGACTATAACGCCATTTGTTGCGATCTAAACATACCTGCCTTTCCTCATTAACATTTATTAATCTTTTCATAGACACATGTCAGTTACGGGTGCTGGTAATTTTTTATTTCTGAATTTAAATGTTATCAAAGCCTAATTCGCCAACATTGGTTGCTTGAAAACATATACATTGTGCAAACATGTACTGCGTTCTTTCGCTCGATGACCTACAATTGATAACATAAATTTGGCTTTAACAAAATCCCGGCGTGACTCTTTTATAGCAACTTTGTGCCTTATCTATCCAATGAAGCACTAGTTGTGTAACCCAAGTATCGGCGATCTTTACTCTATATATCAACAGATAAAAAAGACAGCTCTGTCCGTTTTTCAATCCAGTTTTGTATTTTAATGTTTATTTTTTTCGATTAACTTTTTGAAAATAGCTTTATAAATTTAGGTGTAAAATAATAAAATGGAAAAAAGAATTGGTGCCCGATTGAAAATGAATGTGAGATTTACAAAAATTACTCTGATAAAATGTACCTAATTAATTTCTAGTTCAAAGTTATAAACCTCTCTGCCTACTCCACTATTCTTGTAAATCTACGATTAACACTTTTGCATATTAAATATGTACTTATTGTGTTTCGATAAAAACCTAAACTAAAGAAATACTCGGATTGGTTCAACTTGCACTGGAAGATTAAGAACTACTGGAGATATAGGTGAGGCAGTAAGAAAACAAATAAGTCTTATACACGGTCGTCATTTCGTTCAAATTTCTCAACACATTTATAGTTCGCACAGAAAACATTGTTACAAATATACCAAACACGACAACAAATACGCGAAAAATACTTAAAACTTGTTCTTATTGAAAATTCACGGTCTCGCAGGACTTCTTTCATAAAATCTTGACAAACTTCTCCAACACGTATATTTTATTCGAAGCAAAGGCAATACGATTGGGATAAAATTTATGTGAAGCAATAAAAGTATCTAAATCGTAGTGGATACGATCGCGGGCGGCTGTAGGTGCTATAATGAGCTTACGTACCTCGTACAAACGGTCGTCCGCTAGTAAAACCAACTCATACAATATATTCAGGCTCTATATAAATATTCTATTGAGTTTGAAGGTGCAGTTTTATTGCTACTTAAAGTATTTATTTCTTAATATGACCTTTCAGAATTATGAAGTCACCAAGTATAAAATTACAGTTTGAGAGGTACTTTTATGCATAATAATACAGCAGACACAATACGTAATTCTGTACCTACACTAACAAACTACTAACAAACTACGCAGCCTTTACAGCTGCGAAGAGACATCGCCTCAATGGCCGTCTTCTATCGCCTTTACCATGGAGAGTGTTCTGAAGAGCTCTTTGAATTAATCCCACCCTCTCCCTTTTTATCCAGAACGACACGTGCGGGACTAAAGTGCCACCCTTTCACAGTGGAATCTTAAGGGTCTCGAACCAAACGGTTCAGCACGTCATACATTTGTCGCTCAATTAAAGCCTGGAACTCTTTGCCAGCGCATGTGTTCCCATCTAATTTTGATCCTGGGTCTTTTAAGCGGGGCGTGAAAAAGCATCTCACTAAGCCGCCATAGTGGAGGCCACCATACCAGTAGTTTGGCTTTTGGAATGGTGTCCGCCACTTCTGGATTCCACTTACTGCTTACCATCAGGCAGAGTGGAGTCACTTTGGTAGGCTAATATAAAAAAAAAAAAAAAAAAATATTATGCTACTTTTGCTTACTTACAGTGCATTGATTTTAGCTGAGTCACTTCTCATGCTGCTCGTACCTAAAATTTTATATTTATAAAAAGTTTTAGATAGCTTTAGCGAAAGAGTTCGTTTGATTGTTTGTTTGAACGCATTAATCTCTAGAAATACCAGTATATAGCCCAGCTCTTGGGGAAGGTTATAGGCTATGTAACATCACGCTACTGACGACAGGTGCAAAGCAATAAGCAAAGACACGAGTGAAACCGCGCGGCGGAAAGACAGCGTAATAATAATTAAGGAACTTTGCAAGTTACTTAAAATTACTTACAAACCTTAAATGTTACAATAGTATAAGGATTAAAATAAATGGTCGGAATTTTGATCTAGTAATTCTCATGGTTTCCACTCGCTGTACAGGGAATATGCCTTCCCTGTTATGAGTTTGATCATCTGAACTTTTAAGTATACTTCCTAAGATCTAAATATTAATGTGCATGACCAGGGGTCCTACCACCATCTCTTAAATCACTAGTATTTTAATCTTACTTTGTGTTTTTTATTTTTCTTTGAAATGAAATGAAATGAAATATATGTTTATTCATTTAAGTTAATTAAATTAACACTTATGAATGTCAAAGTTTACAAAATGTCAGCAAATTAACCTACAGCCAGTTCGCTGACGAAGTAGAGCCATGAGAAGAACTGGCAAGAAACTCAGGCCACTCTTTTTAATCGCCAGGTTATTACAATTTTTGTAAGTTACAGTTTCAAGTAGCATGCAAAGTGACGCAGGCAATACACTTAACTCTATAGATACTTAATTACTTACAGCTTTCTTTGTTGTAAAGAAAAATTAAAAAGTAAAATGTGTGCTTTACAGGCTGCCTCAATTTGCATATTGCTACAAAAGGTAAAGGCAACATAAATGTTTCTATGTAGATATTATATAAACTGTTAATTTTTGGTATAAGTATAAAGTAAGATGAACTTAATTTACCACAGGAGTTCACAATGTACCTCTATTTCACAAATCACAATGTAAAAAAAAATTAACCATACTAAGTATACAATTTTAACAAAACAATACAAAATGTGTACTTATCTGTTCAAATATGGCTCGGGCATCTGTCATTTAAAATTAATACAAAAAAAAAAAATATTTTTTAAATTATGTCAAAATGTATCAATAAATTAATGTCAAAAAATTATTTGATAAAGCATGTACTTTGTACTATTAAAAACATGGATAGAGACAAAGTAAGATTATAAAAAGATTGCTAGACGAAGTTGGATCAGTTTGACTTTGAATATGTAAAAGTTTGTTCGAAAATAATGAATACTTATGTATGTTGTTAGGTCCTTAATGGAGCTAAATACATCCATTAGGTTATTCGATGTTTATATTATAATCAACGTAAAAGAAACTGCAATTACTTATCTATCATTCAAATTAGTAAGCAATTACGTAACGAGGCAAACGTACTTGTAACTTGAATATAAACTTACTTAAAGTGTAATTGAAAGTGAGTTAATAAAAGTAGACGACGTCACTACATAGTATTAAACAAAGTCGCTTCCCGCTGTCTGTCTCTATGTATGCTTAGATCTTTGAAACTACGCAACAGATTTTGATACGGGTTTTTTTAATAGATAGAGTGATTCAAGAAGAAGGTTAATATCGTGAGGAAACCTGGACTTAAATGTCTGAAATTGCCAATCCGCCTTGAGCAAGAGTGGTGATTAATGCTCATACCTTCTCTATATGAGAAGAGGCCTTTGCCCTGCAGTGGGACAGTAAATAGGCTGGTATTATTACGTGCAAAATATAGTAGAGAAACACTGGTAATTTTAGAGGTTTCTAATGTAGCTTGCAGCGGTATATACCGGCTGGGAGCTGCCGGCCTCTAAAGAAAACATGTTTGTATTGTCTAATATCAATAAAGCGTGAACGTTGTTTAATAAGACATTCTATAGTATATTTAGTATCAGCATAATACCTGTGCGATGCCGGGGCAGGTCGCTAGTTAACTATAAATAAGTTACGGTGTAGGAATAAGATCCATTCCATTCTTTTTCGTTCGGTGACTTACTGGTTGACTAAGGAAATACACGATTAGGGAAATTTTCGTTATTTCGCTATTGTAGTAAGGTTCGTATAGTATTACTTGGCACCAACTTCAAAATTATAAAATACTTATTTAATCATTTCTGATTAACTAAATCAAAATACGAATTACTTTGTGCTAAGTAAATTTATTTTTTACTTTTTGGTTTCCTACCTGGTTCAAGTCGGTTTTCTTTTTGTTAAAAATTATTTTTAACTATCGATATTTTCTTTTATGATCTTTGACTGCTACAATTAGACATCGCATACAGAGGTAAGCGTGTTCATTGTTTGCATCTATATCGAATACGAAGTTCATTTCTGAACGAAAATGAGCTTGCCGATATATCTATCGCCGTATTTCATTATTCCGTATTTTGCTTTGCTTTGGAGGTTATTACATTTATTTTAAAAATCCAGATACCAAATTATAACTTCTGAAAAAAAACAGTAGGTATATCTACACAAGGACAAAGAGTCCTGCCTAAATCTAACCTTCATTTTGATTTCGCTTCTTACCTGAGCGTAATGAACCCAAAATAAACTGATCGAACAAAATCGCTTACCCAAAATTACAACTTTCAGCAGTCACCAAAATTGATTCTCGAATTTCCTAAAATTGCTTGTCCGTGATCCCAACCGCTGCTACTATTGTTTATAGGTGCCGGCCAAAGCGAAATTTGCTACTAAAAATGACAGACGGCAGGCACCCAAAACGAAATGTTTATAGCGGCCTATACCGGCCGCTTATATTTGTACGTAAAGGTAGTCCTCAACGCGAGCATTCACTTGTAACATAACGTTACACAGCCGAGCATTATATCAGTAAGGAAAGCGATCCGAGCATTACAGTGCGCAACCTGTAATGATAAAGTTCTAACATTACATTGGTGAGGGAGGTGAATCGATCAATACAGGGCGCAGCTTGATGATACAATGTGTAATATTTTAAATCTGGAATGATATTTATAAGCGAATACTGACAGTCAACAAGACAGCATTGTAACGTAATACTAAAAATCAAATCTATAACGTTACCATTACAGGCTAATGTTCGTGGTGAAGGAGCACCTTAAAACACTAGAGCATTTCTATGTAATGTAACGTTCTTAAGAATTCTCGGGACTCTGTTCAGCGTAATGCTCACAGTGAGTGTGCATTCACTTTTATTTTTTTGTACCTTGCGTACACTTTTTGTTGAAATGTGCACTCGTGCGTATGCTGGATAAAATGTTACACCAAAACGCTCGTTGGTTATTAAAATCAAATTCTAACAAAGCATCGAGCGTCATGTTCGAAATTATGTGGTTCGAGTAATTTAAAAACAACGAATGCTTGGTGATATGTTATTAGTAAATGCTCAAGTCTATACTCACCTTAATATTCAGTTACGTGTGGCCGGATCGTGTTCTCTGGCACTTAGGCTTCCCGTATCATTCCATAGTTATGGATATCGTAGGTAATGGGAAAATAATTGATATTGATAATGGGATTAACCTGGCGGGAGGCGGCATATGGGAAAAGTACCACATGGTCAACATTTCGTTGTTATTTTTGGTGTTGATGCAATGCAAGTTATATCAAATTTAGAAAAATGAATAGGTAATACTTTTAACGTTAAATTATTATTATTTATTTATTTTGTAGCATACTAGCATTCCTGTTCATCTATAATTGTAAAGGTACTATCAATAAAGCGGAAGAGTTTTTTTTTGCGTTGGATAGCCCAATTCTTGAGGAAGGTTATATGCTATAAATAATCACGCTACTAGCGACGGGAGCAGAGCAGTAATCAAAGACGCAGGTGAAAACGCGTTGCGGCAAGCTGGTTATTAATAAGGAACCAAAGGATTTAGAGAAAATAAATAAATAAGTTGAATCGACTAAACAAGCATCTACCCATAGATGAGTAATATCGACGTAATGTAATAGTTATCATACTAATAATAATAATAATAATAATAATATTCTTTATTGTACACACCATATACAGATACAAGTCAAGAATACAACATAAATATAAGTAGGTACAATGGGCGGTCTTATCGCTTAGAGCGATCTCTTCCAGACAACCTTTGGATGGATTTGGTGATTGGAAAAGCAGCAGTTGATGGTGCAATATAAATACAATATTGATAGATATTCATGATATAATACATAACAATATACACAATATATAATATACTTAAATGTACTTATACAATATTTATATACAATACATACAATAACATATATATAAATAAATATGTTTAAATATAAAATAAATAATCGGTAATAAATACATTAACTATAGTTACAATTATTTAAATGATCATTATAGTGACAAATAATATGATTTTATCATAGATTTAAAAATAGCTAGTGATTGTGCTCGTTTAATGCTCAAAGGTAATTCATTCCACAAACGTGTAGCTAAAACTGTGAAAGAGTTGTCATAAAAGATTGTAGAATGCGACGGCATGTTTAATTGTAGGTTTTCTGATGATCTTAAGGATCTCATGTGCGTCTCATGAAGGAACTCAAAGCGTCCTTTAAGATAGGAAGGTGTTGAAGGGTTAAACAGTATATTATAAAGCAGTGAGAGGATATGAGCATTCCGGCGAAGTCTTATTGGTAACCACTTGAGCTTTTTACGAAATTCTGAAACGTGATCATATTTACGTAGTCCAAATATAAATCGTACACAAACATTTTGAAATCGCTCAAGTTTATCTAACTGGTTCTCGGTGAGGTTGGGATAGCTGGCATCCGCATAATCGAGGATGGGAAGTAACAGGGAGTTTGCAAGCGTAGTTTTGGTGGCAATTGGCAGGAGGTTTCGTAGACGCCTCAAAGAACCTACCGTTGCAAAAATTTTTCGACTCACTTCCTGCAATTGTGGTCCCCAGGTTAACTCAGGTCAAATCAAGTAGTGCAAGAACAGTTAGATATCCACTTTCCATGGCGAATCTTATGTCATCCGTAATATTCACCAAGGAAGTAACTGTACTGTGACCAGGACGGAAACCAGACTGGAAAGGGTTAAGGAGGTTATTTCTAGAGAGAAATGTGCTGAGCTGGTTATGGACGAGGCGTTCTATGACTTTGGAGAGGAAGGGCAGTATGGATATAGGACGATAATCAGAATATAGTTACGGATTTGTCTTTTTAGGTATAGGAATAATTTGAGCATCTTTCCATGAAGTTGGAAAGATACCATAGGATAAGGAACAGTTAAGGATATGGGAGATAACAGGAAGGATTTCGTCAAGGATGGGAAGGATCATATTACGGCTGACATGGTCACATCCAACTGCTTTGGAGGTGATCGCCATAATACTCTTCTTAACATCACTGACAGTAAAAGAATTGAAAATAAACGGTTGATAACTAGGTGTTGGAAGAGATGAAAGAAAGTTTATTGTATTTTTTTTTTTTTATATTATTTCATTTAGTTGTCCTGTCAAAGTTAGGCGAAGCATAAAAATGCTGATTAAGTAGCTCAATATTTAATGTTTTCGGAATATTGTTATTGACCGTGATTTTCCAACACCTAATGTTTTAAGAAATTGCCATACTTTAGCTGGGTCCCCGTTTTGGACCGAAGTGTGAATATGTCGGCGTTGAGCGTTTCTACACACCTTATTACAGTGATTACGTACTTGAATATATCTTTGTAGGTTGGCTTCATTTGGTTTAATCTTATATCTAAATTTCGCTGCAGCCTTTCGTGCCATGAGTGCCTTGATATCACCTGTAAGCCAAGGAGCTGGTGCATGTTTAAGCTTAACGGGACGAACAGGCGCATGTTTGTCGTATAGCTTGATAATAGACTGCGTAAAAATATCGACCTTTTCATCTAATGAACTAGATGCGAATACTGGTGTCCAGTCCATAATGTTGGCATCTTCGCGAAGATCTTCAGTGTTCATGCCACCAAAATTACGCTGCATTAGGATTTTGGATCTAGCCTTCGGAGGGCGGACTTTGTATGAAAGGAAAAGCAAATCATGATAAGAGAATGCGTCAGCTGCACATGCTTAGCGACGCGTTCTCTTGTTGAGACCAGTATAAGGTCAAGAAGTGAAGGAACAGAATTAGGAAAATGGTGTGTTGCGCTAAGAGGAAGGATATGTAAGTTAGAGGATTCCGCTAATGCAGAAAAGGAAGAGGACCGGTAATCGTTTTAGAGGAGACATGTATTAAAATTACCCATTATTATAGTGTGATTATAGGACAGAATGAGGTTTTCTAACAGGTTTTCAAAAGAAGAGAAGAAGTCTATGCGTAGAGAAGGACAATAATAAACACCGAGAAGGATTTTAGTGTGGTGAAGTTCCACCTCAATAAAGAGATGTTCGCCAGCATTTGATGGCGGCGGTTGTGCTGACACATTGATAATGTTGAAGGAGATATGTGTTCGAATATAAATGGCAACACCGCCACCGCCACCAGCCGCACGATCATTCCTTATGAGCTGAAACCCTGGCAGAGAGTACAAAAGGGACGGGAGACAAGGTCTTAGCCAGGATTCGGAAATAAGAACTGCGTGTATGCTCTTATTGTCGAAGCTTGCCAGTATATCCGAGAAATGTGCCGGAATACTTTGGGCGTTGATATGAATAACATTGAAATTCTTAGATACATCAGAAAACTGCGCTTCCAAAGTCTCCGATAACGTTGGTACGCTAACGAAACCGCTATCACTGCTATCGCTGTTAATAGACACAAAATCGTCATCACTACTTGTCATTTCAATAACTAAATATTATTATAAATCAATATTAGATAATAATAAATAATATGATAAAACAAATATCAATACTTAATAATAATAAATAATGAGGCAATATAAATAATAATAATAAATAATGAATAAAATTTAAAACGTATCTTCGCTAAATTTACAATATTATCCACCTGCCGGTTTTGTGTTATTTAAATTAATTAAACTAAAACAAAATAATTATGATTAAAAAATGAAACTTAGACATATCAAGCTAACTGGAGAAAAAAAAAAGATTAATGTTAATAGATAATTTTGAACGGACAGACCGGGTAATTTGCAGCATAAAATAAATAATCTGTGACATAACACTGTCAGTTTCTAAACGAATATGCAGGAGTGAGAATTTGACATAATGTGACATTAGGTGAAAACCAAAACAATTAGTTATTTATGAAGTAAAAAGTATCAATGATTAGTGCGAAATTAAAGAGTAGAAGGTATAGAAAGAATTACAGTTAATAGATTACCCGGTAATGTTATGAAATTAATAACAAAGAAGCTATTTCTTCGCTGCCGCTCGTTTGGACTTCGTTTTAACAGTCTGCTTTGGAGCCTCTACACACTTTATCTTGTCTAGGTCATCAAGACAAGTGACTTGATGTCGTGTGCCATCAGGGCCAAGCACGTAGACACATCCTTCTCTTGTCCACCACTTCGTGATTCCGAATTTGACTCGGGCCGCTTTAAAAGCATTGTGACGAGTGCGTGTTAAAAATTCCGAGACAGTAACACCGGTACCTCTTAATTTTGTTTTGGAGAACCATATACTGTCTCGCACGGTAGCAGTCTGGAACTTCACAAGGATAGGTCGCGGATTTTGAGCAGAAGTCAGTCGTCCCATTCGATGACAGCGTCGGACATTGTCAGGCGTAAAGCACTCCAGTTTCACCTTCTGCTTGATGACCTCGGCGACCACAGCGACGGTTTCTTCTGCTTTCTCCTCTGCTACCCCGTGTAGAAGCAAGATTTTACGCCTACTACGCATCTCCATAGTGTCAACATTGCGAGAAAGAGTTTGAAGTTGTGATGAGAATGACCGCAGCATCTTAAAAATAAAAGTTTTGAACTCAGCAAAGTCAGAGGCCAAGTTTTCCTCATCCACATGCGTCTTCTTCTGGAGATCTTCTTCAAATTTGGCCATCCGCTGTTCAAAATAAATCTGCATGTCATGTAGTGATAGTGAGTCATCAATGTTGTCCATATTGCTTGTGTGTTTATATGTGATTGGATTGTGGAGATAACACTTGACCAGCAGGTATTTAATGTTAGCTAAGTGATTTTATCATTACCAACTTGTATTATATATTAATTAAAGATTTTTTTAAATAATTCAAGAGCACTCAAAAATAGTTGTTAATATTTAGACTACCCACCAACGAAAAACCTACTATTTAGTTACGTTTAGTGATTGAAATGAACCAAATCGGTGATTGTAACAGGATCCTTCAAACGAAATGGACGAACGTTGAATGCAGTAATATGGAGTTTTAGACTCATATTATTATAATAAAGTACCAACGTTGCTAATGAAAGCAGTGCTAAAATATTGGCTGGCCCAAAAATCTTAGGAAAAGAAAATTTCTTTTTTTAAAATATCCTAATAATAATAAAAATGCGAAAGTTTGTTAGTGTTATGTGTGTTTGTTACCACACAGCGCCCAAACGGCTGAACCGATCGGCCGGAGACGGACATAAGCTACTTTTATCCCGAAATCGGTCTGGTTCCCTAAGGATACAACAAAACATATTTTACGCGCGCGGGCGAAGCCGTGGGGCGCATCTACTATCTATATTAAGGATTTATTAAGGATTATAATTTTAAGGAGAGACGATGCCTCCTTATGTGTATTCTATCGCCTGTATAATGGGCTGTGTTCTGAGGAATTGTTTAGGATGGTGCCAACGGCCACTTTTTATCATCGCACCTCCCGCCATCGGCTGGGAGTTCATCCTCACACCTTAGAACCTCTCTCTTAGGTCCCGTACAGTGAGGTTTCAGAGAAACTTCCTCCCTCGTACGATAAGGTTGTGGAATGAGCTCCCCATCGAGGTTTTCCCGAGAGACTACAACATGGAGTTCTTCAAGAAAGGAGTTAAAAGGTTTTTAACAGGGTCGGCAACGCGCTAGTGATGCTCCTGGTGTTGCAAGCGCCCATAGGCTACGGTAACTGCTTACCATCAGGCGGGCCGTATGCTTGTTTGTCACCTTAGTCGTATAAACAAAAAACATATATATTTAACACGTAGCTAATGATAATTGCATACTTTATTCAAAAAAAAATTAGAATGCTTTTGATCTTGTTTTAAAATTATTAAATCATAAAAGAATTTTTAAATTTTGGTGATGAAATTTATGTAAACATCAATAAATAAGAGTACTTTAAAAAGCAAGAACAAGCGTCGGCCCATTATCATGAATTATGAGTCCGCGGCTTAAACGAGCACCGTTCAGCGAGACAAATTGAACTCGGTAACGTTTAAAACAAAGCCAAACCGAAAATAGACTTCTCAAAACTTTTAACAACTTCCACCGCGCCATTTTTCATACTTTTTCGTCTTAAGTATTGCCACCATCGTTTATTTTACAAATAATTTATTATAGCCCTATTTCATGTCAAAAAAATTACTCACAATGACTAAGGAAACACGCTAGGGCAATTTGTTCGAGTGTTATACCCACCCTTTCAGGCACCCTCTCAATTATAGAAAGTTACTCGACGAAACTTCGTTATTGCTGTACGTATAGGCTGTTGCAACGTCCATAGTAATAGTCGTAGCGTTCCAGGCTTTACTTTTAAACTACATTCATTTAAAGTTTGCTAATTAAAACCTAGTTTAGTAACAGTTTTTGGGAAGGGATTTTAAGTTCAGCACGCGAGCCTTTGCCCCCGCTGTGTTACTTTGTATCCTGTGGTAATTAAAGAGTAATTTATCGAATCTGTTGGGTAATCTAGATTGCTCGACTGCCTCTGTGGTTCAGTGGTACTGTGTATGTATACGCAGAGGTTGCGGGTTCGATTCCCGCTCAGTGCAAATATTTGTGTACATGAACGTCCATTTGCATTGGCCTGTGTTTCTATGTATAATATTATGTATGTGTCTACAAAAAATAGTATTTTAGTATATATTTCCGCATTCTAATACCCATAACACAAGCTATAATATATGCTTACTTTGGGTCTAGATGGCGTTGTGTGTAGTTGTTGAATTATTATTATTATTAAATTCCGAGTGAAATTAAACTTAATAGTTAAGCTAGTAAAACCAATAAGGACCAACAGGATAAAGAGATACAGTTAAAAGTGTATAGTAGGTATTATAATTACCAATCATCTATTTTGACATAAAGCAGAGTACATAACAAGCAAAATGTGTTATTGAAAAACAAAAAGGCTGCCTGCCTGCCTAATCAAGCATAAAAGAAAGAAACCATATTTTTTTTCGTGCTACATTGCAATAATATATACCCTATATCACTCCCACAATTAATACAAATCTAATGACACCTCATATGTTAAATTCCATCAAGGCATTTAAGCTGTAGAGCGTGCCAAAGAAATAGACATCATACCTATATACATACACTAGCGACCCGCCCCAGCTTCGCACAGGTATTATGCGGACACTAAATATACTACAGAATGTCTTTTTAAACAACGTTCACAGCTTTTGCGTCATTAGACAATACAAACCTGGATATTGTTTTCTTTATAGGCCGGCGGCCCCCGGTACTGCCGCTACCGCTATGTCCCTGCATTACATTAGAAATCTCTAAAATTACCAGTATTTCTGTACTATATTTTGCACGTATTATACATATAAACTTTCCTCTTGAATCACTCTATCTATTAAAAAAAATTGCATCAAAATCCGGTGCGTAGTTTTAAAGATTTAAGCATACATAGGGACCGGGACAGACAGCGAGAAGCGACTTTGTTTTATACTATGTAGTGATACGCTTAATAAACCTTAGCCTCCTTGACTTTCGCAGTCTGGCAATAAAAAAACTACATTTTGTGAATAATACTTGCTAATAATACGCATGATTTGCGACATTTTCTAAAGACAGAAACTTAAAATGTTAATTTGATTTTGAAAAGTCATATTGTTACTTGTCCGGCTGTGGAGTCACAAACTCGTGTATAAATAGAAGGCCTGCCTCGATTTATGACTGATTATTAAAGTATACTAAATAGGTAGACTAAATAATACAATATACTAGTATAATACAGCTAGTTTGAATCGTCGGGATATCTATCTATATCTATATCTATACTTATAATAAATCTCTAGCGAGATAAAATCTGTACATTGAAAATATTTAAAAAAATATTATTGGGGGATAATATTTATTCGATACTGATGCCAAAAATGTAATTTAGAAAATTTTTGTCTGTCTGTCTGTCTGTATGTGCAGGCATGAATCAAAAACCACTGAACGGATTTTTATCAAACTCGCTACATTTATAGGTCATACTCCTGGCCAGGTTATAGGCTACCTTTTGTCCCAAAAAAAAAACCGGGTATCCCGGATATCCTTAAAACTGTCATAAAATTATTTATTATTATATGTTACACGGTGAATATCTGCAAGTGACTATACACTATACATAGCGGACAGAAACACCTATAGTATAATAAAAGAATTTTTAAAATCCGTCCATAAATACTTGAAATTTTTGAAAATGTTATGAATACGAGGCGCGTAGCGACCGCGCCGCGCCGCGCTGGTGCAGTTCGATGGCGGTTTGCTCTTATGTATCGAAACTACCTTCGTGTAACATTTAATGTTTGTTTAATTAAAATTGGTTCATAAACAAAAAAGTTAGGTCAATTTAATCTATATTCAGAAAGTTATAAATGCGATTTAGTGAATGCGGTGAAATTTTTATTAAATTTAGTTTGTAAAAATACTATTAGATTTTTATAATGATGCGTTTATATGAATTTAAGCACAACATTTTAAAATAGGTAATGTATAGTTTTCGAGACATAAATATGTCAAATTTAAGTTGAACTCTCATCAATATGGTAGACCATATTAATAATGGACCATATTACTGATAATAAGTACATCTGGATGTACGTACATCTTGAAGGTGAACAAAGGATGTACTACAACACTGACACTATGACGGAATGTTCAGAAAATCTAAGACAAACTACTTACTCTGTATTCTTTCAACTTTGTGAAACAGATGCATTTGTAAAACACTTTTAATTATCTCATTATTAAACAATAGGGTAGTTATAATCGTAAAACAAGTGGATCAGCTGTGAATGGTGAACCAGTTAGGTGTTTTTAAACAACGTAATGAAATAATTTTCACGTTACATCTAAATCACTGAAAATGTTGGTACAATAATACTTTTGTAAACTGTTCATGTTGCTTATTTTCTTAAGGATAGATGATATCTAGCTTACATACGGGCATTTACTAGAAGATAACGGAATGATGACGATTTGTTTGAAACATGTTTAACTGAAAATCCATATCGACTCCATCATTTGAAATCACTTTTGCTGGTGTATTGCGCTATTTCAAATTCAGTTGTGGTGGCATAAATTATTATTCTGACCATATTGGGTAAAGATACTGTGGCAGAAAAAGAAAATAAAGAGGACCGAGGAGATAATTAAGCCTTCGAAGCACTGATTTTCGGACAAAACTAACACTTTACGTCGATATAATGTACATCTCCAGTCAATCTGTCCCGTATATGCTAAAAGATTTACTACCGTGAAATGTTTGCTGGCTATACAATATACAGAACGATTTATTCAAGTAATATGCTATGCAGATAAACCGAGATTAGACGATGGAAATAAATTATGATTCAGTGTAATTGGTTGAAATTTTACTTAGTGGTGTCTCGAGACTGTTCATCTTTTTTTTTGACGGTATTTTTTTCCACGCTGGTTTCAGCATGAATGGGCCGGATCGTCCGGGGAAGTACTACCCTCTCATAGAAGATCGACTTAAGAGTAGTAGTATCCCTCCTACTGCGCTTCGTTCGGTGAGTGCGAGTGCCGGAGGCCCAATTGACCCCCTTTCCTCTTTCCTCACCTCCCTCATTCCCTTCCTCTAACCCCATTCCTAGCCGCCACAGTGGAGGCCACCACACCAGCAGTTTAAGACGATAGCTTTTGGTATTGTGGCCACCACTTCTGGATTCCACTGACTGCTTACCATCAGGCGGGGTGGAGTCACTTTGGTAGGCTAATATATACAAAAAAAATATTTAAAAAATGCTTTGTCCTGAATAACTGACTGACGGATCAACGCACAGCCTAAACCGCTGATCGTAGAGAACTGAAACCTGGAGGGTGTGTTCATTGTATGACGTATACATCCGAGAAAGGATTTTCCGAAATTCGACCTCTAAGGGGGTGAAAAAGGGGGGCAAAGTTTGCTTGGGACAATGTGATTCCTTGGTGCAATCTATTTCAAATTTTGCATATAGATTCTTTAATAGAATTAATAGATGTGTTTCGTATTTTATTAATATTTATCTCTTAACGGGGTTAAAAAGGGGTACAAAGTTATTTTGGGGATGATTTACTTTGGAGTTGATATTAATACTCCATAATGCCGTTGATTAAAAAAAAATATTTTGTCACCTGTTGCACGTCATGTTTTAAAACTCAATTAGCTTACGTCAAATTATGTTGCTGTAGTTATTGTTGGACAGCAATTTTTTTAACGGGATATTGTAAATTGAGAGTTATGATAGCACAATCATTGCATCGAATAAGTGAAATGCATCACTCATATGATGCATTACAGTACCCACTTTTGTTTTGCCACGACGAGGATGGATACTTCATTTCTGCCGCAAGTTTTATTCTTACCGTTACCTATAATATCATCTGCTATATTTTCATTTGTTGTTTAGCCAGTTTTTAGTCGACGTGTTTGCGAAAAGAAATCGAGGCGGAGACGGATCGAGTTTGTTATATTAGGAACAATCAGGCGCAGCTTAGAGCGAACAGTTTTAATAGACTTGCAAGGTGCGATAGGGACACAGGACGTTGATGCTGATCAGCTGAGTCAAAAGGTGGTGCTGCCTATTTTTTGTACCTGGCTATTAGGCCTACGGCGCGTTTATTAGGTATGTTTCTGCGCAATATAAGTAAATCCACCAAAATTATGCAATGGAACCAGATTGCAAGTGAAAACAAATGTAGATAATCGAGGCAACTATACTGACCGGTTGTTCTCCAGGAGAATCTGTGGATATTCATAGGATTTCCCTAACACCATCAAATACCCCTTCGAATTTAAGAGAGTGCAGTTTCCTATCAAAGTCTGCTTCGCAATGACCATAAACAAAGCTCAAGGTCAAACTCATAAGGTAGCGGGCGAAGACTTGAGAGAAAGCTGCTTCTCTCACGGCCCATTTATTATGGGATGCTCAGAGTAAGCGCACAGAGTAGTCTGGTAATTGTAGCACCTGACGGAAAAACAAAATACCCAAATTGGGTAAGGGCCCGTGTTCCTTCCAATTTGTTCTACAGGTAATTTGTTTGGTGGCACTAGGATATACCACTATGTACCCGTGGTCCTACTGTGCTATTAATATAGCGATATTTAACCTTTAAATCTCAACACTATAGTAAAGATTTTTATGTAATATGTATTCAAACGTTCAAACATAATAATTTTTATGTTTTTAACAAAAAATAATATCGTAGTAAAACAATTAAAAAACCTTTTAGAATCATTTTCGACATCTACGCGGACGAAGTCGCGGGCAAAAGCTAGTTTAAATAAATAAATTAAATCCTCTCGTCACTTATTTATTTTGAATCTATCTCTTTGTTTAATAAGTTTGTGCCTACTTGTTCTACTGAACAGTTCTACGGGGTAGGTGAAGTGAAACTTATTGCCCACACAATTCTTTTGTGAGATAAATAGTAACTGTTAATAACCACAATACGATTTCATACGACCTACACGTACGTATTGTTTGCGGCTTAAGTAGCTGCTTGAACATTCTATAGCGTTTCATAAAACCCCATATGTTATAATAATAATAATGCAAGCCTATATGGTGTTAGTAACAATTGTCTTAAGTGCTAGTGTTAGTAATACATTATTTATTTATCCTAGTGTGGAGTCCCATCCAATCTCGCATCATTGGGGACTCCCATTCGTCAACAAACACACTCGGGGTACCGTTAGTACCGACGCGCACGCGCGCGAGTATGGAGGCGCACCTTTTACGTGTGATTGCCGAGAAACCATATTATATGTATTAAAGAATTTGATCAACAAAATCAAAGACACCTGATATTAAGAATTCCTACTAATATTATAAATCTATGTGGTGTGTGTGTGTGTATTTTACCAATCAGTGCCTAAATGGTTTAACCGATATCGATGAAAATTGATATGAAGATAGATTTGGTGCCGGAGACGGACATAGGGTACTTTGCTAAAATCGGTCTGGTTCCCGAGGGAGACAAAACATAATTTAAGCGCGGGTGAAGCCGTGGGGTGCAACTAGTCACACATAGTTTTTTATGTAAGGATTTTGTGTTTTTTTTTAAGAGGGCTTTAGTTGACGTAATAGCATTTACATATATTGTTTAGAAAATTGATAATTTAATTTAAACGTTTCTATTGTTTGGTGCAATATCCGATAACGAAGGTAAAACTTCTAAGGATGCATGCGTCCGTAAGCTTACTATAAATGCTTACCATTAGAAATTCGTATGCTTGATTGTCACCTTAGTTGTGTAAATATTCTATTATGGCTTAATATAACAAGTCACAAATAAAAAAATAGTTCTTCAACAAACGGTCCAAATTGGCCGATATATTATTTGCGCTATATTTTACGCGCACTTGAACATCAAAGCTTTCGTTCAAGTTCAACGAAGGTCAACGAAGGTCGTTCTAGATGCTAAGCGCTCATTGACCAGCGACCTTAGCATTAAGTGCTATTTAGAATACAGGGTTAGATATTTAATTTTGTATTTAAATTTTTCTTTTTTATTTTCTATCTCTTCGTCTTAAGTCATGGGTAAAAAGAAAGAAATTGTTATTCGGTTACGAAATACAACTTTTAAATAGTTATGTTTTATTCGTTGTGAATTGGATAAGTATACTGTTACCTTCCTATTAAATATGACGTAAGCCTAGCTATAACTATTGTAAATATCTCCCAAAGCAAATATAATGAGGATAATAATAAACACCGAAGCCTTAAGCGTGCCTTAAGCCACACAGAGGTTAAACGGGTTAAACCAAACGAGAATTTAAATAAAATAAAAGAATCTGTAAAAATATAAAATGAATATTGTCTGTTTTAAAAGAAATCTGTACAAGGAAACGAGACATATATCGGCCAGACTGTTTTACGAATACACGTAACTAAAACCCATTCTGACCCGATTCAGATATCTACGGATCACATAAAGCTTTGTTCTCTGGAAATTCAATCCACAATGTAAAGGAGTTGAACTTATTTGTAACAGAAAACCTGTGAATAAATCTATATTTTTAAAGCTGAAGAGTTCGTTTGTTCGTTTGTTTGTTTGTTCGAACGCGCTTATCTCTGGAACTAGCAGTTCTTTTGTTATGATAGCCCAATTCTTGAGGTAGGTTAAAAGGTTATGTAACATCACGCTCATGGCGATGGAAGCAGAGCAGTACCGCGGAAAGCTAGTCTAACATAAAAATGTACACCATACTCGTGGCAACAAAAGTTCTGACTGGTCAATCTTGGCATGGCATACATTTAATATTTAATCCAGTATGTGTATGTGTTCAATGTGACCAGAAGATGCATTTATCATTCTAATTAAAATACGTAGTCATATTACCATACTAGATTAAACTAAATAATTGAAATCGTCTCTTTTCTTTTTTTAATCTTAGTAATTATATTAATTGGTTAATTTGTAATAATTACTTTGTATGGTTCTTTCATACTTTATAATCAAAATGAAATAAATGCTTTGAGTTTGAGTTCTAAAACCAGAGATAGTAGTAGTAATCCAGAACTTAACACAATGTGTTCACATTCGGCATCTCTCATGCTCCTACACCTAGATGCTTTAGCACTAACTCAAACTGTGAACGAAATGCGAACTCGAATCTGAAAAACAATGAAAGTTTAGTAGCTCTGCCTGAAGTGGAGCGTTGTTCTAACTGATAGCGATGCAGCGACGACATAAAATATTTATATGAGAAATGAGCTCTTAGTATTTGCTCTGAAAATTAAATTTGCTCAAAGTAAATACCCGAGCACCGGCTGATCAAGAATAAGCTACTGTTTTCATAATTTCGCACAATCAGTGAAAAAAAAGAGCTCAAAATCAGGAATGCTATTGTACAATATTGAACTTTATGACAGCCGCTACAAGGTGAAAATTACTAAACATATATTTTTTCTTACATTTCCTTTCCACAAGGATCCACCATCTCGATCCACCAGTGGATTGAACTGCACCTAGCAGTAGTGAAGAGTCACTTTTCCGAGGAGGGAGCCGGTGGGACTAAAATATTTTGAGTTTCGGAAGGCTAATTAGTCTTTGAGTAGACACGCAAGCAGTGATAGGTATAAGGAGGTCAGGACATATTTATAAGGGAAGCCGGTAGGAATCGTGTTATATGGACGCTTAGCCACTGGCACTTAGTGAGTTTGGTAAGATCCACCTGTGACCCAGTGGTTCCTATGGTTATGTTTTTGTTCCTCGTGACCCCACTTTGTAGTAGGCCATACACTTTAGTATTCCTCGTAAAACCACTAACGCCAATTGTACCTCAAATTAAATATTTTCTTAAATGGTACTAGGTTAAAAGAGGTTTGTACTTGTATGATCAAAATATTTTGTATTTTAACACTGATGATAAATAGATAGTAGTAGTAACAATGGATTTATAAAAAATACCAGGACTGTAGAAATCTAGTATTGTAAAATTAATGAACGTATTTTTTGGACTAATAAGAATATTTCTTACATTTTATCAATATTTAATAGAATGTGAATTATTTTTATACAGAAAATAATTTTATAAAAAAAGTATTGAAACTGTGCCAAGACCTAGATTCGATTTAATGTCGTTCGTCATTTTAAAACACGTAGACATGAGCCAACAATAACACCTGTATCGTTATTTATCAATGTTGTAAAATTACAAGACCCGTATTTTTATCACAGGAAATCTTTGTGCGTCTTTGCAAATAAAAAATCAATTTTGTTCACACTCCTAGGTAGATATACATATGGTAATTTGATATAAAACCCTTTGGCCAAGGTTTAGGACTCGCGAGGAATGTCGAGCACTGAACCCTTGCTTATACATGGTATGAGATTCGCTAATAAGTTTAGTCACAGTTATACCGTAGGGATTATACTACCCGATATTGAGATTGTGTACGTGACTCGGTTAGATATTGTACCTGTTATTATCGGTTTAGTCTTTACATTGGACCAATAATTTATTATTGTCTGGTAAAAAAATGTATAGGCTAGTGATGTAACTGTATTTTGTGGACACTAGAGATTCTGCTCGCAAGAATACAACTTCGATCCGTGCAAGTTCGATTATTTGTGTGCATGAACATGATTATTTGCATTTGTCGGGGTGTTTCTATATATAGGTACCTAATAAGTATTTATTTACAAAAAAAAGTATTTATGTTGTATATCCGCATTTCTAGAACCCATAACACAAACTATAATATATGAAGAGCTGGCGAACAAAACGGGATAATTACACTTTTGGTCAAAATACTTTTTTTTTTAATCCGGTAATTTTGGGCCTGCTGAATACGAATCTAAACTCATTTTCAATAAAAATAGCCTAAAACCCTATTTAAATTGTATCCAAAATTAGCGGTTTCGAACAAAACAGAATAATTGCACCTGTTGCAAACAAAACGGCATAATTGAATTTTTCTAATTTAAATATTTCCCATTATATTATAGATAGCGATCAGGTTTTAACATAATGTCAAATCAGGTCACAAACTACCTAAGGATAAATAAAACAAAAATCCAAAATCCCACTGTGAGTACGTGATCCATTTTTTTACTCCTCCTGTAAAATTTGGTGTCATGTAATTATCCCGTTTTGTTCGCCAGCTCCTCATATGCTTACTTTGGGTCTAGATGGCGTTGTTTGTTGTTAGTGTGGTGTTATTATTATATTATTGTTAATTATTTACCATACTAGTCCGTTAGTATCGCAATGTAGGGTAGATACGAATATGAGCATTGATTACCACAGTTGCTCAAGGCGGATTGATTGAATCAGCCCTTTTTTATAAATTGAGAATTTCTTACGAAGTTTTCCTCAAATCAGTATAAATGTACTTTCGTACATTAGAATTCAAAAATAACATACCTATTGGTACTTGACCGTTTACTTTCTTACTTGTTGGTGGGCTCGTTCTCCGCTTGGCAAGTTGACTGCTTTGTCCTTTGTGCGTCTACTAAGGTACTTGCCCGGATTTAAACAAACTACGTACGCAAAGTTGGGGCTTTAATCACTAAGGCTTCACGGCATCTCAATAAAATCGCAATGCTAAATTATTATAATTATTGTAAACGTAAATGAATATAATAACTTGTATAAACTAGATACTTCTTTCACATGAATCTCCGTGTTCATTAGAAAGATAATATATATATGTATGCGAAAATCGTCCTGGATATACTTTGGGAATTGACTAACCTTAATTCTGACTTCTGCAGGATTCCACTGAGGTCAATGTGCAAAACAAGAATTATGTTTCGTTCTCGTCCGTTCCACTAGCCTAAAGGTTTCGTTCAATTTTTTTGGAAATAAACTTTCAATGATTAAAGACTAATTAATTAATAATACCTGTTTCTATAACCCTGTAACCAGAATGTGCCGATTATACAACGACATGGAGTCTAGACATATTTAATATTAGTCTCGGTTTATTCAAAAGTGAAAGTAGGCGGATTCCATATATCAGAGGCCCGAGACAAGTGTCAAACATTTCTATTCTATTCATAGAATAGATAAAAAAATGTATTGGATTGACATAAGCTAACGCCAGAGCTTATGTCAATCTCATACATTTTTTTATCTATTCTATGAATAGAATAGAAATGTTTGACACTTGTCTCGGGCCTCAGCAGTTCTAAATCCGGCTAATATAGGACTAATATTTTTGTATTGTAACAACTAATTTAATATATATACGCAGAGCTACAACCTAGCTTTCTATTTTATATATATACTTTGTTTCTTTAAGTTAGTATCTTGTTGTGGGAGTAAATGAATAAATAAATAATTTTTTGCATTAGCCTAAAGACTTACTATTACTGACCTTTATCTGTGAAGCCCATAATCGCCTGACAAGATGCAAAGAGATATATATAATTCATATTTATATTAGTTCAAAGCCCACAGGCCGCTAACGGTATGAGATGGTGACGCCGACTCGGCTTTGTGAGATTCACGTCACGCTTAGACCCTATAAATGTTAATACTTTTGATAGTAATGCAAAAGATTTTTATACAACTTTGATGAAAAACAAGCATACAGCTCACCTAATGATAAGTGATAACCGTAACGTTTAGACATGCCTTTGTTTTCTAAGCATTGCAAAAATAATGCTTAGAGAAAACACAAGCAAGCAATAAATTTTAAACAAATTACTTACAAACACGAGTGGTGGTTTTCTTATGTAAAATTCTCCAACAAACCAATTTTCATACGAACAAAGACGTTCACACAATTTTTGATTGCACATTACTTTTTGATTATCAATAATATTTTGCGACAAGGGCGGCAATCAAAATATATAGATATTACGTCGTAAGACAGTTTTGTAGTTGATTGGCAGCATCATAAGTAAGGCGGGTGGGATATATAAAAAGCCGCCCGAAGCAAAAACTCGAGTGAACCGATAAGAAAATATTCGAGCACTTACCCAGAAGGCCGCGGCAAACATGACGTCACGGGTTTTTATAGGAACAGAACGGGAAATTTTGGAAATAGCGTTTCATACAAAATGTATATGAAAGAGCATTATGCCAAGAAGATACGGATGGTAAACGTAGTCCACCCAGAGCACCCGTCAAAAAAGCACCTGCACATTGAGCACCTAGTTCACGTTAAGCACCTATGAATATTTTGGTTAGGTTTTTGACAGTAAAAACATTGATAGGTGCTCAACGTGGACAATTCTAGGTGCTCAATGTGCAGGTGCTCTTCGGATGGATGCTGTGGACTACGTTGGATGGAACGGGAACGTGGTACTCACGAAACCGAGCGAGCAAGGCAGTAAGTTTTCGTTTGGTTCACGTTCCATCTTATATACCGCGGCCATAAAAATAAAATTCTTCTTGCTGTAGACCCAGAAGTCTTCTGAGGATCATCACATATTTGACTTTATTATCGTGTGATGGATAGTGTATCACTTGTGTACTGATATTGGATCGATCAAGGCTAGAAATATATTGGTTGCTTAGTAGTTGGTTTGGTAAAATGTTTGTCTAGGGCCTTTCGCAAAAGGTCTAGTTTGGCCAACGGTGATCGCAGTAAGTGATATGTATACAAAGTAATGCTATTGCCCGTTTTCTGATATACTTGATCGCCTCTTATAACTCGCACGAAAAAAGTATTTACAAATTATTCGATGGAAATATAATTGATTTAATTTTCAATATAATTGTTATTGGTCGTCCTGTTTGCTCACAGGCGAAGTGTTAGCACAACTACGCCATACGGGTAATACGAGGTAACATAAAAAGAGTGTGTGTACTCATGTACGCACGTAAGAAGTTATACTTCTTTAGCGTAACAATCCAAAAATACCACATAATAACACAAAGCATACATACATAACAGTTAACCTCAAATCTATAAATGCACTTAAAACAGTATATTAAAACCACTTTCACCACTAATATTCAAAATAAATATTTTTACTGATAAATGATCAATAAAAAATATCTATCAACGTCATAAATATAATTGAATTGATATAAACGCTAATATATTTTTTTATTTATTCACATTGATTGTTTGTACTGATACGACACACAAAGATTCGCAACTAACTTCAGGATGTAAAAGGTTCGCAACTAACTTCAGGGTGTTGCTTTTTTCTGTCGGTGTGCGCGCGCATCGTAAAAATTCACTCTCATCATTTTTCCCAATCGCGCCAAAAGAAGTATAACTTCAAAAATATATAAAAAAAATTAAATACCAATCTTTTATACTTCAACACAAACTGCTGATAATCTTTAAGGTTCTTAAGATACATTCAATTTATCTACCTAACAGTTGTAACAGAGCCACAAAATGAATATTCATTACACGCAAAAGCCTTAATAGGTGAAATCTCATAGAAACCTTCACGGCTCGTTTGTGCCGCGGGGTGTTTGTTACCCTAATACCTTCACGCTAGATGAACGAGGCTGAATACAACTGTACATTAATTAACAAGATTACAATCAGCACTTTGGATAATTTAGATCGATTTACAACATCTTTATTATCATTAATTTACATTCTTTTGTTTATTTACTTCGTAAGTAAAAATTTTTCGTTAATTACCATTAATGATGAAGTTAATGTTAAAAATAGCCCGCTACTTATTGGGACAAAGCTCAAAGTCGTTTGGGACTATTAGGTGCCTTTCTGTGAGATCGAGGAAGAAACAAGGAAGTAAGTTTGTGAAGACTCTCCATTACACAGGAGTCTCTAAACTCTCTAATCTGTTTTAATAATAAGATACATAAGGTCTATTTTGCTGATAGAATCTTGTTTGATTAAGTAGTTTTGACAACCTCATTTACTAGCTGAAGTCCAACCTATTAATAGTGTTCCTTAACTTGAAGGAACTTTTTGTGGGTACATTTGTACTGTAATAGATACTCACTTGTATTTTAAAGTTTAGAAGGTGGTTGCTCCGATTACGTGATTCAAAGTTCGTAACCGGGCAAGTCCCAAAATGACGTTTTATAATCATACTTTGACTGCACCGTTGATCTAGTGGTTAGTATAAGTGACTGCGACGCCGGGTGTCGTTAATTCGATTCCCGCGGAAGGCAAAAATATTTGTGTGATGAACATTTGTATTTGTCTTTAGTCTGGGTGTTTCCTATGTATTCTAATACTGTATTTACAAAAAAAAGTATGTATATGTATTATATCTCCGTTATCTAGTACTCATAACACAAGCTCTGCTTAGCTTGGGACTAGATGACGGTGTGTGATAGTGTTCACATATTATTATATTATGATTGATGTAACAAAAAACCGTCAGAATGTGTGGACTTAAAAAAATCTGGTACAAAAAACTACGCTACGGTCACAGCTGCAGAATTTGAGCGAGAAATCCCACTAATATTTGCTTGTCTTAACTTTTTTATCGGCCGAATTATTTAGTGAATTCGATAAATCTTTCTCAAATCCGTAATGTTCCGGTTTCTTCCACATCCGTTGCCACAAAGCCCCATTAGATTTTTCTTGCAATGATTTATTCGATATAGAGGGCAGTGGTCAGTAGTTAATAAAATATAGCCAGTAAGATTAAAGATATCGGTAAACAGCTCTAACCAGTATGATTTACACGGTCTTATTGATAAAGATGAAATTTATGTACTTTTGCGGCATAGTCAGTTAACAGTTATCATCAAAAACAGTTTCCACAGACTTTTACAATAATCTGTTATTCCTAAACTAGGACAAATGCATCAACATAGTGTTTATAAATAATAAACAATATTATTTATTATCTATCTAATATATAAAATTCTCGTGTCACGATGTACGTTATTGAACTCCTCCGAAACGGCTCGACCGATTTTCGTGAAATTTTGTATGCATATCGGCTAGGGTTGAGAATCGGACAACATCTATTTTTCATTCACCTAAATGTTATGGGTGGTCTGAAAAGAGATGAAAACGATTGTATGAAACTTCTTCATAGTTTTGAAATTTTGTTTTGGAATACTTCTATTAAAATAAAAAAAACCTCATAATTTTATTTTTTATTGGGTTGGATTTAGAGGGATCAAATTAGGGATAAAATATTATATGGAAAGATCTTCGCTTTTGAAGTTAGCGACTTGAAAATTGAAGACAAGGGAAAGGGAGGGGGGGCGAGAAAAAAGTGAAGGGGAAGGAAGGGGAAGTGAGAGGGAATGGAGGGGGAAGGGAAGGGGAAGGGCGGGGGAAGGGAGAGTGAAATGACGGGCAAATGAGAGGGGAGGGAGGGGAAGAGGGAGAGAGGGGCGAAGCGGAATTAGTAGGGAAGAAGGGGGATGGGAGGAGTGGGGAAGAAGGGAGAGGGAAATAGGGGAAAGTAGTGAAAAGTTTACGTGGGATATCTGTAGGTAGGTGAAAGAGGGTTTGTAGATTGGAAGATTAGAAATATCTATCTATATATATAAAAATGAATCCCTATTTCCCTTGGTCATGGCATCACGCGTGAACGGCTAGATCAATTTCGTTAATTCTTTTTTTGTTGTGTTTGTTATTGTCAGGAGAAGGTTCTTATGCAAGAAAAACTAAGAAAATTGCGCGGTGATTTAGAAAGTTTAAGATACTTAACCACCATATCATCACCACATAGTATAAAACAAAATCGGTTTCCGCTGTCTGTCCCTATGTATGCTAAGATCTTTAAAACTACGCAACGGATTTTGATGCGGGTTTTTTTAATAGATAGAGTGATTTAAGAGAAAGATTTATATGTATATAACATGCATAATATAGTAGGAAAACATTGATAAATTTAGATGTTTTTAATGTGATGTCGTAAATAAACATTTTTTTTGCGCTTACATTGCAACGCTGGCTAAACCGTACAAGATAGATCAAAATAATGTACTACAGTATTGTACACCTTAAAAAGGTCTACAAAAGAGTCCGCAATAATAAATGTCCTTTGGAGCATGTATTTTAAATAAATATTTTTAAAGATATTACAGATTAAAAATGCAGGGATGGATATAGCGGCAGGGGGCCGGCATTCTGCAGTAAAATTAAATATACTACAGAATGTGTAAATACAACGTTCAGAGCATTTGTTTTTCTTCGCACGGGCAATGCTGTTACTAAATATAGTATAAGCATTGCACCCGTGCGAAGCCAGGGCGGGTCGCTAGTTTATATAAAAATAAATCCCTATTTCTCTTGGTCACGGCATCACGCGTGAACGACTGGACCGATTCCGTTAGTTCTTTTTTTGTTGTGTATGTTTTTGTTAGAAGAAGGTTCTGCAAAAACTTAGATAATAATTAAGACAGAACAACATCTGTCGGGTCCGCTAGTACTATTATATAAAGCGGAAAAGTTTGTATGTTTATTTGTTCGTTTGTTTGTTTCAACGCGCTAATCTTTGGTACTACCAGTCGGATTTGTGAATTATTTTTGCTAATTTTATTATTTTTTGATAGTCCAATTCTCGAGGAAGGTTAAATGCTATATAACTTCACGCTACTGGCGACGGGAGCAGAGTAGTAAGCAAGGACGTGGGTGAAACCGCGCCACAGAAAGCTAGTTAAATTATATTGTGGAAAAAAATATATTTATTTACGCCACTTTTTTACGATATCCCGAACGCTGTACTTCAAATAGAGACAGCATTAATATCACGGTAGCAGTGAAAAAAAAACAAATAAAAATAAAACGATGTACATCGTACACAGGTGTAATTCAAAGATAAGAACAGAGAGAAATTAATATATTGAACGTAATATCGACTTCTGTATAGTGCTTACTGCTCTGCTCCCGTCGCCAGCACCGTGGTATTACATAGCCTATAACCTTCCTCAAGAACTAGGCTATCATACTCAAAAAAAATGATTCAATTCCGACTGGTACTGACAGAGATTCATCAAACAAACAAACAAACTCTTCGCTTTTTAAAATAGTATTGGTATATCCTTGGGAAATATTTCAAATATCTATAAGATACATGATATTGAAATACCTACCTCGTTACCTACCTACACGCACAATGTATTCGTTCGTTTCGTTAATTCACTTTGCGGAAGACAGAAATGTATGTGCAAGCCATAGTGTCATCTGTCAAGTTAATAGCGACATCACAAACAAAAACAATGGCGAAAATAAAAGGGACCTTTTCAACCTCATCCTTCGTACTTAGAGTACTATATTCTAAAAATATTATATTTTCAAAATATAAGTGATGCAATCCAACACAATATAAATTAGTTAGTTTAAACAATAATTTATATCAATACTAAAAAAACAAGTAATTAGTACTAAATATAATACGTATGAAAAATAAATATAGGTAGTTAATGTATGAAAAAAAATAATGAAAGAAGCTAGACAAGTTTCTTGAAATGTGGTTTAATCCAGTTTAATCCAAAGACCATAGAGTTCAAATTGACAGTCACAGAATCTAGATAAGTATGAAAGAAGAAAATAATTATTTCGCAGAAAAGTATCCAATCTAAATGTCCCAGGAGATTGCAATATAATGGGCTGATTAATAAACTTTTTTTCTTTTACACAATAAAAACTTTTGTCTCTGACTTTAAGATTTAAAAACAAAAAGGTAAATTCATTTTTGAATTCTGAAATTCTAATTATGAACTTTAATACTTAAGAATAAAATTTACAATTGTATATCCGTAGAATTTCAGTTTTGCTAGAATAAGTAGTTGGCTTCAACGCCTGAATTAATGTCGGCTGTTTATTCTGGATTAATTTCTTTGATTGCGGAGTAAAACCAGTAAAACTAGTTGAGAAATTAGGGTCCAGCTTTGATTAAGGGTCGGGACCAATCGGGGCTAAAATAATCAAGATGTTCAAATCTCAAGATATTTGGACCAAAAAGAATTACGCACTGACTTTTCTCGAAAGGATTTTGTTAAGTAAGATTGAACGAAGAAAGTATTATGTAAGGAGAATAGTTTTGTTTTATAATAGTAAAAATAAAATATATAAATAAGTAAGTGAGTAAAGTTCAAGGCTTTTTAGTCCACGGAGGCCGCTCGAACTTGCCGCCAGGATAAGTTGAAAGTTCAATAATAATAATAATAATAATACCTGCCTATTTACTGTTCCACTGCAGGGCAAAGGCTTTTTCTCTTAAAGAGAAGGCATGAGCATTAATTACCACGCTTGCTCAAGGCGGATTGGCAATTTCAAACTTTTAAGTCTAGGTTTCCTCGATGTTTTCCTTCACCGTCAGTCAGAAATACCCCAGATAAACTTAGAAAGTACATATGAAATTAAAAATCACATTGATATTCGTCCGGAACCCTCATGTTGCCGAAGCGGGTGACTTATCCACTAAGCCATTGCGACTGTTTAAACGAAAATTCGATAATATTAACATAAAACATTACACTTAACCTTGTACTGCTTCAATGTCAGCTCTATTGTCATCATGGCTTCCATAATTATTATGTCAGCTGTCGGTAGCCCACTCTTGAACTTAGACTACTCTGAATTTTCTAATTAGGTACCTAGTCTTATTTAGCCTTCTTACAACTCATTTTGCTGTCTGAACGGCAAAAGATGAATTGTGTTTCAAAAATAATATTTTCGTTTTATTACTCGACATTATCAAACACATATCAATGGAATATTTCGGATATTTAGCTACGATAAAAATAGAAAACATGATTGACGAATGAAATATGACGAAAAAGGGCGTATGTAGAAGGGTCCCATAACAGTAAGGCAGCCCCACCCTTACTGCCCTAGTTACACTTGCCACACCCCGTCGCAAATTACTTCAGTAACCTTAGAACCTGATGGACAATTTGAAGCTCTTTGAAATGTTACAAGTAATATAAATTGTTTGACTTTGAACTGTGTTGGAACATCAACATTATACCAGCTTTACGCGGCAGCGATTTCACCCGCGTATTTGCTTACTGCTCTGCGCCGGTGACTAGTAGCGTGATGTTACATAGCCAATAACCTTCCTCGGCAACTGAGCTAAGATACGCAAAAAGAATTTTTGATTCCGATTTATTGCATGATATTTCTGAATACTAAGGTCTTATCTTACGTATTCAATACAACTATCATCTATACTATTATATAAAGCGGAAGAGTTTGTTTGTTTGTTTGAACGCGCTAATCTCTAAAACTACCAGTCGGATTTGAAATATATGTTGGCGTATGATACCCCAGTTCTCGAGGAAGGTTATAGGCTACTGGTCACGGGCACAGAGCAGTAAGCAAAGACGCGAGTGAAACTGAGACACAAATCGCCTAGCGGACATAAAACATAGTTACAAATCTACACTGATTGTTTTTCAGAAAGGCTTGTTTGTATTTACGTTAAATTGCATGCAAAGATTAGCCTGGAGTATGGAATTGTGCTCAGTAAAGTAGCAAAACTTGGCTATACCTGACCAGCAGTAGACGTCGTTAGGATAAAATGATTATAGTGATCATAAAAATGGCAACAGGCTCGTTTAGTTAACCAACGATTAGTGTCAAATTAATATAAAATTATCTGACTAGATATAAGTGGCTTCCGTAGAAAAAGACTTTCTAACTCAGTAAAAACAGATTTGATTATAGCGTCAATATTTCGCTTCGTCTTGTCCCAAGTCTAAGTAAAATTTTCGCGTAAATCGTACGTGAAGAAACAGGAATGTTCTACCTGTTGCAATTTTCTATTACAGAAGATTAATGTTTTTAAAATAAGGCAAGATAGACAGCATGTTTTTTTTTTGTTTTATACAACTTTAGTGGCAAACAAGCATGAACCTGATGGTGAGTGGTAACCGTAACCTATAGAGATGGCTGTGTTTTCCAAGCATCGCAGAAATAATAATGCTTAGAAAACACAACCAAGCCGTTGCCGACCACGGAGAAAGGGATGAGGAAAGAAAAGGGAAACAGAAGAGGACCAAGGGGGTATTTGGGCTGCCGGCGTTCCCACTCACCGAACGAAACACATTAGTATGAAAACTAATATTCTTACGTCGATCTTACTATAAGATGGTAGTACTTCCCCTATTGATCCGGTTGTAAACCTCTGGAATTTAGTCACGAGGCTTACATTATTGTAAGCCTCTCAAAAGACCGCACATTATTTTGTAATATTATAATAGTAGATTAGTAGCCAAGGGCTGTAAGGCATCAATTGCAGCCCGAGATATTTAGGCGCACGAGCGCAGCGAGGACGCCTATAGTTATTTATTATTATTATTTTTTTATTATTAAGATATTTAAAATTGATGACTATTATACTCATACGAAGACAAGGCTGAATAGCGAAGCGACCTCTTTTGTCATTTGGCTGAATGCATGATGTCTATTGCAAGTATGATGGTTAGATGTGCGCGAACTTTTTGAAAGAGTGAAGTGTTTTTTTTTAATTACTTACCGCCCTAGGGCTTTTCTAGCTACATTATTACCCTAGAGCGCTAATTGGTCACATATAAGCCCTATTTGGGGGTAATAATAATAATAATAATCGTTTATTTCAGACCATTAAGTCCAACTTGTTAATAATATTTTTTTCTTAATCTAGTGTTAGTATAGGCACAAATCAAAATACACACTAATACATATTTTCCAACTCAAAACAATGACGACATACATACCTAATCAAAAACTCATTGTTGCGCAATCCCATGCGAGATTGCGCAACAATGATTGATACACGGACAATCCAATAAGGAAAGGACCTACTTACCGAATATGAGAGATGTAAAGGGTTTTTAATATCATAGAGAGAAACATGTAATGTATTATATCTGTCGTGTAAACCATTCGGAAGAAATTCTTAATGCATATGAAAACGGTATCAAAATCTGTTATGTGGTTTACATGTTAGAGTAGAAACAGGGAAAAACAGACAAAAAAAACTTTGCGTTATCCTATTTAGAGAAGAATGAAGCCAAAACAAATCGTAAAGAAAAAAAACCTATTAAGCTCGTAAAGCAAAAGACACCATTGTATTAACAACGATGCTGGCCTTACAGCGATTCAAGGATAAACACGTTTATAGGGTAATAATGTGTTGGGTCCCTTGTGACGTACTAAAATGGGCTTCCTCCAAAATATTTCCGATTCGAAAATTCTAATGCATTTAAGAAAAAGGAGGGTTAGCAGCTTTATGTGTTTTGTATGTGTATTTAACACTAGGAAGCCCTCCTGTTACGAGACAAAATTTTTTTTTATTACGTATTTAATTTTCGTGGGCGATGATGATATTATGGCTGAAATACTTGCGCCATATACAAAACGTTGTGTCATCATCATCATGCTATAACATAATATATGCTTCATTTATACAAATATTTCCACAGAGCAGGAATAGAACCCACGACCTTTGCGCGGTAGGCCGTACCCAGTGCCACCGAACCACAGAGCTAGTCATTTATGTTTACCTAGTTATGTTGTTAATAAATGTATCGCTTTTAGTGGTAAACCAAACCGCACTTCAAATTCATACCAGCTTGTTTATTTTGGCGTGGCTCTAATATTGAGTTATGTGACCTGATTTAAGTGGTAAATTGTAAGCATGTTAATACATAAGTAATGTCCCTCTGAAACTACCTACATTCTGAATTTCAATTCACAAATAGTAGTGCCGTCTCAGATCGACACCTGCGTATTAATTTTTGTAAAGTATTACGAGTCATAATAACAAATCTTTTAAATTTTTGGTTTTCTCTTCTGTAATAATATTAGGTTTATTTATTTATCCGGATAAGTTTCAATTTCTAAAGAATTTTTTTAAAGAAAATGATCGTTTCATAAAACTCATCCGTATGAATGAGGAATAAACTATATATATACTGCATATGTTGGGCCGCAGGTATCACAATAAAATGCCTAAAATCAGTAAAGACCGCAATAATATTCTTCTAACGAACTAGGTATATTTATTTTAAAATTTTCTTAAGAAACATAGAAACATTTTACTAGAAACCAATTTGTCAAGTACAACTATGTTACGTAACATTTCTATTCCTAAAGATGGCGAACCACCTGATCGTAAGTAGTACTGAGCTCATAAACCTCGACAAAAGCTAAAAGCACAATTGGGTGAAAAGTACATGGTAGCAATAATATATACGAGAAAATTTGTTTTATGCTTGGGCTCTTTCAAAGGTTTTATAACCGAACGTGCCAACGAAGTTTTACACTTCGGTTTTGAGCAAGCCACTTTACTTTCAGCAAGTAATAAAATATACGATGGTAGGCCGACTTCACCTCGTTTGGCATAGAAAGTACCCAGCCTGTATGCCTTAAAACATTACGTGTGACTATATTATGTGGTTGTAAAAATGTTAGGTGTAGCTAAATTAAGCTGGTATTTGTTATTCTCGTCATCTTATGCCAGGCTACAATATGTGAGCTCAATAATTCATTATGCTAAATTTTTAATTTTAGCTTTCTGTTGTCATTATTATTTCAGCTGAAATACAATGCTAGATAAATTCTTAAAAAATGTTCACTTAGATCGGTTCCAAGCCACATTTACCTCGTGGGTTCACCTTGTGGGATCATTTCACGTTTTTGCCCGACTGGCGAAGTCAAGAAGGGAATTGTTATTCGAGCGTATGTATATAGTATGTCTAATTCTTTAGCACGCTCTACAGTTTAAATGGCTTGATAGATTTTAACTTTGAGGTGTCATTAGATTCGTATTGATTGTGGGAAGGCACAAAAAAAATTTAGTCGTCTTCCCACAGTCACGTAGATCAGTTGTTTTAATAGTTATTTGTATGTATTAACTGGTACCAGTAAAGAATAGTATTTTATCCTTAGTAATTATTTATCTAATCCCCGTAGCATCTAATCTTCTATCCCCCACATCAGTTACATCTACAAAAAAAATTAAACAAGCCTTGGCAAAGACATAAATTTGGCAATGCATTGTTTTGAATAAAGTTCAACTGCAACATAATAGTACACAAAGATACAGATATCTACACAATATATCTCACGTTTATGTCTAGCTATAAAACCTTCAGGTGTCAATACTTGCGGACGTTTTGTGCGCCATTCATCTAATACTAAAACCTCGTAAACTACGATACAATACGTATAAATATCTTTGTCTTTGTTTCTGGCAGTTTATGACTGTGATTTTATTACCTGCATGCCTATTTCAGATTATTGGATAGGCATTGTAGGGTTTGGCTTTAGAGTATTATGTATGTTAATCAGTTAATAACTGACTAACTTATTCCATGATTTGAAGTGTTTTAACCCTGTCACTTTGCAATGATGCTTTGAATTATAATTTTAATTTTATTTTGATTCTGGAAATTAAAATGGTGGCCCGAATTGTTTTATTTTCTGTGTTCTTCAGAATCAGCGAGCAAGCTGATTGTAGCAAATTTACTGACTTTGACTTCTAATCATCATACCCTTAGTTCCTGAAAGGCTGATCAACGAAAAATTAACTAATCATCTGTTAAATCTCATGTGACGTACCTAACAGCATGCTTAAATCATGGATAATTAGTTGATTTTGATCTAGTTAGTTATTAGTTACTAGTTAGATCAAATTAAACAAAATATTTATGTTTTTAGCAACTTAATTTTACTTCTGATTAGTTAATTTTCTTTGATCAGCCTTTCAGAAACTGGGGGTTAGTTAATTCATATTGTCTGAATGAATGATCGTTTAATGCCAATTCGTTTAACTTTCAACTTCTAGCGAAACTCATTTATGTTTATGTGCCGGAATATAATAAGCCTATATCCTTTATATTGTCAGTATATTTCCTCAAGGTTAAAGGAGTTCCTTGTGAGTTGGGCAAATCAATTGAAGCGTATATTTCTAAATACATTGAATAAATAACTAATGTTTCACTGAAAAGTTTTCGAACTATCGATACAGCCAGTAGTATTTAAAGAAAAATCTGGATTAACATCTTTAAGAGTAGAATTTACTAATAGCTTTTTTTAAATAATAATACAGGAACTATAAAACGCTGTCTAGACTCAAACTAAGCATAATATGTTATAACTTGTATCTTTACTATTATAGTTGTATTTGCAGCCTTATTAGCAAATTATCAAACCAAGTGATCCCGTGACGTGGAGTAACTACTAGCCTCATCTTACGGTTTCATATCAGTCCATTGCAGGGAAAAGCCTTTCTCATACAGAGAAGGCATGAGCCTTAATTGCCACAATTTCAGACTTTCTCAGAAGTCCAGGTTTCCTCACGATGTTTTCTTTCACCGTTAGTCAAAAACGTCCAAGATAAACTTAGAAAGTACATGTGATTAAAAAATTAACATAGGTATTTGCCTGGATTTGAACCCACGACCTCATGTTTACGAAGCGGGTGCCTTATCTACTGAGTCATTTAGACTTTTTTCATTCTACGGTTGATTAAATTCAATTTGACGCTGTCTCTTAAACGGATTACATTCCGCAGCAGCAACTTCTCCAAGGTGCATTATCGCATTTGCTAAAGCAAATTGTATTATCGTGTAACCTCATTCTACATCTGTGACGTAACAGTTATTACGTCACGCTTGATGGATTATAATGAATGTAATTATAACTTGTAGATACTCACAATTTACCTAGTTATATCTAATACTTTTGTTGCAGTAAATTGAGCTGGTGCATTTTAGTAGTTAATTTATTATCTTTATATCAGTTGTCGGTAAACACAGGTCATTGCTTTTTCTCGTTCGTGTTATCTATATTTAACAAGTACTTTCTCTTGCAGGTACGTGAATCTGTTACGCTGAAGAATGCCAGTATTAATATCTTCACATAAAGGTAAAAATTAGTTTAGTGTGGTAAGTTTGCATCTTACTTGAAATATGAAACAAAGTTGCTGAACATTAAACGCCTCTGTTAGTTAAACAGCATAATCACAGTTCAAAATTAAATATCGAGTGATCAGTGGTCAACCTAGTGTCAGGATTTGTTCAGGTAGCCCATAATTTATTATAGAAGCATTTGACCTGATGAGACTTTTATCAACTTGGTAACAACTGGGACTGACTTTTAACGTGCCTTCAGAAGCACGGAGCCGCTTAAATTAAATACCACTATGCGGTCAGCCATCAATGGGCCGCACTTTAAGTTACATGTACGGATCAGTAAGCGTTTATAAGTGTTTTTAGTCGACTTGGCTAAATTTATAATTAATTCTCACAGTTTTAATACAAGTATTTGGCTAACTTGGGCAAATTCATCCTATAACAAACGTATTATTTTTGACCTTTCAAATTTATTATTCTAAATATATTAGGTCATCCTTCTTATCGTATCTTTCGCAATTATTTCGTTTAGGCTGTAGTTATTTCACTAGTTGTCACACATCATCTAAAATATTCATTTCCTTGTGGTATAAAAGCTTTGTATTAATATTATAAAAAAAATGTTTTACTTTCTAAAATATAATTTGCATTTAATTAAATAAGTAGTAAAGATACATTTCGAAGGTACTTAACTAAGTTTTAGCAACAAATTGTAAATGCAAATTAAGTTTTTGATACTTTAGATTAGATTAACAGCGACGTCAAACAATTTAAAATTAGTGACCTTTTTATTAAAGCTTAAATGCCCTCTTTATTTAAAGACTTATCTTGGCATAAAGAATGAAAGCCTTTGTCTTACATAGGTTAATGTGTATGGCTTTAAAAGGCAAAGGGTCAGAGTGTAATACATTTACTTTGTTTTACTTGTTGTTTTTATTGTTATTATATACATTACTTTCATGTGGAAGTCTGTTTCTTTTGGACTACAGAATCTTTTATAAGAAACTAGCCTTCCGCAGCGCGGTTTCATTCGCGTCTTTGATTACTGCTTTGCTTCGGTAGCGAACCCCTCTGATAGGTTTCTGAACAGTGATTGATCGAGTTATCAGGCAATTTAACTACCTGTTCTAAAACAAAAGACCCTATAAAATTCACGCGGGCACTCTATATTTTCATATTTGCGATGCGATTTGCGTAATTTTGGTATTTTCGTATGTAATTACTTAAACTGGTACGTACGTATTAGTTTATATGATAGTATAGATGAGTTTTGAACTTTTGTGTAAAGAAAATACTGCAATATACCACGTGATCTACGGTGTACAATATTAAAAGCGGAACTACCATATTTCTTAGTTTAGCTACTAAAACTAAAACTTAATCGTTTATCTAGAATTTGACTATACCTTAGTTTTTAAGATGCTTTATTTATTAAGGTTTAGCTACAGCAAAAGCTTTAAAAGTAATCCGAAGAAATTTGCTACTCGATCAACATTAGCCTTAACAAATACATAAACAGAAGTAGAATATCACATGCCGAAAACAGGAAATATTAAAAATAACAATTTTTATTACAACGTTTATAAAATGTTTTTAGGTGCGGCCTATAAGCGGCCTATACCTACTTGTCGTGAATAATAGGCGACATTTTGATTGATAGATTGACCCACATACTTTCACAGTTCGTTTAATGTAAACTGCTGCTTGCCACGCAAATTTATAAGGTTCCAATTCAACCGTAACTTAACGATTAAATCTTAAACTTTCGTCACTATTAATTATGTTCCACAAAACTGAAGGCGCTCTATTAAAGTTATCCCCTGATTGTCAATAAATAGAATGCACAAATTGCACATTGAGAAGACCACATTCCTTCTATGTTGTTAGGTTATTGACCAACAAGTAACCTATAAAAAGTATTATGAAATAATCACTTCATTACGTCATGAAATATGTCACATTGGTTACTTTGATTTTAAATAAAACGAACATCATTCCTTTCCATTATTTATTTTTTTACTTAAAATTAAATCAACCAGTTATATACCACTATTAACAACCCTACCACCCAGTAGTTACAACTGAGGGGTAGTAAACTTTACTAGCGTGATAAGCCAACTGAATAATAGCTATCAAACCCAACGCTACTACTATTGGTTATCCGCGTACCAAGAATGCCAATTAAGACAACAACACACAACGCCATCTTGACCCGAAGTAAGCATTTATTATACGAGTATAGCCTGTGTTATGGTTTCTACAATGCGGATATACATACTTAAATACTTTTTTTTGTAAATACATACATTATACATATAGAAAACACCTAAACCAATGCAAATAGACATGTTCATTAACACAATAATTTGCACTGAGCGGGAATCGAATCCGCGATAATGATGTTTGAATATTAAGCCTTGATTGTGTTAGTTTATTTCTGCACTTTGTATAAACCATAATTTTTTCTTTAGTATTGCCTTCGAAATCCGCAAGCCTATCATTTATAACGCTAATGCCTATTTATACCCATTCTACTAGTCCTCGTTTCAAAAAGTAATATTGTACAAAATTAAATTGATCTTTGCATTCTTTCTATTGCTCATTGAGCTTCCCAAATCCTTCCAGTATGTGAAATTGTCATCAAGGATGTAAGTGGATCTTAAAAGAAAATGAAGATCGTTGGGAACCGGGTATTTTTCCTAAAAGGGATTTTTGCAGATGTAGTATGATCCCCAATCAAAACGCACGTTATTTTTCATATATTTTGCCATAAGTGGCGTGTTCTTTGGTATTACAAATAATTACTAGATATTCCAAGTATTTTCTTTTGAGATTCGTTAAATTGAGACTTAGGCCTTGGTTAATTAAATTTTACGATAAATATAATGTCTTCAAAACATAGAAGAAAGTCTACTCTTGCAATAAAAGTTGAATCTAATAATACCGTGAATGGAAATTCTTGAAAATACTTATTTATATGGACGTAGGTTGTTGCTATTTATATTACTGCTTAAGTGCCTACAATATATTACGATTCCATTTGTATTTTTGGCTTTTATTTTAACTTCTATTCATGCTTACATAAGCAAATAATTATATTACGTTTGTACATAATATTAGAGATCATATTCACACAAACATTATTCAAGTTACCGTATATCAAGCAACAGTACCTTTGGGAAATTACATCGTATTATTTACGTACACTAGTATAATCGACAAAACGATGAAAGTGACTGATGAAAGTACCCAGAACATTAGGGTTTACATTCCCATAAAATGTTTAATTTATTTACATTTTCTACATATATTTCAGTGAGTATAACAAATAATACAATTATGTTAGTTTAAGTGTGAAATTTGATGTTTATAATTTTGAAAAGAGCAATAAAAAGATGCAGCTTAATAATTGTTACTACTATTTTTATAAAGAAGTTGTCTTCCGCTGCGCGGTTTCTTCCGCGTCTTTGCTCACTGATCTGCTACTGTCGCTAGTAGTGTGATGTCATATAGCCTATAACCTGCCTCAAGAACTGAACTCATACGCAAAAAGAATTATTCGGATCTAACTGGTATTTTCAGAGATTAGCGCGTTTAAACAAACAAACTTCTTACAATAATATAGAAGTATACATAAATTATAAGTACTTTCACTGACCATGCGTTTCTTCATCTTAGTATCAAGTAGGTAACAAAATCACTTACTTTAAAACACAAAGCAAATTCAGTTTCTTTTGATGTTCGCCTTTCAGCTACGAAAGTGCTGATAAGCCAAACTTTGTTAACTTCCAAGGACTCTTCGATGTTGAAGTGAGGGCTAGCATGAAAGCAATAATTACTCAGCGCCCTCACTGAACAATAGAGACCACTTTCTAATGTCGTTTGAAGACCTCTTACAACCACCGGACCCTCTTGAATTATTAGTATGCGGTTATATAATAATAAAATTAACACGATAAAAATAGGTATGCACAATCAAACTAAAAACTAAGGTGAAATATTACTTCGTTTCGACATAAAGTTAATGATTGATTATTGACTCTACGGGATGAGACGTCTTATGGTGAATACGGAAGAACCCTAGCAATCGTTTCATGAATAATAATTGAATGATAAATAAGAAACATTTCAAAGAAAACTACACACAGCAACTAAGCCACTTGTTAATAGCTATTACTCATAGTAAAAACATTGATGAACAGTTTTTTTTATAAAAATTCTAAAGCATACCAATGTATATGGTTCCGCTGCAGCATTAATTAGATACCTACTTAAATACAGCACCATATTAATAATAGTGTTTATACATCAAATTCACGATGATGTTATTAAGTAAAGACTTAACAAACTTTATTTTAAACCCGAAAGATTTTATTATTCTCGCCCTGACCCGTAAATAAGCAAAAAACTTACCTAAAGATGGCACGCCGCAGTAAGATCTGCAAACAAAACATAATATTAATATTATTTCCCGACTGCCGCAGTCAAGGAGGGTAATGTTTTTCGAGTGTATGTGTGTATGTATGTATACGTGTATATGTATGTATGTATGCATGTGAGTATTTATGTAAATTTTTTTGGCACGCTCTTTATTCAAATGTCCAATGGATTTGAACTTATGAGGTGTCATTATATTCGTATTAAATTGGGAGTGACATAGGGTACTTATAATTATTTCAATGTATTTATTTATTTATTTATTTAACACTTCATATACATACAGGAGTATATTGGCGGACTTAATGCCTGAGGCATTATCTACCAGTCAACCAGTACAGGTGATGCAGAGAAAAACAAAATAGGTGCATCTGAAGAACAGTAGAGACAATTTTACAGAACAAAATATATAAATATGCGTACAATATAAAAATAAACATAAATACATATACATATATAAATACTTATATAACTATACATACATACATAATATACGTAAATGATCGGTATCATTGTGGTGTGTCTGCCTGCCTACTCACGAGGAGTTCCTTTACCTTGAACTTAAACGCCAAACGGTTGGTTGACATTCTGATTTCGAGAGGGAGCGCATTCCAAAGACAACAGATTGGACAGAGAAGAAGACCCTACAAAATTATAACTATGGGAAGGACATTGAAGAAGTAAGTTATTGGAAGAACGAAGAACTCTGTTATGATTAGAACATAAATACTGAAAATAATCCAGTAAGTAGGAGGGGGGAGTGGGAGACGTTAGGAAGGAGTAGAGGGTAGTGAGAGTGCGCAGACTACGGCGCTGGCGAATAGTTAACCAAGTTAGCTGGGAGCGGTATGTAGACACGTGGTCATACTTGCGAAGATTAAAAATAAATCGAATGCAGTTATTGAGCAGACGGTCATATTTGTTTAGGAGATCTGCATTCAGGTCTAAATAGCACACGTCACCATAGTCGATTAGCGGGCAAACTAAAGCTTGCACAAACGTTACCTTTGTCTTGGATGGGAGGAAGTTTTTCAGGCGATAGAGTGCGCGCAAAGTACCGATGACTCTTTGGCTCACACTAGTTGCTTGGGCTTGCCAGTTAAAAGTAGAGTCAATGTATATGCCAAGATTCTTGTGGAAACAGCACTAGAAAAAAGGGAGTTTATTTCTTTTCACTTTGTTTTATAAACAAAACGATTTGACGATTTTTCATTCATTATAAACAAAAGCGATGTAAAAACAAGGGAGCAAGTCAACTGAGCGAAGTTTATAACATCTTACACAGTCCGAAATGAGCTCATTCCACGACACGAAGCAGTCTTCACGTGTCATTCATAAAGGATAAACCAGACTTCTTCAGGTGGTTTAAATAAATCTGACCAAAGACTAGAACTCAAAACACAAGAAAATACAAAAGATTTATTACTAGTACAGAGATAGAACTGTCTAAACAGCGCATTTGTGTTATTATGACTTGACATCTGTGATTTGGTGGTACTGTGTATAGACAACTCAACATGCAGTGGTCGCAAGTTTGATTCCCGCTTAGTGCAAATATTTGTGTGCATAAACATGTCTATTTACATTGGGCTAGGTGTTTCTATGTATAAAATACAAAAAAAAAGTATTTATGTATGTTTAAACGCATTCTAGAACCCATAACACAAGCTATAATATATGCTTACTTTAGTTCTAGATGGCGTTGTGTGTAGTTGTTAAGATATTATTATTATATTAAAGTATATTTATTAAATATATTATATTAATTAAACTAGCGACCCGCCCCGGCTTCGCACGGGTATTATGCTGATACTAAATATACTACAGAATGTCTTTTTAAACAACGTTCACAGCTTTTTTGTCATTAGACAATACAAACATGGTCATTGTTTTCTTTAGAGGCCGGCGGCCCCCGGCCGGTACTAGCGCAACCGTTATGTCCCTGCAGCACATCAGAAACCTCTAAAATTATCAGTGTTACTCTACTTTATTTTGCACGTATTATACATATAAACCTTCCTCTTGAATCTATAATAAAAACCGCATCAAAATCCGTTGCGTAGTTTTAAAGACCTAAGCATACATATGGACAGACAGCGAGAAGCGACTTTGTTTTATACTATGTAGTGATGAAACGCGAAGAACTTTTTTACGGTAGTAGATCCACGCTGGTTTCAGCATGAATGGGCCGGATCGCCCGGGAAAGTACTACCCTCTCATAGAAGATCGACGTAAGAGTAGTAGTATCCGTACTACTGCGTTTCGCTCGGTGAGTGAGAGCGCCGGAGGCCCAATTTCCCCCCTTTCCCCTTTCCTTACCTCCCTCATTCCCTTCCCCTAACCTCATTCCCAGCCGCCATAGTGGAGGCCACCATACCAGCAGTTTAAGACTATGGCTTTTGGTATGGTGGCCACCACTTCTGGATTCCACTGACTGCTTACCATCAGGCAGGGTGGAGTCACTTTGGTAGGCTAATATAAAAAAAAAAGAACTGAAAACCATTTAAACCATTTATCATTTAACTTTTTCAGTACCGCTTAGTTCGGTCCGAAGCCTAACCTCTTAGCACTCGGTAATCATTAATAATAATAATAATAAATTATTTTTAATGTAATCTATTTTTATATTTTTAAATGTGTATTTTTGTTGTTTTATATACCTATTTAAAAATGTAAATAATATGAAATAATGTGAATAAAGAAACTAATAATAATATAATAATATTCTACCACATGTACACAGCGCCATTTAGCCCCAAATTAAGCAATTATATTTGCTTGTGTTATGGGTTCTAGACAACTGATATACTACTTTTTTTTTTTTTCTTTTTGTAAATACGTACATATTATAGATAAATTACACCTAGACACAGAACATACAATAATGCTCATCACACAAACGTTTGTCCCGGGTGGGAATCGAACCCACGACCTCCGGCTTAGCAGTCAGGGTCACTAACCACTAGACCAACAGGCCAGTCATTCCTAGTTATCTATAGATTTATTTTTAGCTTTCCTCGGCGCGGTTTTACCTGCTTCCTTGCTTACTGCCTCGAGAACTGGGCTATCATACGCAAAAAAATAAATTTAATACGACTGGTAGTTTAAGAGATTAGCGCGTTCAAAGAAACGAACAAACTCTTCCGCTTTATATAAAAGTATATAATAGATATGTGTAGATGTAGTAGTGACGGCGCAATCAGATTGTGAATTAAATGTTGGCTGGTTCAAGTACTTTCAAAATCGGTGGTGCCGTCAAGTTTACACACATTATTGCGAATTACTTGAGACATGTACGATGTTGAAATGTTCTAGAAAGCTTTTATATACTACGTGTATGATGATGAGAATGCAATGTACCAATCATTTGATAATGATCTACTTTGCTGTAGAACTAACTAGCAAAGCCCCACGACTTCGCCCTCGCCTAAAATGTGTTTTGGGATTAAAACTTGCTAATGTCCGTCTCCGGCTCTAAATCTATCTAGTATCTACATACCAATTTTTATCGATATCGATTCAGGCGTTTAGGCGCTGAGTGTAAATAAACACACACAAACTTTTGCATTTATAATATGTATTTGTAGGATTAGTTATATGCGAATAAAATAAGCTCTTTTTTACTTAACTGACATTACTTGGACCAACACAAAAAAGATGGAGTACCTAGTCAAAGTAGATTAGACAATCGAGGAACGGATCTGTACAATCTTATCCAGTTTTCAATTTATTCAGCTTAAAGTGTTCGCAGCACTCACTCAGGAAAATTGTTAAATATACTTTCTTTTCTGAGCAACATTCTTGACATGGGGATGAAGTGCGTTGATATATCGCATACGAAATTTGTCGTGACATTTTCGTTGCGATATAAAAATGTTACTTTTTGAATAGAGCAAATATCTATTTATAGATGTAGTATCTGGAAGTACATATATCAGAATGAACTTTTAGGGTAAGATTGCGAGGTGTAATTACAGGGCGATTCAAATGTTGGATAACAAAATAGATACAAAAACATACTTATTATTTACAGATGTTAAATAAAAGCTGTTTATGTATTGTGATTATGATAAAGATGACGTTATTTTATACATTTCTTGCTGCACTATTAGTAAATACATTGTTTAAACATACCACATATTATGACAAAGGGTCTAAACGGACCTCTATAAGCATTAACATCCCATCTAGGAATTTTCATCACGATGAAATCATTTTTTGTGGTTTCGATTCAATGATTGTAACCTGAGTGTCGACATAAAATTGGAATACATATATATTTTGCTGTAAATTGGCTATTATTTGTTTATTAAGAGGTGAATTTTTGTTTTAAATTACCTTGAGTTTCAATTAAGTATTTTATTATTGAGATATAAATCACAGGCTGGTTGGCTGCATTAATAGTATGGATGAGGAACAAGCAAAAGACTAATATAATAATTGAATAGAATATTCTTTATTATACATTGAATAAATAACGGATAGCAGTAAAGTAATAGTTAAAAAAGATGCCGTACTATTACCTTTATAAATAATTAAGTTTGTTGTATGGGAGCCCCCCTCAAATATTTGAATGTAGTTATTTATTTTCTAAGTAAATATAGATATAACCAAATATTCTGTAAATATTTTAAGCGTCTACCTGTTACCGTTATCAATATCGACCAAAAACGAACAAAAAATCACGTTTGTTGTATGGGATAATTTTTTTTTTCTGTTTATCGGTATTTGTTGTTATAGCGACAACAGAAATACATAATTTGTTAAAATGTCTATTTGACACAGTTTATGAGATACAGCCTAGTGACAGACGGACAGACAGAGAGTCAGACAGACAGATGGACAGCGGAGTCTCAGTAATAGGTTCCCGTTTTACTTTTTGGGTACGAAACCCTAAAAAATATAGTGTAGATTTAATAAGTATTAATTTAAAAAGCACCGTATGAATTTTATCATTATCGTTATTCAAAAAGTCAACATCTCCAACTTGACTGATTGTGAGCCGATAGAATAAATTAAATTAAATGATTGTTAATTATTAATTACGGATGAAATAATAATAATTTTCTATAAATTTTAATAGATATTAATTCAATTAATTACAACACCATTGCAAAACAGTATAATAACGTTAATTCATAATTTAAATCTTCATGCCGTTTAATAATCAATCAAATATTCGTTGAAGAATTGTATTCTGTCTTCAATAAAAAAGATTGGAGGGGTTAGAAACCCACCGCATAGGAAAAATAAGCCTAGATATTCGAGAGCCGGCATAAAGCGTGCTATAAAATAGAATGTTGTCGTTTACAGAAACGATATGATACGATTTATAAACTGACTAGCCTGTTGGTCTAGTGGTTAGTGACCCTGACTGCTAAGCCGGAGGTCGTGGGTTCGATTCCCACCCAGGACAAATCTTTGTGTGATGAGCATGATTGTTTGTTCTGTGTCTGGGTGTCATTTATCTATAATATGTATGTATTTATGTAGTATATCAGTTGTTTAGTACCCATAACACAAGCAAATTTAATTGCTTAATTTAGGGCTAGATGGCGCTGTGTGAATGTGGTAGAATATTATATTATTATATTATAAACACAAAGAAGTTATCTTGGAGAACAGCAAAGATTATTGCGTCACCTTATCTGATTATTACTTGCATTTCAAGAGATTGTTTTGTTTATTACGTATGTGTATCATAATCATAGTAGCCCGTTATTTTACCACAGCAGGGAAAAGCGTCTTCTCATGCAGAGAAGGCGTGAGGATTGATCGCCACGCTTGTTCAACGCGGATTGGCGTTTGCAGATTTTTTTATAAGTCACATTTTCTCACGATATTTTCCATAACGTATATATTTAAATACGAAATTGCCTAACATGTCTAAAACCTTTCATAATAACGCACATGCATGCGGAACTTACAGCAAGAATTCAATAAAACGTTATTTATTGTTAGCAATAAGGTTTACGTTTATTATTATATATTTGGAATCCTTTAATAATAAAACATAGTTTATTCAATGTTATTTTTATTGTTTCATGTGTGACAAATAAATGTGTATTAAGTATTAGAATGTTCCCAACATCCTATTCGTTTACTAAGGTTACACTAAGCTCTCGGTTTGGATTGAGCTTCAGTCAAATAAAATAGGTATTTGGGGTTTATGGCAAAAACTAGGGGATCAAACCGAAATTGAAAATTACGATAATAATAAACTGATCCCCAGGCAATCAGATACAGAGGATCCGACCGGAATAACTCAAAAAGAAATAGAAGGTAACAATACAATGTTTCGGACATAATATGTTACTATGAACATTGTTGAATGGTTAGTTTAACATGTTCCAATGAAACTAACTCTTGATTTATAAGCCTACGGACCACTGCAATTAGGTACATAATCAGTTTTTCATTCCACGTGATTGTGACGTAGTAGTCACTGTTACTTTTTTTATAATAATATATATTTTTAAATTATATAACAGTCACATACGACAACATACAAAGATTTCTATACACAACTGATAATATATCTATTGTGTAAGGTTTATCAGAAAAAATAACAGATGTAATCTGTATTACGCTGTCAAATAAGCAAGACATAAATTTGGTGACAGTCTGGTGAAGCCGAAAATGTAATTCACATTTTTGTATATGCCTTCAGAATATTACTACGTCATAATGTCTTCATTCCAACTCGATGCTCGTTTCTAATATAAATCTTATAGCAGGAATATTATGTTAACTACTATATATTCGAAATGGCCCTGAGGATAAGGCACCCGATTTGTAAACACGAGGTAGTGGGTTCGAATCCGGCCAAGTACCGATGTGAATTTTGAAATCATATGTACTTTCTAAGCTTATCTTGAACATTTCTGACTGACGGTGAAGGAAAACATCATGAGGAAACCTGAAGTCTGAAATATTCGATCCGCCTTGAGCAAGCGTGGTAATTAATGCTTATTCCTTCTCTATATGAGAAGAGGTCTTTGCCCTGCAGTGGGACAGTAAAACAGGCTGGTATTATTATTTATTTTTATTATTTACTGTATATTATGTAGTCATCAAGGAGTTACCCAATGACTTTGCTTGTCGAAGGGTAAGTGTACCTACCTGTCTAGCTATAAAATTCAGCTATAATAGCTAAAAACCGCCGGCCCTCTCAGAAGCAATAGCAATTGTGTTACAGTATACTAGCGACTCATCCCCGATTTCGCTTGAATAGACACTTCTGATTTGACTCTTTTGTAATTTTTGACTTATAAACCGTTTAAAAACGGATTATTCCCATCTGTTATTTTTAAAATTTCCTTTTTTTATATAATCCTACCTAAGTGACTCTACTAAGCCTGATGGTAAGCAGTCAGCGGAAATCATATATGGTGGAAACCATTCCAAAAGCCAAACTACTGGTATGGTGGCCTCCACCATGGCGGCTTAGTGAGATGCTTTTTCACGCCCCGCTTAAAAGACCCAGGATCATAATTGTGTATTAGTGTATTGCCTGCGTCACTTTGCATGCTACTTGAAACTGTAACTTACAAAAATTATAATAACCTGGCGATTAAAAAGAGTGGCCTGAGTTTCTTGCCAGTTCTTCTCATGGCTCTACTTCGTCAGCGAATTGGCTGTAGGTTAATTTGCTGACATTTTGTAAACTTTGACGTTCATAAGTGTTAATTTAATTAACCTATATGAATAAACATAATATATATTTAATTTCATTTTAATTAGATGAAAACACATACGCTGGTAAACCAAACCCGAACACATGTACACTTTGTACATGTGTTCGGGTTTGGTTATTATTCAATTTTATATAGATTATATGTATTTTTGCCTTGATAATAAGATATTTTTCTGCAGAATAATCAGCTTCAGTGTAGCTCAGATTGTGTTATATTTATATGTTAATGTGAGTCTTCATTTACGTCAAACATATTCCAACTCAGTATTGAGTTACATCATGATGTTTACTTACATATTCTGTAGATATTTCATACTTGTGTTTATATTGTATTATAATATTTTGGATTTTGGAAACAAATAAGCATATTGTAAGTAGTTATAATAAGTTTAAAGACACCGCTATGTTATCTTAGTGTTGAAGAAAAAATTACACACACGCACGTACGCACGCACGCACGCACGTACGCACGCACGCACGCACGCACGTACGCACGCACGCACGCACCTCCCCCCCCCTCCCACACACACACACACTTTCGCATTTATAATATTAGTAGAATTATTCATCACCACTTCGGAAAAGCAATAACTTACAAACAAAAAGTTATATTACAAGTCTATCACACTTTTATTTATTTATGAGGCTTTTCAAACGTTTATTAAAATAACACTACACGTTAATAAAACCGTAGCAACAGTACTTATTTACTTCATGAATATACGTGAAGTGTAAAACAGAACATTATGTCAACAACACTCACACCGGAATATTATGAATACGAAATGTAAAATAATACAGGCACAAACGATGTTAATTAAATATGTCCTTCATACATTGTTTTCCATTCATCGTTATTTATAAACGACAAACAATGCAACAGAACTATGAAGGTACCTATGGACATGGAAATTATCTGTTCAACATTTCGAAAAAAATAACGTTCAGTGATGGATAAGTTATCGTACATGAAAGTGTTATATTTACTCAATGGAATATAGAAATAAAATTAAATATCGCCATTTATTTTCTAAGTCACTTGATTTTTAGTCACTGGATTGCGAAGAAGCAAACCTCAGGTTTGTGTTTGAAGTTTGGTTCTTTGCAATCCCGTTTTTGTGAAAAGATTATAACAACAGATGTTTCATGATCAAAAATCCTTGACAATATTTCTTAGAACAATGCCGTTATATATGTGGAGGATGATAAAACTTTATCCTAAAACAAAAAAGAAAAAAGTTTTAATTAAATCTTTTTTTTTTTTACACCGTCATCTAGTCCCAAGCTAAGCAGAGCTTGTGTTATGGCTACTAGATAACTGAAATATAATACATATACATACTTTTTTTTTGTAAATACATACTTAGAATACATAAAATAGTTCTTATTTCTAATTTAATTGTAAAACTAATAAATTTATTCATGTGAGTATATTAATTTTTAATTGTGGAAATAAAATGCTTTATATAACCTTGGCTGTAGTTACTTTATAACTACAGCCAAGGTCTGGTAATGAAATTCATGAATTCTATAAATATCATTATTCTATAATGCTGATTTTATTCGCCAGTAGAACAATACAATAATACGCTGTTCATTTTGTGCAAAGAAGCGACAGTAATTTGAATTAATTAGGAGAGATACAATGATGGAGGCAATACAAGACAAAAAATGTTAAAACGTTACGGACAAAAATGTCGAAAATGAAAATAAAACATTTTGAAAAATGTAGGCTTGATTTATAAAAAATCTGCCTAAACATGATTGTCATCAGTCTGTACACTTATACCTGTTGGGCAAGCCTTCCACAAAGATTGCTATATTTCGGTTGATGACTTTAGTAAGATGTTATTTAGCAAGCAGACACCCGTTTGGTGTTTTTTAGTCGATTTTACGACCATCAGCAATAGATAAGGTTCTAGACCAGGCATAAAAATAAAATATCGATATGTAAAATAATGTATTGATTTTTAGGTACTAGCTTTCCGCTGCGCGGTTTCACCCGCGTCTTTACATACATACTGCTCTGCTCCCGTCGTCAGTAGCGTGATTTTATATAGCCTATAAAATTCCTCAAGAACTAGGCTATCATATGAAAAAAGAATTATTCAAATCCCACTAGTTGTTCCAGAGATTAGCGCGTTCAAACAAACCAGCAAAGAAACCAACAAACTCTTCCGGTTATATAATAGTATATAGATTTAGGCCCCGATATTTCTGTATCTACATATTCAATTATTTCATTATATTCCTATTCCGTATGATAATCGCTCTGTCGTATAAAATACCGATAATATTCTGTTTCTAGCTACATAGGTGTAGAAACTTTATGATAATAGTTCCGTTTGTTTGACTTGAAATAATAATAATAATAATTATAATAATATTCTACCACATTCACACAGCGCCATCTAGCCCCAAATTAAGCAATTATATTTGCTTGTGTTATGGGTACTAAACAACTGATATACTACTTATATACATTTTTTTTGTTTGTAAATACATACATATTAAAGATAAATTACACCCAGACACAGAACAAACAATCATGCTCATCACACAAAGGTTTGTCCTGGGTGGAAATCGAACCCACGACCTCCGGCTTAGCAGTCAGGGTCACTAACCACTAGACCAACAGGCCAGTCAATGTACTCTCTATATCGGTTATCGCAATATTTACGATTATTTTCTCTTTTCTTATAAAGAAAATATTAAATATCCATAGGTTACAAGTCCCAGGTCTTGAGTGCTTTATATACCTAGTTTGAATCAACGAGAGACGAATTATTTGTTTAATATTGTCAACGGCTCTTTTTATTTTATTTACTTTTTACGCCTTTTTTACGGCTCTCGCAGATCCTTCAGGCCAGCGTTTTTAGGTCGGTCTTAACAAATCTTAATAAGGATAAAAAATTTAATAAGAAAGTTAGGTAAGTACTTACTAGATCTTAATAAAATTATAAATGCGAAAGTACCACTCAGTGCCGAAACAGCTGAACCGATTTCGATTAAAATTGGTATGTAAATAGATTCGGTGCCGGAGCTACTTTTTATTGTAATCGGTCTGACTCAAACTTCTAAGACAAATTTCATTTTACGCGCGAGTGAAGCCATGGGGCGCAGCTACTATATTATACGGTTTAAAGACTCATTTAATAAATGGATAAGTATATTATTTAGTATATGTGTCATAGAACCGAATGATGATGACGTAAATGAAACCATGAAATATGAAGTTGTTAGAAAAAAAGTCTACATACAACAGACAGCAGCCCTTGCCTTATGACTGCCTACTACTTTCGCCAAGCCTATTACTTGGCTAAACTTTGGCCCAGCATTCAATTTATTATTCAAAAATATTAAAATTAAGTGAGTGGTATAACTTTTGTGGCTATTAGATATGTTGTACACGTTTAATTATTTCACTGTAATCAAAATTAAAAATAGAATGCCTTCATAATTAAATTATTATTAAAAGTTGACTAGGTTTTGATCTCAAAAACGGTGATATCACTATGAAGGGCTTATTCAAACTCAGCTGTCCAGGTTCCTCGAAATTAATCAACTTAATATGAAAATTAATCTTGACGAAGATAAATGGCTATTGTTTATCTAAATAGTTTCATATTGAATTTTAGATCAAATCTTTGTTGAAATTCTGAGAAGTTTTTGAAAAGTATTTGATTTGACACCCAGGCTAATCAATTTGAACCACTTAGAAGAATTATTTTACGAAGGTACGTGCCAGAATTTGCCGAAGTAATTACAATTTAGTATTAATTTAATTTCGACCCTTAAAGGCTATTTTGTTGGCATTGAATATTTACATTAAGTAAGTTAATATTTAGGTAAATACTCAGCTGTATAAATAAGGTTATCTAAATAAGGTGGTTTAGTTGGAAAATTTATTTTAATTTTGAAATAAATTGGATTTTTGAGCCCAAAAGTGTTGGAGAATCTATAAAAGTGAGATTTACGACCACGAATATTTAAAATACTAGTTTATGAGGTATGTGTCATGCAACAAAACTGTTTTTGTTTATAGCTAACTGCGTCGTTAATGTATGTTACTTCGAAGCTTAAAATAAGCGAAGTTTTATATTTAAGATTATAAGATAAAAGTATGTTTTTCATATGCCTTTCTTCTAATAAATTGTTTATTATGTACCAAAATTGACTTTTAATTAAAATCTTTCAATTATTTACAGTTTATATAATATAAACATTTACCACAGTTCACAAGTTGTTTTGAGGCAGTCTGTAGAAGATGTAGATGGTCTCAGGGTGGTAAAAGAGTGGACTGTATTTGGTAACAACTGGTTTACTTCAAATAAGAAAAATACGTTACATTAAAATAATAAAAGAAATAAAATATGTGAGCGCGCGACATGCGGCTTGCGATACTGTCGTCCGAGAAGTGTTGAAGGCGAGCGCGCGCGGCGCGGCGCGGGCCGCGCGCGTCTGCTGACGTTGATAGCTATGTATAGTTATGTAGCTGCGCGCCGGGGTGCGCTGTGTCGTAGACATACTGCCGGGCCGCACTTTAGTCCACTAGTGGACACAGTCTGTTGAACGCTCGACGGATGGTTCCTGCTTTCGTTTTGACATCGGCCACCCGCGCTATGCCGTCGGCACCTGGATACAATTTCACTATACGACCCAGGCGCCAGTGAAGTGGCGGTAGCGCGTCGTCCTTGATGATGACAAGCATGCCTTCTGTAATTGATCCTGTAGATTTCTTCCACTTCATCCTGGTCTGCAGCTCTGAAATGTATTCTTTGTAAAATCTTTTCCAGTAATGCTGACGTAATTGCTCAATACGTTCATGTCTAAGTAGACGCATTGGGTCGCAATCACTGACCTGTGGGTATGGTAATACAGTTTGAGATCGACCTATGAGAAAGTGAAACGGTGTGAGACATGTAAGATCAGAAGGATCAGCTGAGAGTGGGGTCAATGGTCTGGAATTTAGAATACCTTCGATTTGCACAAGTGTTGTATACATCTCTTCGTAAGTGAGATGTGTTTGATTTAAAATACGATATAAATGATATTTAGTAGATCGCACTCCAGACTCGTGCAAACCACCGAAATGAGGGCTCCAGGGAGGATTGAAATGAAATGTAATGCCGTGCTCTGCGGCTGCAGCACTTATACTCTCATGATTTTGTGAAATAAAGTTACCTATTACTCTCGCAGCACCCACAAAATTAGTACCGTTATCTGAATAAATGTGGGACGGTTTTCCTCTACGAGACATGAAACGGTTTAATGCCAATATGAACGCTTCCTTAGTAAGCTCTGTAACAAGTTCCAAATGAACAGCCTTGACAGTGAAACATACAAAAATGCAAATATATGATTTGATTAGTTTAGCTCCACGTCCCTTCTTGGTGCTTATCATCACTGGTCCCGCATAATCAACACTAACGTGAATAAAAGGGAAGTCTGCCTGCATGCGAGGCTGTGGTAGGTCACCCATAATAGGCGTGACAGTTCTACCTTGGTATCGCCTGCATTTGACGCAAGCTGAAACGATTTTACGTGCGAGGTTGCGCCCTCCCAGGGGCCAGTAAGTCTCCCTTATATTTGAAAGTAGTAACTGTGGACCAGCGTGTAGTAATGACGTATGAGTTTGATTGAATATAAGTTTACAGATATGATTTTTTGATGATAACAATATTGGATATTTCTTATCATAATTGAAGTTTGAGTTAGATAACCTTCCACCTACTCTAATTAGATCATTTGAATCAATGAATGGATGAAGTGATGATAATTTGTGTTTAACTGGTAAGTTACTGTTTTGTTTTAGTTTAATGAATTCGTCTTTAAATGAAGTTTGTTGTGAAACTTTTAATAAAATGTTTTTTGCGTGTATTATTTCTTGTGTATTGAGAAATTTATGTGAATGTATGTTTTGTTTTCTACAATTGTTTATAAATTTTAAAATATATCCAGTTACACGTAAGAGTTTGTTAAAATTGGAAAAATTGTAAATAAATGAGTCGTTCTCACTTTGCGCAGTGAAACATTGTGTTGTGTGTAATGATGACGTCATGGTTTGCCTAGTTTCAGGCAGGTCAGTAAGTTTTACAGAACCAGCTTGTTGTGGCCAGTGGCTTTCATCATTCCTGAGAAACTGCGGTCCTGAAAACCATAAGTCATTTGTAATAAGTTGGTGTGCATGCATACCCCTGCTGATAAGATCAGCTGGGTTTGTTTGTGTAGGTACATATCGCCATTGATTATAACCACTCTGTAGAATTTCAGTGACCCGGTGATTCACGAATGATTGAAGTTTGTGTGGTGATGATTTTAACCATGCTAGCACAATCATTGAGTCACTCCAGAAAGTGCAGCGTTGAATACGTTCAGTGTTACGTAATGAGGACATGACTTTCTTACATAGTCTTACAGCTGTGACTGCTGCTAATAATTCGAGGCGCGGGATGGTCAACTGTTTAAGCGGAGCCACTCTGCCTTTAGCTGTAAGCAGTTGTGTGTGTACTGTGTTATCTAATTGTATAGTGCGTATGTATATGCATGCACCGTAGGCGCTTTGTGATGCGTCACAAAACACATGTAGTTGTATTTTTTCGTTTGTATTACGAAATACACGTCTACTTAAAATTAATTTATTTAATTGCGGTAAATATGAAACAAACTGTGTCCATTCTGCTTGAATGTCGTTGGGAACTTGATCGTCCCATGAAATTTGTTTTTGCCAAATTTTTTGCATTATTTGTTTGGCTTTTAAAGTACAAGGGCTGATTATGCCAATTGGGTCAAATATTTGCCCTATTGCTGAGAGAATGGTACGTTTTGTATTTGTAAGTGATGTGTGATTGAGAGTAATTGATATTTTGATTGTGTCTTCTTTAGTATCCCAATATATACCTAAAGTTTTCGATGATTCACTGTCACCCAGATGTACTGTGCCTATTTGTGATTGTTGAAACTGTAAGTCACTTAATAATGTTTGATGGTTTGACTGCCATTTTCTGAGATTAAACTTGGCTGTGTGTAGTGTGTGATAAACTTGTCTCGTTATCCTGTACAATAACGTTTCGTCATCGCAACCGGTAACAAGGTCATCATAATAAATATCATGGATAATTATTTCAGACACCTTTTCATCTTGACAATTTAAGCCCAGTTGTTTAAGGCAGCGTGTAGCCAGAAATGGAGCTGATGACATACCGTATGTGACTGTGTTTAGCGTGTATGTTTTAATAGGTTCATGTGAATTAAATCGCCAGATAATCTGTTGTAGTGATCGTTGACTTTCGTTTACATTAATTTGTCTGTACATTTTTTCTATGTCTGATGAAATAATGTATTTATGTTGACGAAAACGTAATAAAATTGAAAATAGATCATCCTGTATTACTGGCCCTATCATTTGTATTTCATTCAACGAACGTTTTGTAGTAGTAGGCGACGACGCGTCGAACACTACCCTTAATTTAGTTGTGGTGCTGGAGTCGCGTACGATACCGTGGTGTGGAATGTAGTATGGATGGGGCGTTATAGACTGATTGTGGTTTGTGTTCTCGTGTGTGTTTTCTGTCATGTGTCCCAGGTCGATGTACTCTTGCATGAATTGACAATATTTTTCTTTAAAGTGTGGTTCCCTTTGAAATTTATTTTCTAAACTAAGAAGTCTGCGTTTAGCTTGGAAATATGAATTGCCAAGGCAGTCGGGAGTATCTTTTAGTGGAATCGTAACAACGAATCTTCCAGCGCTGCTACGTCTCGTTGTTTTTGTAAAAAAATTTTCACAGGCATCATGCTCTTGTGTGGTGACATCACTATTAGTCTGAAAATTGTCTATTTCCCAAAAACGCGCGAGTTGGTCCGAAACGTCGTTGACAAAAAAACAGTCTGACTTTTGAGGAACTGAAACTGGAATATGCCCTGATACTAACCATCCTAACTGAGTCTCATGTAATATGGGCTGATGTTTTCCTAGCTGTATTTTGCCTAAACTAATGACATCCCAGAATACTTCCGTACCTAGTAATATGTCAATAGGACCGGGAATGTTAAAGTTTGGATCTGCTAATGCAATGTGTGTAGGTAACTTAATGTTATGAATGTTTATGAATGTGTTTGGAATGTTTTCTGATATTTGGTTTATGACCATGCATGTAATATGTGATTTATATTTATTATGCATAGAATGTATGTGAATATTTGTTTTTTGTTTAATTGTGATTGATTGATTACTTAAACCTACTACTGACTGACTTATTGGCTCAGTACCTAGGTTTAATTTTTTGCAGAACGCTTCAGTAACGTAGCAAGAAGTGCTCCCATTGTCAAGGAGGGCGCGAGCTGAATGCTTCACGCCGTCACTGCCTGACACATCAATGAGCGCCGTTGATAACAGTACTGAATGGTTACCCATAGATGTGCTGTTTAGTGTAGTGCTAGATGTAGGTTGATTTGATGCTGACGATTTTGTTGGCTCAATATGGAGTAGTGTATTGTGTTTTTTACTGCAGTACTTACACAAACTTGCCCTACACGACTTGATATCGTGCCCGGCATGTAAACAATTAGAACAAATTTTTAACTGATTAACCTTTTGAATACGGGCTTCTATAGATAATTGTCTAAATTCTTTACAGGCAAAAAGAAAATGATGTGCTTTACAAAGCGGACACGTAGTGTTATTGTTTGTGGGTGTGTTATAATGTATTTTTGACAATTGAGAAGCTTGTTTTTGTTGTTTATTTTTTGTATCCTCGAGTGCCTCTAGAACATCAGATCGATTTTTCAGAAATATGTTAAAATCTGAAAGTGTAGGCAAATTGTTTAATTTATTTTTGTGTTCTTCCCATTTAGTCTGTGTAACACTATCTAATTTTGTATTTATTAAATAAATAATAATAATGTCCCAGTGTTCTGTTGGTTGACCCAACGTGTTGAGCGCCCTAAGGTTTTTATTGACTGTGTCGTGTAATTGTCTCAGTGTACTTGATGACTCACGTTGTATGAAAGGGATGTTGAAAATATTATGAATGTGATTATTAACTAACAAACGTTTGCTGTTGTATCTATCACACAATAAGTCCCATGCTACTGTGTAATTCTGTCCTGAAATTTGTAACGAATTTAAAATTTCACTAGCACTTCCTTGTAATGAAGCACGTAAATATAAAAACTTTTGAATATTGTCAATGCGTTTGTTGTTGTGAATTAATGACTCAAATGTGTCACGATACTCTAACCAGTGCTGATAATCTCCAGAAAAGTGTGGCAAATCGATAGTAGGCAATTTAACAAATGGTTTTTTACTAACAGAACTGTCTTCGTTGTCATCCTTGGAACCTGTTACCGATATGAAGTGCTTTTCATTGCAGCAAAGCAGCTCCTGGCTGATGGCAAGGTACCGGTAGTAATCCGCTTCAAATGTCTCACGTTCTTGTTGCTGGTCAACTGAAAATGACATTAATTGTTCTATTAAAGTTTGAATTACGTCATATGCGTCAAACAACCCCAAAAACGCTTTATGTCTGTTAGTTAATTCTAGAAATTGAATTTTGCTAAGTTCTTGAGAGTTTTTTATAGAATCGATGTAATTCTTATAAATTGTTAATTTTCCCTTTAGAGGTGCACGTTTTTTCACTAAATTGTTGAATTCTTCGCCACTGTCACTATGCAGGTTTTTGTTTTCTAGAGACATATTTAACAACTAAAATAAAGTTGATTAAATTAAAAAGAAAAAGTTTAAAATAAAATCGGAACTATTACTTAAATTTTAACGATGTGCTGTGCATGAAAGTTGTAGATAATTGAGAGTTAAAGCGGCAGCCGCAATGCAAGGTTACGTCACCACCGTGCTTCCCGCCGCTGCTCATCAGCTGATGGATGGAACGAACAAGCGTAGGTGCAAGCCAATGCACTACAGCTCAGGTGTGCAAAAAAAATGAAGAGATAGTGTAACTGGAATTTAAAGAAAGAAGAAAATATGAATATATTGTTGTGAAAAAATTTTCCGTTGGTAACGAAATGATTACGAAAAAGAGGGTGGGTAAAAAATTTTTAAGTAAATGAAATTTTAAATAATACTGGTTTAGCAATATTGCGAGAAAAGATTTAAAAGAGATTTGTATATAATGTATGTACCTAATCTGAGTTTAAGTTTAGATAAGTTGAGGGAAAGGTAAAAGTAAAGTGATCGGAACGAACTCACTGTTGAATCACCAAACCCACAAACAGAATCGCGCCTGATGGTCTGCTATCCTGCTTTGTGTGAATATTGAGATGCTTGATGGTGTAGCCGTTCCTGATTGCTACGTAAATGCTGATGATGATGATGTTTGAGTGTATGCCTGGATATTGACTACTCTGATGAACCTTCGCCTGCGCGCTGTATTAGCGCGTTCTTTTGTGTTTGTGTCGTGTTCTTTTGTTCTCAGCTCACCGGCCGTGCGAGCGTTGAATGCAGAGGTTATCCTGTCTTGACACGTATCTAACGGTTTTTCTTAAATGATGGCGTCGAAGGACCACATGTAGAAGATGTAGATGGTCTCAGGGTGGTAAAAGAGTGGACTGTATTTGGTAACAACTGGTTTACTTCAAATAAGAAAAATACGTTACATTAAAATAATAAAAGAAATAAAATATGTGAGCGCGCGACATGCGGCTTGCGATACTGTCGTCCGAGAAGTGTTGAAGGCGAGCGCGCGCGGCGCGGCGCGGGCCGCGCGCGTCTGCTGACGTTGATAGCTATGTATAGTTATGTAGCTGCGCGCCGGGGTGCGCTGTGTCGTAGACACAGTCTGTAAAGCACACATTTTACTTTATTTTTCTTCACAACATGATAATCTGTAGTTACGTACCTATTATAGAGTGTGCCTGCGTTACTTTGCATGCAACTTGAAATTGTAACTTACAAAAATTGTAATAACCTGGCGATTAAAAAGAGTTGCCCGAGTTTTTGCCAGTTCTTTTCATGGTCCTACCCACGTCAGAGAACTGGCTGTTGGTTAATTGGCTGACTTTTTGTAATTTTTCAAACATCTTTTGATTTGATTTGAATTGATTTAAACATAATCCTATCACACATAATTTTACAAATTAGTATAATTTTACTCCAAGGTCTCACAGACGTATGCCAGGTGTTAGTGTGAAAATATAGGTGCTAGGTGGTTAAGAGTTAAAATAGTAGTTAACCTGACCGTGCTCAAAAGCTAATCAATCTGAATTGTTTCTTTTTAAACGTTTTTTATCTAATGGTTTTACTGCAATCATTTTATTCAGTTCATATTTTTATTTCATTCATTATAAATAATAATCTAAATAATGGGCTTTTACACAATAGCAACATAATAGCTTTTTCTAATTACATAAATCTTGCTTGTACTAGAATAAACCTGTATCACAGGCTGTATAAACAGTTGTAATAACATGTAATAACAGTTAAATAAAGATAAAAAAACCGGAGTATTTTTATTTTGTTATTTTTAAATGTAGACTTTGTGTGGCGTACTTAAATGTAATTATTTGTCATTTGTAATTCCCACCATCTCAATTTAGTACTTTTCAAACATGTGTTCCTAATATTATTATACATTATAGATTAATTCACATTTATCATAGTGTAAAGTTGTAAAGTTTTAGTAATATTTTATCTTTAGTTAGGTTGCATTAGAAACTATATTGATTCAGACAATCAATGAATAACACAGTGCAGCTAAATCAAAAGCCAATAAGCTTGTACAAACCTGATAGGACGTTTTCATTTGATCGTATTATAATACTAAGATTGGGTTAAACCAGATTATCTTTAAGAAAACAGATTAAACTCAATAAGTATACGTAACAGACAATAATAAAATGATACTTAGACTTATAATACGAGATTACATAGGCAAGATACAATTACTGTAACATAATTATAACGAATTTGTAAAAAATTTAAAGTTGACCAGTGCCTCAAAAATATTTAATCCTATAAATATAAAAGTTTGCGTGTGTTTGTGTGTATGTTTGTTACCGCCCAGCGACTAAACGACTAAACCGATTTCGATGAAAATTTGTATGTTCATAGATTAAGTGCCGGAGAGGAACATAGGATACTTTTAATCACTAAAATCGGTCTAGTTCTCTTTACATTACACATACCATTATCCGCGCGGGCGAAGCAACAGCGCACAGCTACTTTGTAATATAAAAGACAATGATTTGAAACCCTGCTATATAAATATACTAATTAAATTAAAGATGAAAAACAATGTTTAGAAAAATATTCTGAAGAAATTGCGAAAATGGAATAGTAAAAAGAAATTGTGTTGTCATTGCGAACAATGTTCTTGTAGTTATCATTATTCCTACATTGAAATACTCCTACGCCATTTTACCTACACTTTTCATTAACAAAGGTAATGTCTTTCTATTTCAATCTACAATAGTTGTATTATTTTAAACGAGAACCTTATTTGTCTTTACTGAGATCTTTTGTCACAAAGAAATGATATTGGCTACGACAGTGTCAGCTTTCTAATTACTGTTGTTTCAAAGCATTTTCTCTACACAGAGAGTAATTGGTGAAAACTGTGTTTTCAATGAGAATGGCTGAGGAAGTCATGAGTACGAAAGAAAATGTGAAGGAACTGGCACGAACATAATAAAACGATAAATATTCCGCCGTCTTTTAGGATGACAGCTTTAGTATATTGACTTTTTTTTAAGACTCTGTTGCATATTCGTAGATTGTGTTTTTTTAACATAGTGCTGAGGCCCGAGACAAGTGGCAAACATTTCTATTCTATTCATAGAATAGATTAAAAAACGTATTGGATTGACATAAGCTAACGCCAACGCTTATGTCAATCTCATACATTTTTGTATCTATTCTATGAATAGAATAGAAATCTTTGATACTTGTCTAGGGCCTCTGGTCTATTGTATTTACCTAATGTTGTGTTTTCCTGCCATTGTTTTGTAATATGTGGTATGCAATCAAGAATATTCTATTTTATTTACTTATTTTAAGAACCTCATGTACCAAAATTGAATCAGTATAGGATTGTTTTGAACTAGATTTTTTTTTTATTTTAGTCGACCAAAGTGACTCCATCCCGCCTGATGGTAAGCAGTCAGTGGAATTCAGAAGTAGTGGCCACTATACTATAAGCCATCGTCTTGACCTGTTGCTGTGGCTTCCACTATGGCGGCTGGGAATGGGGTTAGGGGAAGGGAATGAGGGAGGTGAGTAAAGGGGAAAGGGGGGAAATTGGGCCTCCGGCGCTCTCACTCACCGAACGAAACGCGGTTGTACGGATACTACTACTCTTACGTCGATCTTCTATGAGAGGGTAGTACTTCCCCGGACGATCTGGCCCATTTATGCTGAAACCAGTGTGGATCTACTACTATTTTCTTTGTACAATACAAATAAAAATTAAACGATCTGCTATATTATTTTTATTTGATAGAATAAAACTTTATTTGGCTTAATGAATCTTCATTAAGCCAAATTTAAAATAATCTTATTTTAAATTAATTTAAGACATCCGTACCTCCCCCCCCAACCGGGGTTCTCGCTTTGTCGCGGCGGGGGGGCTTAGTAACCGTGGTTACGCAGAACCACGGCGAACCAAGAGGAACCCCAAGGAGGCGCCGCTCCTCTGGGCTTTGGTGCTAAGCCCTAGATGGAGCGGCTCAGGTGGGTTGCGGTGTTGTATGGGCGGCACCGCAACTGGGTCGGGCTGCGATGTTGCTTCGTATTCTAAGTATGTATTTACAAAAAAAAAAAAAGTATGTATATGTATTATATTTCAGTTATCTAGTACCCATAACACAAGTTCTGCTTAGTTTGGGACTAGATGACGGTGTGTGATAGTGCCCACATATTATTATTATTATTATTATTATTCGGCGACACTGCGGCTGAGGAGTGGCGGGGCCGCGGCGGAAGAGGAGTGCCGGTATAACGGTGCGCCGCTTTCCCTACCTTCCGCGGCCTCGGCGGGGCCGCAACCGCCAGATTGCGGACGCGGTGGGGCCGCAGGGGAAGAGGAGTGTCGGTATTGCGACGCGCCGTTCTCCCTATCCTCTGCGGCCGAGTTAGGAGGTGGCCTGCGGGCGGCGATCGTGCAGTCGCCGCCCGAACAGCACGGGCCCGAGACGGCAGTGCGCGTGTTCCGCACGCGCCTCTCAAGGGAGTGGGGTTAGGACCCTTAAATCGGACGGGGTCCGCTCGCGTGTGGTGAGCGGGCCATGGCCCGTCGGGGTCGCGGATGAATGCGCGAGCGTTTCCCGTGACTCCGACACTCTGGCCGTCTGGAGGAACACCGTGGGTTTTAGTCGGTATGCCGGCCGCGCTTTGAGTGCGGTCGGAGAGTCCGACATAACCCCCCCCCGCCTTGCCCAGGCGGGTGCGTATGCGTAATGCATTTCCCACGTAGATAGCATAAGTTGTTCCCGAGGTCTAATCTATCTTTATACCAAATTTCATCAAAATCGATTTAGTGGCTTAGGCGTGAAAGCGTAATAGACAGACAGACAGAGTTACTTTCGCATTTATCATATTAGTATGGATTCAGTATGTCTCGTGTTATGTACCAAATTAACGTTTTCTATTTCTATTTCTAACATAAAATAAACTTAATTTATATTAATAATAACTTTAGTTGCTAAGTCACCTTCTGTTATCAGTTAAGAGAATATAAAGACGGTTCTAACATTGATTAGCAGTAGTACCTTCGCTTTACGACGCTAACCAGAACGCTCATAAAGTAAGTTATATAATTCTTATATACATAGGTTTAAGGTTGTCTGGAAGAAATTGCTTTAGGAATAGCGCCGTCCATCGTACTAAAAATAATTTATGTACAATAAAGAATTTGTATTTTATTCTTTGTAGGTTAAAGTAAAATACAAAAATCTTATCCCAATTTTTAAATTTAAAAAACTAAATTGGTGAATTTTGTTAATTTACGTACTATGAAAAGTTTTTTGTAAGATAAAATTTGTTCAGAAAAACCTATTCGTTTTAAAAAAGTAAAGCATGTATTAATATTTTTGTCCATATTTTTAGATTTTTTTTAAGTTTATAGTAAAACTAGCTTACCGCGGCGCGGTTTCACCCGCGTCTTTGCTTACTGCTCTGCTTCCGTCGCCAGTAGCGCGATGTTACATAGCCTATAACTTTGCTCGAGAACTGGGCTTCTATACGCAAAACGAATTTTTAAAATGCGACTGGTAGTTTCAAAGATTAGCGCGTTTAAACAAACAAACAAACAAAGTCTTCCGCTTTATAAAATAGTATATATAGATAAGCACCTTGACATGTATAGTATAGACACATACACATTGTGAAGTTGCTCTCTCATTACGAACATTCGCTATATAGTGCTCAAAATCGAGCCAAATGTTACAAAAACATTGCATTACAGGTTGTTGAATGTTCGCGGCGAAGGACCACCAGGAGAATCATGAGTTGTAATTCTACAGAATCTAAAAACTGTTGCATTGAATTATTTAATTTATTCCGTCTTCTATATTGACAATAGCCACGTGGAACCGATAGACGACTTTGTAATCAAAATGGATAAAAACAAAAGAGGTGGATTGCATACAGATTGAATTGTGCCGAAATCCGACGGAATACGGAATATTTTTTTGTTTAACAGAGAGAAGGGTAGAACCGAAATGTATGGCAGCTCATTCATTTTTAGCGACCCATCTCCGTATGTCGGCACGTTTGAACGATACAACAGAGTTTGAGGAGACATCGGATTGAATTGAAATCCATTGAATTTTAGAAACTTGAAATCGAATTTAAAATTTTGGCATTTTGAAAAAGAATTTTCGCTGTTTTATATTTTGATTTTAGATTTTAATTATTATACTTCGTCAATGCGTTATTTTGTTATATTTGAAATATGAACGATTCTTAATTGAAGTAGCTTTCTTTCGTTCTTTTGGCAATGAGCTTTCTTTCTTTTGATAGCGCTGTCAAAATGGGCGACCTTTTACTAAAGTGGCGCCAACTAGTAACGAAAATTTTCCTAAACACCCGCATTGCTTTGTTAAGTTGTTATAGTATTGCTTGGTGCAATAAATTACAGTAGGTATTGTGATATCCTTACCCCCAAATTTCTGAACAGCTGATCAACGAAAAATTAACTAATCATCTGTTAAATCTCACTTGAAGTACCTAAAATAATAATAATAAATAATAATAATAATAATTTATTTATTTGCTCAAATATGGTACATATAAGGTCTTAGTTATTATAATAAGTTCATACATATTCTGCCATAGAAAAAGCATGCCAAAAGCAAGGATATTTAGTTAAATTCGATCTAATTCGTTACTAATTAGATCAAACTCATTATTCATGCTTTTAGCATCCCAGTTAGTACTTCACATGAGATTTAACAGTTGATTAGTTAATTTTTCGTTGATCAGCCTTTCAGAAACTGGGGGATAGACTACGATAACACAGTGAGTGTAAGATACGATCCACGATAAAGTTGTACATAAATATGTGTTCGTTTACAATCAATTAACTAATATATACGAACATTCAACAACCAAGGCTTATTTTCATCCATACACAAATTAAACAATATCAATACGTTGTATCTACTAAGCCCCATACTTTGATCCTCACCTTTATACTATTTATGTTGAAACTAACAGTAAAATAATACAATTATTTATCTACGCTCCCAGTAGATAAATAATTGTATTATTTTACTGTTAGTTTCTCAGAAAATATGATTTACTTTATTATAAATACTATGTATTATTATTTAATTCATTATTTAAATTGTTGATTGTGAACATTGTATATTTAAAGAGAGGAAGAACACAGAGTGAGACAATTAACAATAAGGTCTGTACACTATTCAAATGAATTAAATTAAAATTTAAAAAAAAAACCCGACATGTAATTCGCTATTTAGTGGTGATGGACCTTAGATTTGAAATTTATTATAGTGTATTCAACTAGTCAAGTCCTTTCATTTGATACCCATATTGAGGGATTTGTGAAAAATATGTAATCCGCCATTTTGTGGTGGCGGCCATCTTAGACTGATTTTCATCAAACATAGCAGAACACTCCCGAATACTTCACCTTTCAAACAAAAAAATCAAATCCAAAATTGGTTCATCCGTTCGAAAGCTACGATGACATAGACAGAGACACACACACACAAAAACATACACACACACAGAGACGACAAACTAGTCGGTACATTTATGCAAACTATTGTCTAAGCAACCTGTTTGATTTCAAAGTAGGAAAATAAAGTACAAGCATTCACTGGCCATTGCTCTGCAGTAGGCCAGTAAACAGGCTGGTATTATTAGCCTTCAGTAGGTATGACATGACTATGTGTCACTGCCATCTGAGACGCGTTATAAAAATGGTGCCATAGAACGCGCGAATAAAAAACATATAGAAATCACTATTGTTTCTGCAGCAAAGTTCCATTACCTACTTTTCATATACATCGTGGATAAAATGATGTGTTCATATTTTCAAAGAATTTCTTTCTGTTTCTTAATTGAAAAATAACATATATGAGAATAATTTGTTGCTAGCGTCGTTTTATTAAAGAGGCGTTTATTTCTGGACATAATTTCATCCTCATATTAGTATCATTATATCGGCGCAATTATCCCACTGCAGGAAAAGACCTCTTCTCTTAGAGAAGGTATAAGCATAGATCGCCACGCTTGCTCAAGGCGGATTGGCGATTTCAGACTTCCTCAGAAGTCCAGGTTTCCTCACGATGTTTTCCGTCACCGTAAGTCAGTAATGTCTAGGTAAATAAAATCAGATTGGCACTTGCACGAATTCGAACCCCGATCTCATGTTTACGAAGCGGGTGCCTTTACCACTGCGCCATTACGAGTTTTTTAACATAATTTATCCCATCCTAAACCTTTCTCGATTACCAATTCCTAGTCAACTTTATCAGGTATTTAGTGTAAGTACCTTGTTGGGAACTTGCTCCATCTGTCTTTTGAGTCGTAATAGCCACTCCAAAACTTTATGCCCTCTTCAGTTCTGAAAGCTGTCCTATAGCTACTTTAGTTCGGCAATTCTGCACAATATTTTATTTTGTGCCATTTTTATGAAACCGGAAAAAAGATTTTGGCAAATTCAGATGTTTAAGTTCAAACATAGATTTTTAGGCTTAATACGGACGTCATAATTTTATTACAAACAAAGCGAATTATTTCTTTATCCAAAATTATGTAACTTAGCCATAACAGTAGCACATAATATGAAAGCTGACACATTGATGCACTATCAGTGACAGTTAGTAAATAGTAAAATCGTTTTCACATTATAGGCTTAGGGTACACGTATTTCAAATTGGTCAGGTTATGAGATTTTAGAACACTTGTCTTGTTCTTATAGAATTTGGTCAACATTTTGGGTAATATTACTACGCTTACTTGCGTTAAAAGAAGTATTAAGATAAAAATTAAGCTTATTTCATAAAACTTTGGTTTTAGATGGCGGTAAAACCAGCGTTTCTCACAAAACGTTATGTGTTCGAGCTTATCATCTGACGAATAAGACCTTTTTAAGATAGCGTAATCCCTAAGCACAAACTTTTAACGATAAACGTCAGACAACGCAAATGTACTGCTTGTCCCAAAATATTCTGCAGCTGTTCCTATACCTAAAAATATGCATCCACTCACAAATACAAAATGTAAGTCCCCGTGCCAGTTCCACCATATCTGCGTAGTAAACTTCTGAACGTATATTGCGACATATTAGACGAGTACCCACTTATTATTTTGTTTAAATTTGCAATGAACTTACGAAAATATTCTCAGAACAGAAATCGTAATTATAGGTACATAATTTTGTTGAACTCTGAACCCTTTAAAATGTGGGCACACATTTTGGTGACGAATAACTTATGTTTATATTCGTTCGAGTGGAAGTTAACAAAAGACACACATCGCGATGGTCCACTATGATAGGCCAGCATGTAAAGGGCATAGTGGTGTCGGATGTATTATTATTTTTTCTTTTTTTATATTAGCCTACCAAAGTGACTCCACCCCGCCTGTGGTAAGCAGTCAGTGAAATCCAGAAGTGGTGGCCACCATACCATAAGCCATCGTCCTAAACTGCTGGTATGGTGGCCTCTACTATGACGACTGGGAATTAATGGGGTAGGGAAAGGGAATGAGGGAGGTGAGGAAAGAGGGAAGGGGGAAATTGGGCCACCGACGCTCTCACTCACCGAACGAAACGCAGTAGTACGAATACTACTACTCTTACGTCGATCCGGCTCATTCATGCTGAAACCAGCGTAGATCTACTACCGTACAAAATGGCGCGTGCGATGGTCTTGGGATGGCATCGGTGTCGGTTTCTCGGCCGCACATGAAAGGCGTAGGCCAGCGACGACGAGATAACAATTGAACGTTGCCATCGTGTAGTTGCGTTTCAACAATTGAATAGCCAATTCGCTGATCCAGCGCTGGGCCATCGTGTAGAGGAGCTATTATATACCTGAAAATATGCCGAAGTAAATAAGTATTTTTAAAAATCCTTACCTAAACCAGACCAGCCCTCTAAATTTGTTTCTTATAAATTTGAAGTGTGCATATGTTGTAATGTTTGAATCTTTTCTTTAAACTTCAAGGCAAACAAATAATATTGTTTTATAAACATTAAATGAATAGGCTTATTGTACAAAGTTAAAGGAGATTGTCATTAAACTTCAAAAGAATATCTTTTACCTAACTTCCCCCTTATTTTAAGTCCCTCACGACACAGGGCTTGTACGCTACTGTGCTATAGTTGCGACAAATGATATTAAATTACTTACAGTTAAGATTAATGCAGTTTTCTCGACATTTGATACTTGGTTTACTGCAAACAGACTCAAAATAAATAAATCTAAAACTAAAGTAATGCTATTCAAAACTACTGCACGAAATAATGATAACATGTATGTAGAACTAAATGGAGTTAAAATTGAGCTTGTTAGAGCAGTAAAGTTCCTAGGAGTACATCTGGATGATCTCTTAGATTGGAAAAATGAACTAGCAGCATTAGATACATCGATATCATCTGCTTGCTATGCTCTAAGACTTCTAAGAGAGGAAGTGAGTACAGAACAATTAAGAATTGTATACTATGCACCAGTGGAGTGCACAGAGATTTTGAACAGGGTAGGCATTAATTAATTATGTTGTTAAAATTGTGATTATAACCAATTATTAAGGTAGGCAGTGCCTTTCTGCCTTTAGGGAGTGCACGCCACTGCTATGCACTAATAGAATCGAAACTGAGGTATAGCATACAGTTCTGGGGTAACAGCTACGACTACAACTCTCAAAGGGCTTTCATCCTGCAAAAACGTGCAATAAGAACAATGGTACGTATTTCCCAACGAGAAAGTTGCCGACCATATTTTGAAGAATTAGGAATTCTCACTGTACCTAGTCTTTACATATTAGTACTGTTAAGCACATTTAAAAAACATATATGCGAATTTGAATTAGATAAAGACAGACAGTTAAGGGAAAATACGTGTAGAAAGAATTTAAAAAATGAAATAATACCTATATTTAATATTGTAAAACATAATCCCAAATATCAGGCAATGAAAATTTTTAACAAGTTGCCAATCGAAATTATAAGTTTATTTATATACAAGCTCTTTCAAAAAACGCCTTAAAGCATTCTTATTAGAAAAATGTCTCTACTCTCTAGATGATCTATAAAATGAATGTACAAAGGGTTGTAATTATCATCTATTGATTATAGTATAAAAAAATGTAATTAGTTAATAATTGACAGCATAAATTGACATTTTAAATTTGACCACTGACATTCTTAATTTTGACATATGTATTGATAATTAATAATCTCTTGTATTCATCTCATTATTAATAATTCTTATTTTTAATCTATTATTTACAAATTTTTGAATATATTATAATTTTAATCAATCAATCAATCAATTTATTATAATATAAATTACATACAATATACAATATAGGTAGTTTCCCTTTGGTCCCAAACTAAGCTAGTGCTTGTATCTTGGGCACCATCGGGATTACAATTTTAATAAATATAAATTACATACAATATAGGTACTTTCCGTTTGGTTCCAAACTAAGCTAATGCTTGTATCTTAGACACCATCGGGATTACAATCTCTAATATACATATCCTAAAGAGACATACATACTTTATAATAAACTAAACAAATAAATACTAAACAAGATTTAGATAAAACATAATTATGCATGGTCAATTAGATATTACAATGAAATTAAGCTTAATAAAATTACTTAATGAAAAATCTAAGAAGTAAACTTAATTAGTCTAATTTAAATACATAGATATCTATTATAATTTAAATATCAATGGTTAATACAACTTTTGTCTAGTCCTATTATTATGTCTATTTGTACAAAAATTATCAAATACTAAATAATCTTAACAAAAAGTTACAAAAAATTAAAGTCATTTACGCAATTAAATATTTACGTAAGTTACGGAAGCAATAGCGTCATCAGAATTACCTACACAATACTTTAACCCAAATTATAATACTTATAATTTGGGTTAAAGTAAATACAGTTTATGTCACGTTCGAGGCTACTCATGTTCATTTAACTTTTTTTGCTGTGGATGCACTTTGTTCTTAAGTAAATAGCAATAAAGCGAGATTTACTATCTAGGTCATTACATAATTTTAAATTTAAAACAAAATTAACTAAATTTATTAATAGAGAACACGTACAAGTAAAATAAATCTAATTACGAACAAACTTAATAGATTAATAGGGTTTTCAAGACCCCTCATAATCTATTGAATTAATATAATTATCCTCTGCATATTTACGCGCTGGACAGTCGACGTCACCCGTGTTATGATCATATTTTCTCTTAAAACGTTTGCACGTTGCACAATTGGGCGGAGAGGATTTATTGGTGCATTCCTTGTGAGAGTGACCCTTTTCTCCACAATGATTACAGGTAGGACTAGAATTTTAATGGTATTATTATAGCTGTACTTGATTTAAATTTATGTCTTGTGATCTATGTTTTTTTAATTATTATTAAAATTGTATTTCATGTTTTATGCTGTAAGTTCAAATACAATGTAAATTGTTTATGAATAATAAAAAAAAAAACGCTCGTCCTTGAAGTTTGCAGCATCAGCACTTATTACCTATAGCATCTTCTACATAGATTAATGAAGGCATGTTCAATTTGAATGTTTTTAAATTACCAAGTATTCATATATAGGACGAGTAAATTTTTCTATTAATATTCTTATATAAATTCTATCTAAATAAATGTCGGAGCGTCAAGAATTTTAATTAAGATTTTATTCTTATTAATTTAACTGTCTTTTTAATTACGAACTAGCTGGCAACGTCAAGCGTTTAGCTTGAGCGAGCGAGTCTGTGTCGGTATGATGTAGAAGCAAGACAGATGCGGGAACGGGTGATGGTGGTTTCTGTTGGACGATTCGCTACGTTGCCAATTGGATCGTGTTCAAACTGCCTGATCTGAATTAGTATTGTGTTTGCATAATGAAAATATATTGCTAACGTGATTAACTGCATTATTATTCCAAGAAAACCCTTACCTTTTATAACGTGATAACGCAAAGACGCACACCTTCTCGTTATATATATATATATATATCTACTTAGCGACCGGCCTCGGCTTCGCACAGGTATTATGCTGATACTAAATATACTACAGAATGTCTTTTTGAACAACGTTCACAGCCTTTTTGTCATTAGACAATACTAACATGTTTTCTATATAGGCCGGCGGCACCCAGCTGGTATATACCGCCGCAACCGCTACGTCCCTGCATTACATTAGAAACCTCTAAAATTACCAGTGTTTCTCTACTATATATATATTGTATATATATATATATATATATATATATATATATATATATATATAGAGACAAAGTAAGGTTATAATAAAATTGCTATATGAGTTTGTAGTAGATAGAGCCCATGTGATTGGTGTAAATACTACATTCATTAATAGTTCTTTAACACGAATTGTGTTGAAACTCTGCCAAGACAAAACAACACCACGCTTACTAAAAATGTACTAAATATTATTAATTACGTAATAATGTAGTTTCGTTAAATTATGACCACATTAGGTGTGTTTATATAATTAACTCTTTGGTACTTCTAGTATGTTATCCATTAATATTATAAATGCTAAAGAAACTCTGTCTGTCGGCTGTTACGCTTTTACGCCTAACCCACTAAACCGATTTTGATAAAATTTGATATACATATAGAATATACCTTGAGAAATAACGTAGGCTATTTTTATAATTGCTTAAAGGGGTCTAAGCTGGGGATGAAAGTTTGAATGAAAAATGTGGTAATAACCGACTCCACACGGGCAAAGCTGTGGGCATTAGCTAGTAACGAGATAATACCGTATTGAAACAAGCCAATTATAATAATTACTGTATTAAAACACTGCAGTTTAATCTTACACTCATTCTCAAAATAATTATTTGTGTCTAACATTGTCTTTATAATTATTTTGGCAATGGCAAAAGACAATGTTTACGACTTGACAATGCTATCAACGAGAATATTAATACTATCTATTAAGGCATTAAAATTTTAAATGGCATTTTCTGGTAACATGTGCTACAACCTGTAAGTGTTCTTAAGTGTGTCAAATTAGATACTTAAAGTACAACTTTTTGAGTTTAACACTCAGTTTCTAAAAGGCTGATCAACGAAAAATTAACTAATCATCTGTTAAATCTCACGTGAAGTACCTAAAAGCATGCTAAAAGCATGGATAATTAGTTAATTTTGATCTAATTATTTACTAAATAGATCAAACAGTGGGAACATTAATAGTGGGCCTGAGACAAACCCGTGATTTTTATTATTTCACTTGTTAAATGCAGTCTAATTTAGAAGTTAGGTACCTCATGTTACGAATACTTTGTTTATATTTTCGTTCGAGTTCGTGTCAACTTTGTAATTAGCTGCTTGTGTTTTAAGGTTTGTTAGACTTGATCCTGAGCTAATAGTCTCTAAACGTTTAAAGTACCTAGGTAGGTATCAAAAAAACTAAATAGTTGCGCGAATCCCGGCTAAATATGGGTACTAGACAGATAAAATACTTTTATTGTATTGCAGAACGCGACCATAACAATTAAATACTACTTGGTTTATATAGTGTATCCAAAATAGCAGATTCCTATCAAAACACCGTAGATACTGGCAGTACATTTTTCTTTGGTGACTTTGAATTTGAAATAATTTTAAAATTTAGTTTGATACTCTTTAGCAATTAAAAAAGCTATTATTTATTTAATACAACTTCATGACGCTATAATGAGGTATGACCTAAAAATATATTTTTCTTACTATAATATTTTCACACCAATAATAAATCATTTAAACTGAAACTTAAAGTTATATTACACCCTCCGGCCTATCAAACGGCATGTTACGTTCGGAAATAATTAAACTAGGAATACGCTTATGTAAGACCCTTATTAGTTTACTCTAGAGAATTCGAACAGGAAAACATCGAAGTAATGAAGGAAGTTTAAAGTAATCATTATTACTATCATTAGCTTGACCCAATTTCTACTACTTTCAATTAATGTCTAGGCGAACTTGTCCGTAATTAGAATTGTTGCTATATTTAAAGGATTTTAGAAATGCAAATAAATTAGAAAGTTGAAGATTTGGCTTATATTTTGAAACCTTTTATTTGAATTTAAAGAAAAGAAAAGTATTTTGTTTTCATCATTTGTAACTTTAAAAATGCAATAATCTTTTTAATTAGTTTGTGAATTTGCATCTTTCGCGTTTATATCTAAACGAGTGAGAGACATTTCGTAAGTTATAGAAGAACTCAGTGCTTTATAATTCTATTTATACAATATACAGATATACACAACAAACAAACTTAATACTCATGATTTCCTTTAAACAACTTTTGAATTGCCTCGGGCTATAACTTACGTAAGTTAAACCTCGTTTAAAAGCTTAATGACCAGGATACGTTAACTTATACTGCCGCGATAAGGATAAAAGCCGTATCTACAAGAAACGAGATACGGAAAAAACACCTCTGGTATACATATTTAAAATGTACCATAGAGGTGTGTTTTCCGTGTCTTGTAATAAAAATGCCAAACGTCATTAAACCCTCTCATTGTAAAATATAAATAACCTTTTAACTTGACCCAAAGCTGTACAGAATTTATTCTTAATTTAATAAGGGTCTGATGTTTTTGTAAAAGGTTTGCCTTTTCTTAATATAATAAAAGCCGCGCACATACTTAAACATATTTTATGTCTTCATTTTATGATTTGGGTTATTTTAATACCTACCACTTTGTGAACATTTATGTTTAAGATAGAAACATATATATTATATTAATATAAATTATAATAAAATATTACTATTAGAATATGTCCTACATCTAATAATATACCCAGGTATTACAATCTGTCACGCAATTAAGGGTACTAAGGACCCAGACATAAAGGGCACAAATGCTAATAGAATAGAATTGATTAAAAAATGTACGGGATTGACATAACGACAATGTTGGCATTAGCTTATGTCAATCCCATACATTCGTTGCCCTCTGATGCTAAATCATCTCATTTAGAGTGATACATACTATCGCTTAGATTATTTTGCAACCTATTTTGCTGCAAATATAGCCTTCGTTAAAAGTATTTTATAGAAACTACACCAGTAGAAAAACAACACCTATTAACTGAAATAAAACATCAACCAATCGCACATTTATAAGCTAATTCTACACAAAATATATTTCATCCTACATCTACTTAAGAAATACCAAACTATTTTTAGCCCTTGTTCAACTAACAAAAAAGTATCTAAAAACTTTTCTTGTAAATGTAGGTAATCTCTCAAGTCTGTGTTCAAAGCTGTCCGACCCTGTTGAGTAAGTACCAATTTGTTACCTCTCTTTTTAATATCTTACAAAAAATGTGGCAACAAAATGTAACATATAAATGCAAACATATAAACTGTAATAACATTTTTTTGGTTCACTGAAAGATGTTCATTGATAGATGTATCGTATCACCTTTTATTTGACAGCAAAACTGAATAACATTAAAAAAAAAGAAAAAAAATCAATATAACAAATATTTTACAATGAGGGTGTTTAGAAAAATTATCGCCACCAGTTGGCGCCACTTCAACTTTCACTTGGGTCAATCAGAGGTTAACTTTCAAAAAGCGCTTGACAGCTAGACCTGACGCATCGGTGCTGCCACCTCGTGAGCGCCATTTAAGAAAACTCTCTTAGCAATTTTTTTTTGTCCTTAAGCACGTGAATTATCTATTTTGTAAAATAAACATTAATATTTCCGAAATGATCGCTGAAAAATATTTATTTTAAGCGCTGTCAAAATGGAAGACCTTTTGCCAAAGTGATGCCAACTAGTGGCGAAAATTTGCCGAAATACCCTCATTCACGTAGGGTAAGTTTACAGACTACCACAGCGACACATTATAGTTTTCTACTTATTTATCTTTGTTTAGAAAATAATTTCATTACACGTTTTCAGGCGTTTAAAAAGATAAACATCTTATGGAAAATATGACTATCTAGATAAAAAAATTATGTAAACGACTTGAATAATATAACATTTTTAGGATATTTTCGCGCGAAAATCATCTACCGAGGCTTCCATCAAAAAATTATGCTGATGTCGATATAGATTAAGATTGGCAGATAGAGGCTCCACCTGCCACCGAATCGATTAATGTTATACAGACTGTGAAATAAATATCTTCCTTGCGGCATTCAAAAAGTAAACCACACGATTATTTTCCAATTAATTTAAATTTAGATTAAAATCGGAACATAAAAGGTACACAGATAAGCCCAAAAAAGTCTACTGCTGTAGACCAGCACATCTAAAGAGAGAAGTTTGGCATAGTCAAAACGATTGATAACCGGGGATCTAAATTGGAAGGCAACAAATTTGCTGGTAAGGAATTTCAACGTACATGAAGTTTTACATATTAGTAACAGTAACATAATGTATGTTACTGCTATTATAATCGTTGTGAATTTAGATTTTATTATATTTTACATAATGTATATATATATATATCTCTCTCTTCCTAGCATTATTGCCACATGGTTGTGGATCTGCTTTTCGCGGCTTTTTTCTCCACTCCACTCTCTAACGTGTCGTCTGCGGTAACATTGCGAGCACTAAGATCTATTTTGATTACGTCTGTCCATCTCACTTTCAGTTCTTCCTCGTCTTCTGCACCCGGCAATGTTTAGATTAATCATCTTGTTGTTAATGTACTTAGGTGGTCTCCGTATATATTGCTTGTTATTTCGTAATGATCTTCCCTCACGTTTAGCTTAGAAATCCCAAACATGATCCATCTATAACCAACATATTTCAAAAACAGATATGGAAAACAAGGGCATCTGCGTTTGACAGAACAAACAAAAGCGGTTTTGTTCTGTATATGAACACATTTGAATAATGGAAGTGATACGGAGGTCTGACCTCTGTCATAGTGTCAATGAATATTTATAGAGATGTGTGGTGTTGCGTTTTCTTATTGTAGCTTGACAAGAATAAATTTATCAGTCATTTTTATTTGTTTACAATTTTTTGTTTGACTGAGTAGCATATCACACAATGCAACACAGTACATTATTAAAAAGAATAATAATATCACCAGTCTATTTATTTTTTAGTTTTTTCATTTCATTTCATTTTATTTCATTTCATTTCATTTCACATGGGCATTGACCACTACGCTCGCCCAAGTTGGAATAGCAATTTCAAACTTTTTCATGATGATGCAAAATTACACTATGGATTTTTTAATTTTATAGTAATAAGTATCTGACTAATGTCGAAATGGTCCAGTGGATAAGGCATCCGCTTCGTAAACACGAGGTAGTGGGTTCGAATCCGGGCAAGTACCAATGTGATTTTTAAAATGATATGTATTTTCTAAGTTTATCTTGGATATTTCTGACTGACGGTAAAGGAAAACATCGTGAGGAAACCTGGACTTAAAAGTCTGAAATCGCCAATCCGCCTTGAGCAAGCGTGGTGATTAATGTTCATACTTTCTCTATATGAGAAGAGGCCTTTGCCCTGCAGTGGGACAGCAAATAGGCTGGTATTATTATTATTATTAAGTATCTGACTGATTTACGATCGCTTCAATTAGAGAGTGCGATTGCATGATACTTTTGCATTTCGCTGCTAAAACAGAGAATTCGCTAACGTTTTTTTACTATTTAATAAAAGAAGTAGAAGGATATTGAGATTTCTCTTTAGATACTGCGCTCTAATTCTACCAGCTTGACTGAAAAAATATCGTCAAATGATTTCAAAAGAAAATAATGACTATTATAACAAAAACCCTCCGAACGAAATGTTTAAAGAAGGCCCTTATCCAACAGTGTAAGTCTTTTGGCTGAAATTATAAATAATAAACTTAATTGCATCTCTGTATCTATCTAGAAAATCTCTATACATGCTCTAAACCTGCTTTTGTAAGTCTAAATAAAAACAAACCGCCTAATTTCAATTAAGGTTAATGACCCGTCCTCATTGACCCGTTTAAATCTCTGTATTACCCCATCAACGTCCACCGCTGCTGTTTAAACACCCGCTAGTAATCACTATGCTTAACTGATCATGCTATCTATTAAATTGGCATTTAATATCGGATTAACGACATCTTTTGCAGACAAAAGGGTTCCTTACTATTTTTTTTGTTATACGAATTGCAATATTGACTATAAAAAGAATTTCCTGATTTTTTTTCCAGTTCGTCTTGTAGTTCTATTGATAACGCATTGATGCGTTGATCTTGACGGTAATAAGTACTTTTTACTTTTTTTTTATGGTATAACCTACCAAAGTGACTTCACCCCGCCTGATGGTAAGCAGTCAATGGAATCCAGAAGTGGCGGCCACTATACCAAAAGCCATCGTCTTAAACTGCTAGTATGGTGGCCTTCACTATGGCGGCTGGGAATGGGGTTAGGGAAAGGGAATGAGACTTAAAGAATTTAAATAAATTAACTTTAACTACTGATAAATAATATTATTTAAGGTATTTTGATCTTCAAAATTCATACCAATAATCTTATTACATAAGTCAAAAGGAACAGCCGTGTTTTACTTCTTCACTTTCAATAAAACTTTTGAATATATTTATGTTAGAATTGTTTAGGTAATTGCCAATGATGTCTTTTACGCCAAATTTCGACCGCAGCGCCACCTAACTTTTGTACAATTAGAACAAACTTAAAACTGAATTTCATTTGTAGTTATTGCCCGCAGCTACGCCCGCGTGAATGACTGTTATCGAATGTTTCATACAAATTTTCTTCCTCTTTAACAGCTCCAACAGTTTCCTGCAATTAATTGCATTTAGAATGGATACAATTACATATTATTTAATTATTGTATTAATATCTGTAAAATTTTGTGTAATATTTTTATAATTTTTTTTTCTTTCAATGTAATGTGCAATATGGACCATGTAAAGTCCAGAAAGTAGTTCCAGAGATTAGCTCGTTTAAACAAACTCTTTCGCTTCATATAATAGTATAGATTGTGCTTCTACAGTAAAACTACGTTAATTTACGTCCTACCTATAAAATTCTTATAAACCTCTGTTTAATAATTGACTTCTCCGATGAGGGTCCGAACCTTTTCCCAACTAACATAGTTACTATTAACGGTCCTCGAAGCCTCCCTGAAAGCTATTTCCCTCAATTAGCACTTAAAACTTTTTAGACGACACAAACTTTGTTTTTTATCTCTAACAAGATAGACGATATTTTTGCGGAGGTCCTTTGATACCTATCACCTAACTGTTCCAAAAATTTTCTTTTTTTAAACATTAATTATTTAATATTCACCCTTAAGGTGTTTTAACAAAAATTAAGGCACTTTCAGAAGCCACTTAAAACAGTGGGTACCTATAGTAACGTAAGAAAATATAATAAAAACCTAAAACATTACCTAAAAGTTCCACCTCACCTAACTTAAAAATAACGATTAGGAAATACAAATGACTTGAAATATCTCATTTTCAGTAAAAGGGTTAATTAAGGTTTGCTACCTGAAAAAAATTTTTATCTTTAAGTTTTTATTCGAGGCTTTCACAGTATTTTGTACTACGACTTTTTTTGTCAATAATAGTAGTAATTGACGACCTCCGTGGTTCAACGGTACTGTGTATGGACTGCCGCTCAGAAGTCGCGGGTTCAATTTCCCTCAGTGCAAATATTTGTGTGCATGAACATGTCTATTTGCATTGGTCAGGGTGTTTCTATGTATGATATGTATGTATCTACAAAGTATGTATAACCGCATTCTAGAACCCATACCACAAGCTATATAAATATGCTTAATTTGGGTCTAGATGACGTTTTGTGTAGTTGTTGTGAAGTTAAATGATATAAATTAAAATTGTACTTTCGTGTAAAACTAGTGAAAGTAAATAACAGCTCAAATTTGCAAATAACCTTTTAATATTAACATAATGTATTATGTTATCTTTGTGATTTGGGTTTTTCATGGCAGATTATCGACAAAACAAAATTTAAAAGGCACATAAGTACTTACGATTTCAAACCTCTTACACAAAATAATAAAGCTATCGTACTTAACTATGAGGCCATCACAGCTTAGACAAATAGTTTACATGTATGTATGAATAACCTAACGCCACCTAACATGGTCACGTATGATCACGGGGCAGCGTACTCAATAATAAATAGCCTATCTATATAATTCACATTAAACCTGCCGTCTATATTTCGTGTCAATAAAGCGCTAGCCGTGTTAAGGAAATGTTAAGACCAACATTGGGGCTTATAGACCCTTTGTGGTACGAATTCGTTTTTCAGCCATTCGTGCCTTGAATAATAAACCAGCGCCTTAGATGTTTTGTGGAAGAATATCATTGATATATTCTTTTTCTTTATCATATATGAAAAGGCAAACGTACATAGGCGTTAGCAGAACAGAATATCTATTTTAAATTAAGGTAAGGTAATTCATACGCACTTTCGCTACAAAATATTGATTTCAAAATTTAGCCGCATGCGTTAGGTTAACACAATCATGAAGCGTTAAAAAGGATTTCTCATTACGCTAATGAAAAGCGCAACGGTGAGCCCTTCGTAGACTTGGCTCCCCCTGGTGGCTTCCTGGCCTTGGTGAAGATAAAGTAACTTTGCTTGTGGCCTTGGCTTCCCAAGATGGAGGTGACTACGCACCATTTGGTTTCCTAATTTTTATGGTGTATTTGAGACTTCGAAAAAATGGTTTCCCTGGTGGCCCTCGTGTTGGAGACAAGGTGACTTTGAGACGCGCCGACACAGAACGTTAGTTAATCGGTAGTAGATCCACGCTGGTTTCAGCATTAATGGGTCGGATCGTCCAGGAAAGTACTATCCTCTCATAGAAGATCGACGTTAAAGAAGTAGTATCCGTACTACTGCGTTTCGTTCGGTGAGTAAGAGCGCCGGAGGCCCAATTTCCCCCCTTTCCTCTTTTCTCACCTCCCTCATTCCCTTCCCCTAACTCCTTTTCCAGCCGCCATAGTGGAGGCCAACATACCAGCAGTTTAAGACGTTTGCCACTTTGCCACTTCTGGATTTCACTGACTGCTTACCATCAGGCGGGTAGAGTCACTTTGGTAGATTAATATTAAAAAATAATAATAATAACTTCAAATTGTGATCAGGCGGCCGCAGGTGATTTCGCAAATCGTCAGTAGGTATATCTCGCCGGTGGCAAATGCTACTCAGTGCTCTTTCGAAAGCCGATGTACACAAATTTTATCACTAAATAAATAATAATAATAATCTTTTATAGGGTATAATAAGCCACCTAAGTATAAACCTTTCTCATAATAAGTCACGTCTGCCAAAACAGTACGAACATAATACTATATTATGTAAAGTAAATAAGCTTATTATAGGGTTAACAAGCTTATATTTGTGTTACATAAAGTATTGAACATTTATTTATATCAATTATATCTGTGGTTTCAACGATTCAATGAGTTTACAAAGGTTTTTACAAATTAACTCTTACTTATACTGTGATAAAACTATGACCTAAGAAAACAATGAGCTGGGCGTGTTTTATACGTGACCGAATTTTAACGTGTAAAGGACGTAATTGGGTTAGTATGTGGAACCTTAATACGAAGAAAAAGTATCAAAACTTAGGTCTGTGTTTTTTGCGATAAATTAAGCTTTACTAATCTATGATCATTACTTATCCTATCCTATGTTTAGCGATTAACATTGTCCTACCGTAACCTTTTATTTGTTTCTAATGTTTGTGTATACTTTGTGCCCGTTATTTATATATTTGTAGAGTACCCAATAATTAACATATTTATTTTAAGTTAAGTAGAACAGCAGTAGGCTCTTAAAACTAACTAAAGTATTATACACTTAAAGAATAAGGCTAGCACAAATAAGAACATTATTATGATAAAATATTAACACTTTTCGGACCGTGATGACAATTGTATCTACAGAAGTGTCCATGAAAGGGTAAAATGTGTTACAGACAAAACTGAGAACCTTATTATACATCTATCTTACAGAACTATACCTATAGTGAAATACTTAAATAGTGGATTTACTCCTACAGCACGTAAAAGAAGAAATATCATAGAAAGTTAGAGTGAGACAGAACAATCAACTAAGGTTAAGTATATATGTAAAGAAAAATATAATTTTCTTTAGTTTTAATATTTCCGCGCAATAAGCGCTATCATTTGTAATCTGTGGTCGAATTATAACCTATGGCACAATTTTGTGAATAATTTTGTTAGAAGACTCAACGAATTACTACTGTGATTTTTGAATCGACATTGTGATTAATAACATTAAATGTCGTTTCTTTTCTTACAGGTAAAGTTATGTTACTAGATAAGTACTTACTTTTGGTTAAACGTGTAAATGTAAACATTGTATTTATTCGAATAAATCTTTTCTTACAGAGAAACTCAATTGTGTTTAGATTCACTGTGTCGTACAAATCACTCAAAAGAATACAACAATATCTTATATATACACAAATGAAGAAAGAAGCAATGATTACAATAAACAAGACGACCCAAGAACGCATGATAGGGAAAGATGAAAAGAATTGCACGCGGCGTTGCTCTTCAAGTAAAAGAAAATTGAGCTGAAAGACTTTCAAACAATTTAATTTTACTAATGAAATGTCAAAGCCCAGGCGAACGCAGTCGCGGCCTACGCACGCTATTTATAACAAACATCGCATTCTTTTAACAGTGCTCAAAAGTTCAATTCTAAATCAAAATGAAATTTACTTCGTATTATTTGTAAATACTTGTATTTGTTAGGTATTTGATTTTGATTGATTCTAAATTGTTTGAGTAGTATATTTATTTTCATGTTTTATATTTGATTAAATGCATTTGGATTATCATAAAAACGCTAGCAAGACTACTATAAAAACCTTCGCTTGAGTTCGTACAAATCTATACTATTATATAAAGCCGAAAAGTTTGTTTGTTTGAACGCGCTAACCTCTGGAACTTGTCAGATTTGAAAAATTCTTTTTGCGCATGATAGCCCAGTTCTCGAGGAAGGTTATAGGTTATGTAACATAAAGCTACTAGAGACGGGAACAGAGCAGTAAGCAAAAACGCGGGTGAAACTGCGCTGCGGGAGGCTAGTGTCAGTACAAACGTTAGTGGAAAAAAAAAAACTAGTTTTTAACTTAATAAAAGTTTATCAGTAGCTTTGTCCAAAGGCACTTACTCTGATTATCGTCGTGCAGCTCCCGGACGCAAGCTTCATGTTTTCAATTTAATTCCAACTTAGTTCTTGCTTTACAAAACTACGCTACACTAATACAATTAAACACATTACACAAATTAAACATTAAAACAGCCTTATAATTTTGCTGGTTTAACAATTTATTTTCCAACATGACTTAGAATATACTGTGACAAAATAAAGTGCTTTTTTATAAAAACAAATATGTATTTAAATCGTGGTATTTCTATTAAGTAAGTTAAGGCGAGGTATTCCTGGAGATAGGCACTCGAAGGTAGTATAAACGCTAGGCCAGCCTTCGCCAATACAGTACGACGTTATCTACGGTCATCATACGATGACAGCGGCGGGCCCGGCGCGACGTCACCCGTTGACAGTTTGCGCACCGCACGCTCCGTATTGTAAAGCTCGTGCCGCGCCACAATGCAGACACATACAGTAGGTATATTTTTTAACATGATTCATAAAAATCAGTATTTTGCTACAGTGTTGTGTGCAATGTAATGTAGGCTTATTAAACCTATAATGAAGGTATAGTGGTGGTATTAAATAATCTTGTCGAAGTAACAATAAAATGTAGAAAAAACGTTACATACTAAAGTTTATTTTTTATTTTATTTTTAATTATTGAACATCATGCACGAAAGTACAAAGATGGAATTCTTTAGAAATCAGTTTAGGGCTAAGTTTAGGAATTGAAATCTGAGATGGAAGCCAAAAGAGACAAATCTTTGGAGACCACGTACTTGATTTTAAAAGATGCGTATGTAAATTGTTCAATATAATTTAGGGCTTGTTTCACAATTTAAATCATTCATCAATTGACAGTTAAATAGTTGATTCATCCTTTAAAGGGGCTAGAAAGGAAAAAAAGTTAATTTTGATTTAAAATATTTAATTTTGACACATGTTTAAAAACTCAATCAACCTTCGTTATATGAAGTTGCTATAGTTATTTTTGGATAGCAATTTTATAAGAGAGATATTGTAATGAGGGTGTGTAAGAAAATTTTCGCCACCAGTTAGTAGACAGTGCTATCAAAACAATTATTTTTCATTGCCCATTTCGCAAATTTTAATGTTTGATTTACAAAATGGATAATTCACATGCTTAAAGACAAAAGAAAATTAATGAAGTGATTTTCTAAAATGGTGCCCACCAGGTGGCAGTACCGATGCGTGAGGTCTAGCTGTTTAAAAGCTTTTTTAAAAGTTAACCCCTGATTGGCCAAATGTGACAGTTGAAGTGGTGTCAACTGGTGACGAAATTTTTAAACACCCTCATTGAGTACTATGATAACACAATCATTGCATCGAATATTTGAAATCCATCTCTCATACGGTAAATTACAGTACCACTTTTGTTTTGCTACGGCGAGGATAGATACTTCACTTTGTACCCCAGTAATATAAACATAGTAGTATCTGCTAGTAGTATGCAAGAAAGAAGAAGATAATCATCTGCTATATTTTCATTTGTCGTTAAGCCAGTTTTCGTTGTTTGCGAAAAAAATTAGTTATATTAGAAACAATCAGGCGCAGCTTACAGCGGACAGTTATATATACTTGCAAGATGCGATAGGGACACAGGACGTTGATTCTGATCAGCTGGGTCAAAAGGTGGTGCTGGCTACTTCTTTTACAGAAGGGGAGAGGGCACGCTATATGAATGACCGTAGTGACTTGTGCCCAGTCACTACGGTCAAATTGAGATCGCGCCAATGCGCAACATAAATTAATAACAAAAATTAATAAAAACAAAAATAACCCACCAAAATTTTGCAATTGCAATGGAATAAACAATGTAATGTAATCGAAACAACTATACCAACCGGTTATTTTCGAGAGGATTCTGTAGATATTTATTCCTAGGATTCCCCCTAACACCATCAAATACCCCTTTTAATTGAAAAGAGTGCAGTTTCCCATCAAAGTTTGTTTCAGAATGACTATAGACAAAGCTCAGGGTTAAACTATTAAGGTAACGGGCGTAGATTTAAAGGAAAGTTGTATGTGGCATGCTCCAGAGTAAACTAGATTAGCCTGGTAATAGTAAAAACAAAATCTATATATATTTAGATAAAAGCAAAAGTTCACTTACTCAATCATCACGAAATTTCAGAAAATACAAGTGCTAGAAATCTCAAATTTTGCATGAGGGTTCCTTTTAGGACATAGGTGCTCACTGAGATGAGATTTTGCGAAGGAGGTTTAAAAGGATGACAAAGTTTGTATGACACTTCTATAGTTTTTTAATTCATCATCATCAGCCTACGGCAGTCCACTGCTCTATAGGCCTCTCCCAAGGCGCGCCATCTTGCCCGATTCACGGCTGTTTACATCCAGTTTCTGCCAACCGCCCGTTGTAAATCGTCGCTCCATCTAGCGGTGGGGCGTCCCACTCTACGTTTCTCTGTACGCGGTCTCCACTCGAGAACCTTGCGGCTCCAGCGATTGTCTGATGTGCGACAAATACGACCAGCCCATTGCCACTTCAGAGTGCTAATTTGGAGAACTATATCGGTAACTTTAGTTCGCTGTCGAATCTCCTCGTTACGGATTTTGTCGATCAGACGAACGCCAAGCATAACTCTTTCTAAAGCCCTCTGAGCGACTTTCAACTTATGAACATTTGTGAGTGTCCACGTTTCAGCACCATAGGTCATTGTAGGTAGGACGCATTGGTCAAACACCTTGGTCTTTAGGGATTGCGGTATGGGCGACGTAAAGACTTGACGGAGTTTGTGGAACGCTGCCCAACCCAACTGAATCCTCCTGTCGATTTCCCTTTTGAAGTTGTTTTTACCTAGTTATAGTTGTTTTTTTATAAGATTTCCAAATTATGGTGATATTTATTACTGATACATTGTACGATTGCCGTAAGATCAGGCAGGCAATATCCTCATACAGGCATACGTGAATTATCACGCGAACGATGTCGCGGGCCACAGCTAGTCACAACAATTATATATTATTTAATTAATTTATATATTATTTAAATAGTTTGATCGCTTTTTATGATATTTTTAACAATTCACATAACTACTTGCAAATGATAAAACAATAGCCTACTTACTAGTATAGGATGGAATAGGATAATAATAACATTCAAAATAATTAGTAATTTAGAAATAAAAGGGACATTATATTTTCATTATTTTATTAATTTTTGCTCGTTTTAATGTTTCTTACTGTCATTCCTCTAATTTGTGGCAACTTTTGCCTGAAATTATAATATATCCTATATTATAATTTCAGGCAAAAGTCTGTGCTTATAAAATTAAATAATTTTTGATTCCATTTTTTTGCCAAAATTTATGATTTCACCCGAGTCTTAGCTTACTGCTCTGCTCCCGTCCCCAGTAGCGTTTTTTTTTTTTTTTTTTTTATTGCCTATAGTGGCAGACGAGCCAACAGCCCACCTGATGGTAAGTGGAAACTGTCGCTCATAGACTTCTGCAATGCCAGGGGCTCTGCGAAGCCGCTGCCTACCGTGATATTAATGCTCTCTTTAAACCTCGTTTAAAGAAGGACATGTCATAGCGCTCGGGAAACACCGCAGCTGGTAGTTCGTTCCAGAGCCTGCACGTACGTGGGAGAAATGAACGCTGAAAACGAACCGTGCTAGACGAGATCGTGTCCAGGTAGTATGGATGAACTTTGCTGCGATGTCGAGTGGTGCGATGATAGAAAGGAGACGATGGCACCAAGTCAAACAGTTCCTCAGAGCACTCCCCGTTGAACATACGATAGAGCACGCATAGAGAGCCAAAGTCCCTCCGCTGCTCCAGTGACTCCAATTTGTCTGTGAGATTGGGATCATCGACGATTCGAACAGCTCGCCGTTGGAGGGAGTCAAGTGGGTCGAGCTGGTATTTGGGGGCTCCTGCCCACAGGTGAGAACAGTACTCCACGTGCGGTCGGACTTGTGCTTTGTATAGCACAAGCCGTTGAGATGACGTAAAGTACCGTCTGGCTCTGTTCAGGACGCCCAGCTTTTTGCTCGCCAGTTTGGCTTTGTCTTCCAAATGACTCCCAAATTGGACCTTGCTGGATATTTGAACGCCGAGGATCCCAATGTCATCGGAGATACGGAGAGAAACTCCTTGGAACTGAGGCGCCATAACAAAAGGGTCCTTCTTCGCAGTGAACGCGCATACTTGTGTCTTCGTGGGGTTGAAATGAACTAAGTTCTTCTCGAGAGAGCCCTCAACTTCAGACACAAGTTGTAACCGTCTCTCATGCACGGAGCTCCGAGGGACATTCTGTTGGCTAGTGTACCGCGCGTCACCCGTGCTGTCATCTGCATAGCAATGCATGTTCTCAATGGTTAACATGTCATTGATATGCAGAATAAACAGCGTTGGGGAAAGCACTGAGCCTTGTGGTACGCCAGCATTAACCATCATGGTATCGGAGCAAGCACCATCAACAACGACCCTAATGCTCCGACCATCCAGGAAGCTGGCGATCCATCTGCAGAGTCCCTCGGGGATTCCATAGGATGGTAGCTTCGATAGAAGTGCTTTGTGCCAGACCCTGTCAAACGCCTTGGCAATATCAAGGCTGACAGCCAGAGCTTCACCCTTGCCCTCCAAGGCTTCTGCCCAACGGTGTGTGAGGTACACGAGAAGATCACCAGCTGACCGACCGTTACGGAAACCGTACTGGCGGTCGCTTATCAGCCGGTGCTCCTCAAGGTACCTCAGGAGTTGGGAGTTGATAACTCGTTCCAGAACCTTGGACAGCAAGGATGTTATCGCTATCGGTCTGTAGTTTGACGGGTCCGACCGGTCACCCTTTTTAGGGATCGGGTGGACGTTAGCTACCTTCCACGAAGATGGAACCCTATTAGCGGTATATGAGAGACGATAAAGGCGCGTTAAAACGGGAGTCAACTCAGGGGCGCACGTCTTCAGAACCACTGCGGGGACGCTATCTGGTCCACTCGACTTGTTGACATCTAGGAGCCTGAGCTCTCGCCTGACCGCGCGTTGAGTGATGCGGATTTCCGGCATTGAGCTTTCACACCGCGAGATGTTGGGTGGTGTGACTCCCCCGTCGTCTAGAGTCGAGTTCGAGGCAAAGAATTGGCCTAAAGTGTCAGCCTTTTCCTTTGCACTATGGACCAGTATGTCGTCTTGTTTGCGCAGTGGCGGGAGATTGGACGAGCAGAAGTTGCCTTGGGCAGCCTTGGCGAGAGACTAGAATGCACGGCTCCCTGAAGGATAGCTTTCTAGCCTCTCGCCAATTCTGGCAACGTGTTCTGCTTTGGCCTCAGCGATAACCTTCTTGTTGAATCTGGAAGCGGCATTGAACTTACGCTTCTCTTCCCTGACCCGCGGCTCCTGGCGTTGCCTAGCACTGTTCCAGGCCCTATATGCGGACTGCTTAAGGTGCGTCGCCTGCCTGCAGGTTTTGTTAAACCAGGGGCGACTGCGACCGCCGACCGGAATTTTTGCGTTGGGGATGAATAATTCCATCCCCTGAAGCACCGTATCGGTAATGCAGTCCGCACATGTGTCGGGATTTCCGGAGGAAAAGCAAAGCCGCTTCCATGGGTAGGACGCGAAAAATTCACGAAGCCCATCCCAATCTGCTGAGCTATATCGCCAGACTCTGCGAGACCCGGTTGCCGAAGAGCGATCGGGTCTCACAACAGGGGCTTTACTACGAATAAGGCAGTGGTCAGATGATCCGAGTGGAGCATCGACCACTACCCTATAGCCGTTTGGGTGAGTAGTCAGCAGAAGATCCAACAAAGAAGGTTCATGACCCTCTACGTCTGGAATGCGGGTGGGCTGCATTACCAGTTGAGAGAGGCCATAGGCCGAGGCCATATTGAAGACAGTTCTGCCCGGGAGGTCAGTGGTCCGGGACCCCAGCCATTCTTTATGGTGAACGTTGAAATCACCTAGGACCACCACCTCCGCAGACGGATGCTGTTCCAATATTTGGTCAATCCCCCCTTGGACGTTCTCGGTTATTTGAGTGACTCCTATATCACTGGCCGGAGACCTGTAAAGGCACGAGTAGATTCGGGTAAGACCCCCATGGTCTACCCGCAGCCATAATAATGATAGGTCCCGGCGTTCGAGGGCCCGAAGGCGGCGACAGCAGATATCACCCCGTACGAAAACGCACACCCCAGCCTTCCGGTGGAAAGCATGTTCCAGCTCGTAGCCGGGGTATTTAAGGTACGATATATCGTCCGGGGTACATATCTGCGTCTCCGTTAAAAAGAGCAAGGCAGGCCGCGCCGACTCAAGGTGTTAGATAGCCTATAATCTTCCTCGAGAACTGGGCTATCATACGCAAATAAATTCCAGAGATTAGCGCGTTCGAACAAACAAACAAATTCTTCCGCTTTATATAATAGTATTGATTTAGGATTTTTTCAACATCATTTGAACATTTCTATATTGTGACACCAATGAAACGTCACTTTACCCAAAATACAATGCACTTTTAAATAATATTAGATTTTATAATAAAAATGAATTCATATCAGAAACGTAATGTTAAAATATACTTATTTACCTATTCTATTAGCTATTATTTTTTTAAATTAGGCGCTTTTTGGGGATAACAAAAAAATTGACACAGGTCCAACCTCTGACGCTGTCCCAGCGGGACTGAACTAGGAGCGCGGAAGCCTCAGCAAGGACGAAAACTCATTTTCTTAGGAAACGGAGGAGAAGACGTTCTAAATTTTACTTTTTGATTGCCGAAAAACCTTACATTTTCAACGACAATTCATTTGATATAAGTTTCATTACACAAAAACTAATATACACTGAATGAAATGGGTTTGAAAATTAGTTTAGACTTATCTTTGAGACTAAAATCGATCGAGCCAAATTGCAGAAATTGCGTATTGAATTAATAATAATATATATGATTTTCAGATTTTAATTCCATCTCGTTTAGGAATAAAACAGAAAACTATGAACCTATTTTGAGCATTTGTGGGAAAAGCTCGCCTTAAGGCAAGTTCACTAGCTTGCCGCGGCACGGTTTAATCTGCGTCTATGCTTACTGCTCTGCTCCCGTCGCCAGTAGCGTAATGTTACATAGCTTAAAACCTTCCTCAAAAACTGGGCTATCGTACGCAAAAAGAATTATTCAAATCTGACTGGTAATTTCAGAGATTAGCGTTTTCAATAGTATAGATAATTCATATGAGCCAGAGACAAGATAAAATATTTATATAAAAACAGCGCCCTTGGTGACAAAAATACAATTCTCTAAGATTAAACTCTTACAAAATTTTGTTCGCAGAGTGATGAAATTCAAGCACTAGAAGGTTTATATGTTACATACAAATTTGAATTAGGTATTTGAAGTCTAAGGTAAAAATATATCCTTTCTAGAGTTTTTTGACAGCTGGAGTTCATAAACTTAGGTATTACAAATAAGCGCAAACATACAAACACAAAGACAAACAAGGTGGCTTATGATATGATAAAATAATATTTTCGTAAAAACTTTTTGAAGATAAAAAAATATTTTCCAGTTCTATCTTGATACATTTTAGTTTAGAAGACTGCAATAGTATTTTAAATAGACTCTCAGCGTACGTAATACTAAAATTAACCTCGAAACACGACCGGCCATTCAACTAGCCAGTCATAATTTTCTATCTGACGAGCTGTCTGTACTAGTGTGCCTAACGACTTAAGCGTCAATGGTAATTTGTGTGAAATAGCCGACATATTCTTATCTAGCTTGGCCAGATATGAAAGTATAGGGTGTAATTAGGTAAGTACTTGGTTTTAGGTTCGCTAGTGAGATAGGCCTCGAAATAGGACAAAGAATGTGGAATAAACTGCTCGTCGAGGTTTTCCCGAGAGATTACAGCATGGAGTTTTTCAAAAGAGGATTTATAAGTATTTTGACAAGGTTGGCAATGCGCTAGTGATGCTCCTGGTGTTGCAAGCGTCCATAGGCTACAGTAACTGCTTACCATTAACCGTATGCTTGTTTGTCACCATAATCATATAAAAAAGATAATTATGTAATTACTTGCGTACTCGTCTACTAGGTCAAAATAAGAAAATCTAGGCAATGTAAGTAGTGTGTGTTTGTATTTTGTGTAAATGTATCTCGCTGATTTTGTAGGTCGGCCTGGCCGAATAAATGTATTCCTTTCTGATAGTGCAATATATTATTAATTAATTTCAAATACGCAATTGCACGTGCACAGAGTACCTATTATCAACAATGGAACAAATATTTATGGGTCATACAAACCGCTACCCGCATGGGAATCAAATTTTCTTGCCCTTCGATACCGTAGCAGTTAAATTTGTATTTTATAACTCAATACTGTACGTTAAACTCAAATACAAATATATATATAGAGGTAAAGAGGCTATAGGCGACGAAGTTGAACCCACTCGATTAACAGTTACAAAACTTTGTTTGTAAATTCATTAGCAAATTCTCACAAAGATTATTATAACGTTGAAACTTGGATATTACTTTAGAATTGCTCATTCTACGGGATTAGTAAACAATTATAATATTTGTTTTGTTTATTTCTAATAATTGTGAAATTGAAAGAGATTTAAACGAAATACAATTGGGTTATCACCAGCAGACGGGTAAGCGATTACTGTAATTGATATTGCTCTGTTCTAGAATATCAGAAAAACACAACATAAAACAAGTTATGGCTAAAGAGGCATTTGAGAAAGTAATTTTTTTTTGTCTTGATATCTTCGTATAAATCGATGAACGCATGCCGCACGCACGAAAAATGTCACGTTCTGCGTGCAAGCGAGAACCCGGAACAAGCGATAGAGAGGCACAAAGTCTAAGCGTTCGGGTGACGCAAGACGTTTTCACGTAAAATTATCGTCCGTAAACCGACTTTTCATGCAACAAACAGTTTTTTATACAAAAGCCTACCAAAGAGACTCCACTCCTCGTAGTAAGTAAACTGCTGGCATGGTGGCCTTAACTAGTGCGGCTTTATGAGATGCTTTTTCTATTTGTAAGTATCCCAAAAACACAGTCATTGAATGCCTACTAAAATAAAACCTAACCTATTAATTAGAATATACAAAACAAAGGCTAGTTCATAATTTGCCTTCCATTTCTCAGAGCCGTTGTTATCGCGTGTCCATCATGTTTGTTCATTTACATCGAGCATGAAGGCATGAAACAAGCTCTAAATGTTAAATTTGTTGCTATCTGTCATGACGTGACGTTTGTATTCCCAAATGAAGTACGAGTTATATCCCCAGCGATTTAACTACGCAATGTGTGATTTACTTTGTGTTTCAACGAAATATTACTGTTATCATTGGGCCGAGCTGGGTTGAATGAGTAATACAGCCAAACTGGAAGTACAGAGGCCCACGAGGTCTGAGTGCAACAACAACAAGCCTACCAACAAGTATTTATTGTCATAAAATTTGAACACATTCACTTTTTTTTTTTAATAAGTTGAACTGTTCTATTGGTAAGGAGCACCCGCTTAAAGTTTAAAACCTGTAATTATGTATATGACTTTCAAAGTTCTTAATGCACCTTAGACTTTACAACATATTATGCTAAAGGAAAATGTCATGGGAATTTTTTTTACTAAATGATAATGATTGCTCACGTTTTTCTGTATGCGAGAAAGAAAATTTGAGCAAAGCGGAAAATCCAAGATGTCGCCTGACCTTTTCTTCAAAAAACTTTTAGCGTGTATTATATTATAAAAGGGTTGATCAAGTAAAAAAATTTAAGTAACTTACATAAAAACAAAAGTTTACCATGTTTTCTTTTAATAAACGAGTACCTACCTATTTTATAAGCTTTTATTTTATATTAGCTTACGGTATGACTTCACTCTGCCTCATGGTAGTCAGTTGAGTGCAAGAATGGAGGACACCATTCTAGAAACCGTCGTAAAATAATGTTAGCATGATAGCCCCCAAAATGGCGGTTTACGAACCCGTAACACCTCGAGATTTTTAGTCCCTGCTTAACCACTAATGGGAGACAGGCGTGAAGTTATGTATATATGTAGTTACCTCGAGAGCAGCCGGTCTTTATTACTAGTCTCTTTCAAGTCTAAGCTAATTCTATTTTATTTCATTACACACTGTACCTCACTCTACACGCTTGTAAAATTTATGATCACGAGTCTGAAGTGTCAATCATAGTAAAAGCCCAGAAATTTCTACTCAGCGACGATAAAACATCATAAAATGGCATTACTTGGCGATAGGTACAGTTTATGTTAGGATATTATACCTTATCATTTGTCGTTAAAATAATATAAACTATCATTGTGGTACAAGTTTCGACATAAATTTTTCTTATAAAATTTAGACCTAAAAATATCGCGAAAGGACTCAAGAAATGCCGAACTGCCTTTCCTTTTCCCTCACCTTCCTTCTTCCTCTCAACTACCCCACTTTTTCCCGGTAGACAACGGCTTCGCAGAGTCCCTGACATTGAGGAAGTCTATGAGCGTTTATTACCACTCAGTAACATCAGATGGGCTGTGGCATAGTCTGCTACTGTCCACTTTGAAAGCTGTAACTGTATCAATTATGTGATACTACTGTTCCGTTTTAACTTTTCCTATGTAAGCAGTAGGACGTTATATTTGCGCATCTAAATTACAATAATCCTGATGAATGTTGGTTTGCTGGCCTTTCTGGGTGTCTATTATTTAGAGTTATATCTGTAAATCTTAGCTTTATTTGAGATTCTTCATTTTTTTATTGCTGAAACAGACCACGTTATCGTAAGTGGTAACTGTCGCTCATGAACCTGCAATGCCAAGGACTCAGCGAAGCTGCTGCTTACCGTGAAGGGGGTGAAGGGGGTGAAGGGGTGAAAGGATTGAGGTAGGTGAGGGAAAAGGAAAGGAAGAAAATTGAGCTACCTCCACTCTCACTCACCGAACGAAACGCAATAGTACGGATACTAATACTCTTACGTCGATCTTTTATGAGAGGGTACTGCTGAAACCAGAGGGTCTACTACCGTAAAAAGTTTGTTTTAAACTAGTAATTAAGCCTTTAAATGTCTTGACAATTACTTAAAGCTATAGCATAACTTGGTTCTAACTTATACCAAGTCTTAATTTGCTAAATGAGCCAAGTTCATTATAATAAAGTTCTGTTAGGAACTCCCGATTTTTAATTTTCTATCTAATTTTAGTCCTGTAATTTAACTTGATACCGATAAGCGCCTTTTTTCTTAATTATTAGTATAATTAATGTCATAAAATTGTGTAATTTAAGACTTCAAAAAAGAGTCTCGATTTTCTTTTGCCGTTAACGTTGAAAGCAAGGATTATATAAAAATAGTCCGCCCACGCAAATAATTCTCGTGGGTTGGGACATAAAAGTTCGCCTTTATCTTATAAATAGAAAAGAGTCATCAAGCCCATTGTCCTAGTGGTAAGGAGTTACCAAAGTTCTTTGATGTTTGTAATACAAGAGGCATCATTTAGGCTTCGCATAAAAAATATTTTTAAGATTGTCCACAAAGAAAGTTGGAGGCTAAGAAACAATTTTCTTACCAAAGCCATATATTTGTACTAACAATATTACTCAAAATAATATGCAAACTTTCTAAAATCTGATAAATACGTTTACTATTCGCCTGTGCTGCTATATTCAAGGACTTAGCGGATATATACAATGTCTATGCTACGAAGTAAACAATCTGTCAGATTTGCACAATATATCCAAAGTGATGAAATGTTGAACTTAGCAGATTGCCGGTCAAGTCGCATTGTTAGTACAAATAATGAAGCGTCCCTGGTATTTACTCTGGGAACTAACGCTGTCATCGGTGAGACAAGACAAGTCAACAGATGTAGCAATTAATCAAAGGGCGGTGGTAGGCCCAAAGCCTCTAGCAGTATTATTTTAATGTTACTTCGTTATTTGTCTTTTTCTTTTGTACTATTAAAAACAAGGATAGAGACAATATATTATTAGGTTTTAATAAGATTGCTCTAAGAGGATGTGGCCCTACCACAACAATAAATGTACAATGTACAACAGAATATGACAAATAGCGATTGTGGATAACAAACTGATATTTAAAGTATTGTTTTAACATGTGCGATACATAACTTGGTAAACAAATTACACCTCCAATAAAGCACAAACATATTTCAAATTATTTATACACAAAATTATCAATGCTCTTAATAATTTATAAATTTATAAATATTAATTAATATCTTAATAAATTATTCATTGTTTTTAAATAAATATGTTTGATTTATTAATAAAATAATTACAATACTTTTTAGCTTTCAATTAAAACATTACAAACCGTATTACGACTTAAAAGCTAACATTTTTCAAGTAACATTAAACAAGTCGAGCCTCATATGGCTTTCTTTATGTACATGTAAATGAAGCACTGTGGTAGCACGTCTCCCTCTATCATTCTAAATTCATAGCTTTGTCACATAATTTATGTACGACGTGTACATCCGTTCCTAATGAATTTTGTCTCCATCTTAAGAAACCTGACACTTGACACAGTTATTAATGCTGAATTTCGTGTGTGGACTGCGTGGTACATTCGGGTTTAATTGTTAATAGTAATTAGCTAGCAAATAAGGATACTAATGGCTAACCTAAGAAGAACATGATTGTGCTTGACACAATGTAAAACAAATAGAAACACTCTGTTACCGATCATCATTGAGAAACAGTAAAATTGTTATGTTGAGTTTCGATTAATTTTACTTCGATAAAATTATATATTAAAGATTAATTTTAGTTTTTATTTTAGTATGTACTTTACTAATTGTTTCGGTTTTTTTGTATGTTGTGGCACCTTTAAATGTTGTGCATTATAGAATTATTATAAAAGTATTTAATACTTATGTGAATCGCAATGTAACAACAATTGGTTTTCCTAAATAATAAATACATGAAGTGAAAATACTATCAGGTTTAATTTAACGGAAATCAGCAAGGACTTTAATGAACTAAAATTAAATTTTAATTAGGTACTTTTATAAACCGCAGGCTTTCCCAGAGGTAAGGACATTATAACAAAAACCCTTGTCATATTTATATAATTAAGTACATTTACATTATGTGCTTAATTAGACCTGGACTAACAAGTAATGCATTGAAAGCTCCAAGGGTTGAAATAGCTTTAACAACTGTCCAAAACATAATTAATAATTATAAAATTTATGAAAGAGATTGAGCTTTTGAACCAGGGCAAGTACTAATATAACATTTTAAAATAATCTTTCCAAATTTATCTTAGATATTACTTTTTTTTTGTGGAGTCGAAATGGTCCAATGGATAAAGCACCCGCTTCGTCAACACGAGGTAGTGGGTTCGAATCCGAGCAAGTACCAATGTGATTTTCCAAATCATATGTACTTTCTAAGTTTGTCTTGGACATTTCTGACTGACGTTAAAGGAAAACATCGCAAGGAAATCTGGACTTAAAACTATGTTTGCCAACCCGCCTTGAGCTAGCGTGATGATTAATGCTCGTGCCTTCTCTATATGAAAAGAGGCCTTTGTTCAGCAGTGGGACGGTAAAACTTGTATTATTATATTGTTATTATTTATTTTTAGAACTTGCATAAAGATACAAGGATGGACTTAATGCTAAAATTTTAAGCATTATTTACCAGTCAACTTAAGGTTCTTTGTTTTTCATATTATAGCCTACCAAAGTGACTCCACCCCGTCTGATGGTAAGCAGTCAGTGGAATCCAGAAGTGGCGGCCACTATACCAAAAGCTATCGTCTTAAACTGCTGGTATGGTGGCCTCCACTATGGCGGCTGGGAATGGGGTTAGGGAAAGGGAATGAGGGGGTGAGGAATGAGGGAAGGGGGGAAATTGGGCCTCCGGCGCTCTCACTCACAGAACGAAACGCAGTAGTACGGATACTACTACTCTTCAGTCGATCTTCTATGAGAGGGTAGTACTTCTCCGGACGATCCGGCCCATTCATGCTAAAATCAGCGTGAATCTACTACCGTAAAATGTGTAGAGACATTCGAAGTAGGTGCTGTAAACGAAGCAATGTGATATAAATAGATGTTTCTTATCTAAACACAGTTTTTACGGCAAAGGAAAACATTGTAAAGATTCTGAACTTATAAAACAAGAATAATATTATAATATCTGAAATTCTATCACCCTGTTAATCAAATCACCCTGTTAATCAATACTTATGCCTTTTATGTATGAAAAAGACTTTTAACTTGCAGTGAGAATATAATGGGTTGGTATAGTATAATTTCATTAAACGTCTCATTTTAAGTACGTAATGTACTTAATCCTGTATCTCAGAGACAACTCATTTTACTTTCAAAAATAATTATCACGCTTCCAAGGCCTTTGGAATAATAGGATGTATATTAATGTGATACAAGCTTTTAATGAAGAAAATTTGAAGCTTGAAGAGGTGCTTATACATGTCATGTTTGAAAATTATATGAGAGGATCTCAATCTAAGACAAAAATTACATATTATATGATATCTATACTATTTAATAAATCGAAAGAGTGTGTTTCTTTCGAAAAATACTTTATGCGTATGATAGCCCGTTTCTCGAGAAAGGTTAAACTGGTGACGGGAGCAGAGCAGTAAACAAAGACGCGGGTGAAACTACGCCGCGGCAAGCCAGTAATTAATATGTAACAGGTTGTTTGGCTGCTACATTTACCAATTATGAATTGACCAGCATGTTTATTTTAAGGCGACAGTAAAAAGAAACAAATTAATAATATGAGACCACGAAAACAATTGAAAAATATATAATTATAAAAATAAAGATGTGAAATACGGTCACTCGCACTAAGCTTCTATTTCTGTTTCTGTAAATATTTTGCTATTTCTCCAATATCATATTGCGTAATACATAGCATATATATTATAATATTTTAGAACTAACATTGAAAGACAAACTTAACGTTATTGGTACATAAGGGTGATTATACTACGATTAGGTAAACCTTTTCTTAAAACGATGGAGTATAGTAATCGTTTATTCAGGAACAAATTATTCATATATCGATCCCTATCTTGGGAATATTATACGTTCGGGGATATATTATATTTTATCTAAGTTAAAGCAAAGTGCTACGTGCTTCCCCGGTAGTGTGTGTGATCATAATATTACTAGAACCATCATACTACGGAAAACATATTTCCTATGCATGGAATTATTTAAAAATCCGCACTCAGATAGTGGTTCTACAGAGAGGCAATAAGAATTTTATTTTTTGCTCCAGAATTTTTAACTTTTTAAGTTTCACCAGAGACCCTAGTTACACAAGTGGCGTAGATTACTATTCTATTCATAGAAATATTTATGGGATTGTCATAAGCTAAGGACAATGTTGGCGTAGGCATAAGTTAATTCCATACATTTTTTTAGGCCCTCAGAACAGTCCAACGTTTGCAAATATTGATTTAGCTGAGGACATGAATAGCTAATGACATCGTTGTAAACATGCGCAGTTTTAAAAATCCTTGTTCTTCCAAAAGAAATTACACGGCAGACATACTGTAAAGTGGATTGTAGATATAGCTAAATATCTACAATTTACTACTTTATATACTAATACGATTTTTGCTTTAATTTATGTCAGCGATAACATAAGACACAGGGCCAATCCAAATAAGCCAAATTTTAGTATTTGCACAAAAAGCCATACACCACACCAGTACACCATACTAGTAGTTTGGCTTTTGGAATGGTGTCCACCACTTCTGTATTCCACTGACTGCTTACCATCAGGCAGAGTGGAGTCACTTTGGTAGGTTAATAAAAAAAAAATATCATATTCACATTCTATATCAAAGTATCGAAACAAAGTCAAATTACTAACGTGTTCACCCGAAAAAGCCTCAAATACATGTATTTTATTAACACTATGCCACACAATGGTATAAAAGCCGCTGAGTTGGAAACAAACTGATACAAAGAAAAAAAGCGAACAAAATTCAAAGTTGTTCAATCAGATTGAATGGTTTTGGTTCTTTATTTTTCGTTTTTGAACCGCTATTGTTACACCGCCGTCGTGTTTTTGGACGCAATTTTGTTTTGTTGATTGTGCCTAACGATCACTGACTTGTTCGCACTATTAATCAGACGTAAAATTGTAATAATACATAATCGTACAATAAGGTTATGGAATGCGCTCCGTCTCGAGGTTTTCCCGAGAGACTACAACATGGAGTTATTCAAGAAACGAGTTCTCAAATCAACCCTTAAGCTCTTGTACGAAGCTGGACAATAAATAATCACGAATTAACACAACAAAACAAACACGAAAGTTTTGGAAAGATCACGGGAATTGGGTCAAACAACTTTAATTAAATGTCCAAAATCAAGTTCGAAAGTAAAACACATCGCAGGAAGTTAGACGAATACGTATCTGTGGCGTTCGAACAGAGTTTAATGTTCAAGGTTTTTGTAAGAAGTTGAATAGCTTTTTTTGCGGGGTGACTAGACAAATAAAGGAAATAGTGAATAAGGGTGTTTAGTAAAATTTGGCCACCAGTTGGCACCACTTTGGTATAACGTCTTCCATTTTTATAGCGCTTCCAAAACAAATATTTATCAGTTTTAAAATTTTAATGTTTAATTTACAATATGGATAATTCACGTGCGTATGGACAAAAGAAATTGCATCTTGTGGGCGCCATTTTAGAAAACCGTCTCGCTTTCTTAAATGGCGCCCACAAGGTGGCAGCACCGACGCGTCAGGTCTAGCTGTCAAGCGCTCTTAGTAAGTTAAACTCTGATTGGCCCAATGTGAAGGTGAAAGTGGCGCCACCTGGTATTATAATGAAAGTGTTTTCTAAACACCCACATTATAATAATATGACTTTAAGTCAAGTAACAAATTATTAAGATTTTTAAATGGTTAAAAGAAATCATTACGATTAAAACTGAATAAAATTATATGCTTAAAACACTTTATAGATTGCAAAATAAGTGTATCTATAAAAAATTCTGCATTATTTTACTCTTTCTTGTATTTTACGTAGCAAATATATTTTGCCACTCTCCTTGGACGAAATAAATGTATTCTATTCTCACATCATTAACTCGAATATCAAACTCTTTCGTACCTTGGATTACTTAATGAGACTTAACGATAATATTGAGTGCGTGCGAGGCATATAACACTCATAATTCTCAACGCTCAAGACGCTCAAGACTCAACGCTCTGCTGGCGTCAGGTCATGGGCTGGATCTGTTTGCTTATGAATGGAAGAAGAAGAAGTCTGAATATAAGGTAGGTATTGCGAGACGTCAGAGTGAAAGTTATTATTTTATATATTTTAAGGTTTTACTGTGCAATCAGTATCATTGACTGTAATTTTGTATATCTGATTATAAATAAATAATTAAATAAATAAATAATCAATGCTACTAACGAAGAATTAACGCTTGTGGGCATAATATAATCTTTCGCGATGAGCTTAATTGTAATACTGCATTCATAAATGTGCATAATTATTGCGAAAAGAGGAAGGTATTTTAACACTAAATAGTTATTATTTTATTAATGACTAGCTGTGCCCGCGACTTCGTCCGCGTGGAATAGTGATTTTGGGCAGCATTTTTGGATATATCTTTTAGTTTGTTTTGAATTATAAACATCTTCCTTTAGGTGAATAAGAAAAATCTTTACAGTAAATGCTTCTCTATATACGATATTAGACGTATAGCCATCGGGGATCAAAGCCATACAGGCTGCTAGGATTACTTACACAAATCCACATAAAGCTGACCATGCGAAAAACAGCTAATATTTAGATCAACACTCACAACATTTAGTGTCTGACCTTAGGCTTTATTAATTGTCATCGCGAAACATAGGCTCACTGGAAACTGAACTCGTTTAAAACTAAACTAAACGGGAAATTATTTGGAATGAGAGGAATCCGAGGAATAAAAACGCTATAAGGTTTTTTTTAATATATTAGCCTGCCAAAATGACTCTACTATGTCTGATGGTAAGCAGTCAGTGGAATCCAGAAGTGGTAGACACCATTCTAAAAGCCAAACTACTGGTATGGTGGCCTTCACTATGGCAGCTTAGTGTGATGCTTTTTCACGCCCCGCTTAAAAGACCCAGAATCAAAGTTAGATGGAAACTCATGCGCTGGCAAAAAGTTGTAGGCTTTAATTGAGCGACAAAGGTATGTAGTGCTGAACCGTTTGGTTCGAGACCCTTTAGATTGCACTGTGAAAGGGTAGCACTTCAGTCCCGCACGTGTCGTTCTGGATAAAAAGGGAGGGGGTAGGATTAATTTAAAGAGCTCTTGAGATGACTCTATGTGGTAAAGGCGATAGAAGACGGCCATTGAGGAGGCGATGTCTCTTCGCAGCTGTAAAGGCTCAAGGGTCTTAGTGGCCTCCGGGCTTCCGATAATACAGACTGCTCGCAAAGGGCCCCCGTACCCTCTCGAAAATGTTCGCCGGGTTCTACTATCCGGTCACCAACCTGCACGATGAACCACTCCGGGATTATGCGCAACCTGGTGGGGCAGCATCTTAGGGTGGTAATTTTTTTTTATATTAGCCTACCAAAGTGACTTCACCCCGCCTGATGGTAAGCAGTCAGTGGAATCCAGAAGTGGTGGCCACCATACCAAAAGCCATCGTTTTAAACTGCTGGTATGGTGGCCTCCACTATGGCTGCTGGAAATGGGATTAGGGGAAGGGAGTGAGGGAGGTGAGGAAAGAGAAAAGGGGGGAAATTGGGCCCCCGGCACTCTCAATCACCGAACGAAACGCAATAGTACGAATACTACTACTCTTACTAGATCGACTCGATCTTCTATGAGAGGGTAGTACTTCCCCGGACGATCCGGCCCATTCATGCTGAAACCAGCTTGGGTCTACTACCGTAATACTACGGTTAGGTCTAATTGGGCCCCTGTACAATGCCGCGGGCGGCCAGCGGCACCACTGTTTATACGGGTCTCCCTGGCCGGCAGTTTGACCCACATCACCCACACAATGACTCCGCGGATACCCAGCTGGTCCCACACATGCTGCGAGGATTATCATCTCAATCACTTACCGAACGAAACGCTATAATATGGATACTATTACTCTTACAACGATCTTCTACGAGAGGGTAGTACTTCCCTGGTCGATCCGACCCATTCATGCTGAAACCAGCGTAAATCGACTACTACTATTTCGTAATTCACTTTAATTCCACCTATTCCGTAATGAGACGTGTTAACAAACATGTTTTTATTACAAAAAATTAAATTAAAATAAATCCAGAAAAATATAAATGTAACTTTTATTTACATTTTAACTGATAAAGTATTTACATTTTAATAAAAAAATAAGACGTGTTAACCTAACTTAAAAACACACTAACCTAAGCTAAATACATACCACATGTACGACGTGATTATTTAAATTGGCGTAACTTTTTTATTTATGAACCGATTGACATGAAACAAACACTAAATGTTAAGTGAAGCTTACCACAATGTATCAGTGAAAACCATATTGAAATCGGATAAGCCGTTTTTGAGATTAGCGTGAACAAACGCACAGACAAACAGACAAAAATTGTAACAATCACTGTTTTGGGTTATATTTGCGTTGATAAAGGTCTCAATAATATTTTTTCTCATATATCTTCCATGTACAGACAGCGACCGGTTACATTTTTATTATATTGTATAGATAGATAGATACTAGCTTCCCACAGCGCGGTTTCATCTTTGGTTGCTGCTCGGCTCCCATCATCAGTAGCGTAATATTACATAACCTATAACCTTCCTCAAGAACAAGGCTATCAAAAACAAAAAAAAATATACAACCGGACCGGTACTTCCAGAGATTAGCGCGTTTAAACAAATAAACTCTTCTTATATTATTATAGATTTTTACAATTGTCTGTCTTTGGTTTAATGTCTATTAATTGCAAAACCTAAACTTAAATTTAAATTATTTTAATTAGTACCTAGCCTAATCCCAGCTGGATTAAGTAAAAAGTAAGGTATTTTTAGAAGTACCCTTTTAACCCCTTTTAAGCTTCCCAATGTTTGTCTGCCGCTCCTCCCAGCTGCCATTACCTAAGTAATATTTTATTTTGTGCAGGCTTTGTTATATTTCAAGTTATTTTAAGAGACCCGAGTCAATGGGCGGTTACGTTTATCTCTAAGAATAGATTCTATACTAATGGACTTTTACAACGCTGGTTTATGTGTATTATTTTTAACATAAAATAGAATATTGTTTGTTATAGATAGACACAATGTGAAGACACGTCGACTGCCTTCCTGTTGCAGTGGGAGCGCAAGCGACTGCTGTGCACGAGGTTGTAGGTTCAAGCCCCACACGGGACAAAAACTTTGTGTGATCCCCATCTATTTGTTACAAGTCTAGGTGTACTTTGTGTCCGTTAAATGTATGTTTGTAAAGTCCCCTGCAACACAGCGCTTGTTTCCTAGTGCAGGAGTTGTCTAAAAAAAGTGTTTGTTATAAATAATAATAATAAAAAAAGAATTACAGATAAAGTCTAAACAACCATCAGGTGACATGAAAACAGAGATACAATTTCGTACTTAATATAATACAATCATTGTTACCGGAATCTGTGTGCACAGAAGATAAACCCTGCCTCTTAAACTAGGTTATCCTGTGTCTTAAGAGACAGTGTTCGGCTATGTATACATATATATTTCCTTTAAATGAGGTACAGTAAGTGGGTACTATTGGTCAACCTTCAGAACGTAAATACAAGTTTCAAAGATGAATAATATCACAAACAATCTAAATGAAAAGAAAATACAAAGATGAAAGAGAGTGTGTGACTTAATGTGCGTCTGCGTGTGTGCGTGTGTGCGTGTGTGCGTGTGCGTGTGCGTGTGCGTGTGCGTGTGCGTGTGCGTGTGCGTGTGTGTGTGTGTGTGTGTGTGAACCTACAGTTGAGGTGGACTAGGAACTTAGCAACTTAAAAATTTAACTAATATAAGTTAATAAGGATTCCGTTTGAGCATAGTCTTGTTTTAGAAGCCACTCTGTGACAGTGGATTTGACATTGTATGTGTTGTAGTTACAAATGTTCAATGTTTTATTAATTTGCTTGTAGATGTGCATGCTTAATATGTGGTATTGGTGTCTAGCAAAAGTTGTGTAGTGTAAGGTTCTTGTGCGCATTTTTGTGCGTTTATTAGGATCTGACGGAGGGAGACTAGTATGTTTTCTAAGAATGGATCTGAGCACAAAGAGTTGACGAACCGTTAGTAATTGACATTCTGCATAAAGACGAGATGTTGGGTATCTAATGGGTTTTTTTGTCATCACTTTAAGTATGGCCCTTTGTGCTCTCTTCACTCTAAGAAATTTCGTTTTATTTGCTCCTCCCCATACACATATACAATATCCTATTATTGAATTACACAGGGTGTGGTATACCATATTTAGTGTTTCGTGGTTAGCGAAATCTCTAAGTGTTTTAAAGACATGAATAAGGCGCATGACTCTGATCAATGAGTATATAACCACTTGAGTGACGATGATATGATTTCTAGTACACACGCGGACTCACCACTGCGGGTCGGGGGACGAAGAAATTATCGCGACAGTGATTGGTTAATGCATCAATGTCAATCATATTGCACCGCCCCATAGTGTTGCAACACATAATTGTGCCAAAATAAACCGTTATCGATAAAGTAATTTTGATTTTATGTCCGAATACATGGATGTCAGAATTATTTTAACAATATGAAAACAATATAGAAAGAGGTTATTGTGTCTTACTAATAAATTTACATTATAGGTATTTTTTGTATGTAAATGGTTTATTGTAGAATTTACAAAAGTTATTCATAATTGATGAGTATAATAAATAAATAAATATTTTATTTGCATTTATCTTTACAATTGATTTAATGTCTTCAATAAATGAAAGAAATGTATAAATACTAAAACTATAAAATAATTTTACTTACTAGTAGGTAGGTACATAATGTGTGTCTTTTTAATGGATAAATATTTCCTTTTATCTCTCGAAAAAAAAGATGTCTGGATTAATAAATAAAGTGAATACAGTAAAGGAAAGTGATTGACACGAGTGAAATAGGTAGTTATAGGCGGTTTATGAATCATGATACGATAGGTACGCTTGTGTTAAAACCTCGGGGCATGTGTATTTTTTTTTCTTAGTTTGTATAATACCAAGTAAATACGTGGTATTTTATTATTAGTAATAGTTGTTGATTGTACTGTGTGTATAAATAATACTAGGAAAAATTAATTTTGTAATTCCAGCCAAAAAACAACACGCATTTTTATTGAACACTTTCTATTCAATTCAGAGTATTTTGTTTGTTTATATAAAAAAGTATATTTACAATTACAAAACTAAATGGAAAAACAAAGTAGGCAAATGTAATTAAAGTGCTGGAGCGCCCTATCGCATGTTTACGTACCGCGCGGGTGTAGGCATTTATTTTTAAAAATTTGGCCGTGTTACATTATTGTATAGATAGTATTACCGTGGTTATATATATATATAACCACTATATATGCACTATATATGTGTGTATATATATATATATATATATATATATATGTACAGTAAGTATTTTTTAAAGAATGCTATTAATAATAAGAGTTTCAAAAATTACGTATTTCGACAAAAATAAAATTATTATTTTCACATTAATTTTAAATATTTTATAATGAAGTTAATTATAAGCGTACTAAAACAGGTAAAAACATTGTCGGCGTTGCTGAACTAAATAAACGCCGTCGGTTTTTTAAATTTTCAAAAGAATCAAATGTGTCAAATGTGAAATTCCTTGAACAAATAACGCTGTATTTGCTAGGGTACCAATTTTGTCTGTTAACAGTATTTATCCATTTTTCTTTTATTTCTAGGCTCTTCGAAAAACTAAGATGTTAGAATAATTAATTAATTTTAAAATATCTTTAATTAATATTGTTAACCGAATCATGAATAGTAATTATCGATATCAACTTTATTTCCGATTTGTCTCAGCGCTACTGTGACAGAAAAAAAACAAAAAGAGACGGAACTATTGACAATCGTCTCGCGCGAGAAAGAGAGACAAACTTTGATGGTGACGTATTTACGTCATACAACCAATATTACTTGAGCCCTGCAATCACAATAAATATTTATCAAAACACAACTAAAATCGTACTTTACCGGTGAAAAGTTATACCATCCTTGTTATAACTTGATATTTTAGTGGATTTTCCACACCATTTAACAGAGCAGGAAGGCATTTTCGTAAAAAAATTAAGAATGTAGCGTATTGACATGTGCGCACAGATCTGACACTTGGTCGGAACTAAATGAGTAAGCTCTGTCGCGGTTTGTTATAAGCGCTAAATGCCTTATCTTTGGCGAGCGTTTGTACGCTGTATTAGCAGTCAAGTGGATCTATCGTCTTTGACTCTGATAGTTAGAGTATCAATTTCTTTGTCCCATTTTAGTACATTATCTATGAGCACGCCCAGGTATTTTACACTGTCAGTTTTAAGGAGTTTAGGGCAGGTACAAGGTATCGATTGATCCAAGCAAGAGTGAGCAATTACTGAGTAGGTTTGTGGAGGGAGGGTATTACGACGGATTGCAAAGGGTATACAAAATGTTTTTTTTATATTTAATGTTAACAGATTTTGATTTAGCCATTTCGTTATTACAGTAAGGGTTTTTTCTGCTTCCAGTTTGACGATGTCCCATGTTGAGCCATAGACTATAATAGCTGTATCGTCAGCATATGCAAATATTTTTGATGTTGGTAAATTCATTATACATAGATCATTCACATAAATTTGGAACAAGGTGGGACCGAGTATGCTGCCCTGCGGAACGCCGTAAGCTACTGTCTGTTCATCACTTAGAAATGTGTCAATTTTTACTCTTTGAGAGCGATTTTTCAGATAGCTTTTAAATATATCAAGTACAATACCGCGTACTCCTAGGCGTTCTAACTTTGATATTAGCAAGGGGATAGAAACTGTGTCAAACGCTTTGGAAAGGTCCAAAAATATACCCATACACTTATTTTTGTTATCTAATTTATTAGAAACTAGCTGTGTTAGTTCGAGTACGGCGTCTTCAGTTGATACTCCTGTTCGGAACCCGAATTGGTTGTCAGCTATGAGCTTGTATTTTTCGAGAAAAGCTCTTAGTCGATTGTTGAGAACTTTTTCGAGAATTTTAGAGAGGGCAGAGAGTACTGATATGGGTCTATAATTGTTGACACAGTTTCTATCCCCTCCCTTGTAGATCGGGTGAACTAATGCTTTTTTTAGGAAATCTGGGAAAACACCTGTTTGCAAACACAGATTGCAGAGATGTGTTATATGAGGGACTAATGTTTCGCGATTTTCTTTTAATAGCATAGCCGAAATTCCATCCCACCCAACGGCACAGTCGTTACGTAGTTGAAGGATAAGAGACTCAATCTCATTCACGTCAACTTCTATTATACCAAGAGAATTTGCAGGAAAATGTGTTTCTACACCCTCAGAAGACTGTTTTTGAGCCTTAGTTGGTGATGTATAACCCCGAGATATAATTGTTTCAGCCATGTTTTTTCCCACGTTGCCAAAAAAGTTACAAATTTTATTTATCGATGCTGCTGGATTTTCATCTATTTGAAGCAGCTCAACTGGACTTGTGCATACTTTTTGGGTATTAGTTATATCCTTAATAGTTTTCCATAATGCTTTTGGACTTTTGTTTGCTTTCTCAAGTTCACCATGAAGATAATTAAATTTAAGTTTGCGAAGTAGTGCATTACAAAAATTTCTATAACGGCTATAGGTGACTTTAAGAATAAGGTTATCGGGAGACTTCTTAGCTTGCATATGTAATTTGTCTTTATGTTTTATGCATTTAAGTAAGCCAGGGGTAATCCAAGCTTTTAAAGTTATATTTCGTTTTGGAATTTTGATTTTTATTGTATGCTTAGACATGACGGAGATTAATATATTTATGAATATGTTCATACCTATATTAGCATCTGTAGTGGTGTATATTATTGTAAAGTCCGTAGTTTTTAATTCTAATTTGATCGCTTCATAATTGAGCCGATTGTTTATTTGTTGTTTTTTCCTCGTATGGTTGGTGTTACTAATAGACAGTATAATGGGTTTATGATCAGTAATGTATGAGTTTAAAACAAGTGTTGTAGCTGAAAGGTTTGTCTTTAAAATAATGTGATCTAAACAGCTTTCCAGACGTGTGGGAAACAGATGAGCAGGAAGGAGCCCGTGAGAGGCGTTTAGAATAAGGTATTCAAGGCTCCTGTCAGTCAGATTGTTTTTCCTTATGTCAATATTTATATCACCTATTAGAGCAATATTTGGTGTACTTGACGTCTGTTCGTAGATGTTATTTAAACTGGCTAAAAAACTGTCGAAGTTATCTTTTGTATTGTAAGATGGGGAGCGATAAACTGCAAGTACAGTTAAATTATTTTCAACTTGGCAAACTAAGCAGTTTCCACCTTTAAAAATTGGTTCCCACACCGTAACTTGTAAACCTAGTCTTATGTAGATTATGACTCCTTCATTTTGATTGCAATTTGTCTGGGTACCATAAGCTTGAAAACCATCTATTACTGGAATATTGCTAACTTTGCTGAGCCAACATTCGGTTAAGATAATTATGTCAATATCAATTTTTATAGACTGTAATAATATTAGAAAATAATCAAAGTTTTTGTTTATACTTCGTATATTTAAATGTATTAGTTTTATATCGCATTCGAACTGATTCACATACTTAATACATTCTTCTGGGTTGCAAGTCAGGGAGTTGCTAATGTTTATTTGTTCCAATTCACTATTTATACAATTTAGATTAGCCATTGAATATAGAGAAGTAATCCAAGAGAAGTCCAATTAAGTGACCATTGTTGTGAGTATTGGCATATCTACTTGTTATATTGCTAATAACCACCGCCCATTGTGTGTATTGGAGTAAGAGTAATGAGTCGTGTGTATAGTATATGTTTGCAGAAACTGGTATGAAGTGTTTATTTGGTATATTGTGTGAGTGAATGAGTGTTGTATGAATGTGTGTTTGTAAATAGTTTGTGTATAAATAGTGTGGAAAAACTAGTATAGATTTTAAAAGGTTAATGTACAAATAGCTTAAACAGAACTTAAATAGTCACAATTTTTTGTTACCTATATCTCGGAGACATATTTCTGAGTTTACAAGAATTTGTTTGTCGCCCTCAGCTTTACGCAAAAATATGTTGCTATTGGAGATCCAACAGTATTTGTATCCATTGTTTTTGGCGTAATCTATTGCTAGGTGGTATAGATTCTTAGAAGCCGCTGGCAGCTGTTCGGAGATGAAGATTGGTTGGCATTTACCTGGTAGACCAATTACGGCTGTGTTGATTTTCTCTTCTATAGGCTTTCCAGTATTGTACGATCGTACGGCAGATAATAAGGCCTGTTTCGTTTGCACCTTACTAAATTCGGCAATTACTGGACGTGGAGTTGCAGGGTTGGTGGCTTTACCTGGTAGCCTATATATGTCGCGGAGCTCGCATTCAGAGATATGAATTCCAACAACTTCTCCTACTTTACGTACTGTCTTCGCTAATGATGCACTATTTTCATCGTTTTCTTGTGGAATATTACGAAGTTCAATTCCAGACGATCGCGATTTGAACTGCAAGTCCATTATCTTCCGTTCCAGACTTTCTATATATCTTTGCTGATCCTGTCTTTCCTTCCTGAAGCCTTCAACTTCCTTCTTCAAATCTTCAAATTGACTATTAACAAAAGACATAGATGTCGCCATCTCTTCATTCACCTTGCGAATTTCATTATTAGATGCCTTTATTTGAGAGTTTTGAGTTTTAATTTCACTAATATCAGCTGCTAGTTTTGACATTATAGACATTTGCTCTGCTAAGATTTTGGAAATATTGCAATCCTGGTCTTTCTTCCAGTTTGCGAGTTCATCATGAAGATCCTCTGCAATTAGTGATTGTTCACCGTAGGGCTTACTCTCCCCTCGTAGACGTTTGTTTCTATTGGTACTCACAAACTCACTCCTCAAGATCGCCGAATTGATATCTGATTCAGACTGAGTCTGAGTTGGGTTCATGTTATTGGTGTTCTTCTTTGGTGGAGTTCTCTGCGTAGATAGCATTATAAACCGTGGAGTGTTTCTATTTCAGTATGTAATACTTATTATTTGAATAATACTTTATACGGTTACGGTTATAAACGTTTGTTTTATACAGCTTGCGTAGACGATGCAGTGTTCACAGGAATTTCGTAGCTTCAGTAGCACGGTGACGCGTGGCGTAGCACAGTGATGCGAGGCGTAGCGCGATGACGTCGGTGGCGCACGTAGCGGATCACTATTTCGCCGATTGTTGCTACGTTGACCGTGGCTCAATGGGCAGTACCGCGGTCTCACGCACACGAGCCTTAAGTTCGAAACTAACAAATCACAAACACTTTTCAAAACTGTTTCTAATGAGTACTGTTAAAATAGCTATTATCTCACTCTAGAACCGCCCAGTAGGAGGGTACTTGGCCTTTAAACACTATATGAGTAACAGAGAATTCAAAAAACTGTGATTGACCAATAAGTGAAATTCTAAGTAAAATAGTCTCGGAAAGTTTGATACGCGTCCACTCTGTACCACGTACTACGGCCGAATGAGTAGAAATAGACACAATGTGAAGACATCTCAGTGAAATTTGACAGCAAATCCAATTAGCTGAAAGATATTTTGTAACAGTTAGGTATAAGGTTCTATGTTCGGTATAATAGATAAACAGATTTTATGATTAATATCGATTATTAATCGTTGTTGCTTTTGTTTTATGATTTTTACTAGTAAATAGCTGCGCCCTGCGGCTTTGCCCGCGCGCAAAATATTATGTGTTTAATTAACATAACTCAGGAACCAGACCGATTTTCGAGGTAAAAAGTATGCTATGTCCGTCTCTGGTACCGACTCTATGTACATACCACTGGTCATCGAAATCGGTTCAGCCGCTTAGGCGCTGAGTGGTAACAAACATACACACACACTCAAACTATCGCATTTTATAATATTAGTAGGGTTATTATAATTGGTTCACCTTAAAAGAGGCGTGGCAATTGTAGCCTTTTTAGTTTCAGGTTTTTATAAGATAGACCGATGAATTGAAAATAGGTACGGTCGAATTGAGAAACCTCCTTCTTTTTTTTGAAGTCGGTTAAATAAAATAATAGCCATTGATGGCCGAGGCCTTTTGTATATCGATAATGATGACCTTCCACTCTATCCATTTGTACCTTCTTGTGTCTGCAAACTTGTGAAAATTTTACGAAATAAAACACCATGAGATGTTTTCGAGAAATTTGGCCGTACGCGCGCGAGGCCGCTTTAATTAGCGAAGGACCTGACATGCCATCCAATGTCCGTGAATATATACACATCTATCTCCCCTTCGTAGAAAAAGGCATGATTCTATGTAATGTTATAAAAAACTAATATCTATATAAAATTTATGTATGTTTCCATTCACAGAAATAAAACATTTCACTTGTAAAATTAGCTACCGCCCGATACACAAAATATTTAGAACTTTTCTTACACTCAATGTAAATGATCCTACATTATCTTGAGAGCCTGTCAAACACTACAAACTATTATAGTCCCTCTTAGAACACAATATGACCTATATTACCATATCAGTCTTGAACATAACCATGATTGGGCGGTTTAATTACTCTGTCGAAACCAGCTGATGGATTGTGTCCTACAATGAACTCTGTTTATTAGTTTACATATTCCATCACTTGGTAAATTAATTATAGATTTTGTATAACGGACGGACATAGCGCTACTTCGGGGAAGAAAGGGCGTAAAAGCCACTTTTGGCCAAAATGAGTTAATAATGCAACTTTGTTTAGTTTTCGACGCTCTATCGATCTGTATATTTAAAATTTCAATATTCCCAAAAAAATGGCTTTTACCCCCATGATTTTTTTCTCACCAAAACCATTTTTATTAAAAAAAATTGACGTATATGACATTATTTAATTATTTCAAATTAATAAGGGCGTATCACCATAGTATGAAAGAATATTTGGTCGTAAATACAATATTTATTACGTAATGACTTTTACGACATTTTTACTTGGCAATTTAAATATGATTTGGCTTTTACGCCCTTGCACAAAAATAAAAACTTGGAGTTACAGCATTCAAATCGTAACAATAACAATTTCTTTAGTCTAAAAATCGGAGAGATAATCATGTCATTTATCGTTGTCTCTTATGCGTACGTTAAACAGTCTTACAATGGAGTGAGATAGAAACATAATTTATTTAGCCAATAAAGCGCGCGCGCTGCCGACGACACACGCACAAACACAATCGCAACCTGCATGTACACGACTTACCACAAGTGAAGTCCACGTGTCCAATCTTGTCAGTCTGTCAATCGCAGTTTCTTTACCGGATTGTTATTGTTTACGTTCCGTTTGAATATTAATACAGTGCGAATAAGTTACTTGTTTAATTAAAAAAATGGATAATACGAAGCCGAAAGCCTTGGATTCCTTGCTAAAAAGAAGGAATATCGTTAATGCATTATTACAAAGCCGTCGTCGTTCATCACAAAGGTAAGTTTTAAGTAATAGTACAGTACCTATCTATTATTCTTGGCTCAAACTGTTTAGACGTGCTTACCTAATGTGATGTTTCTTTAGTTAGAGATATTCGTATTTATTTTATAATAAATATTAAGAGTGCATTCGTCGTAGTAATTTCTAGGAAGATAGGTACTTACCTATTTTTTTACTACTTAAAATATTAGGTACTCACGGTGTAAAAACGGTCGGGTTTATTATGGTTGTATGTATAGTTGTATAGATGGGTGCTTACGTACCTAAGTGCTAACTAACTTTACCACAAAGGTCATGTTACGTAGGTACCTATCTAATTATTCACAATATTTTTATTCAGTTATTTTGTTTAATCATTTTCTTTATTCAAATTACATGCATTTCTATTTATTCCGTTATAAACTCCATGAAACTGATTTGTTAGACTGGCTTTTACGCCCTAATGACTAATGTCTTCTGATTTTTCGATGCCGTGCGTGACTTTTACGACCCCAATATTACAGGGAACTAAAACTACAATGGCTTTTACGCCCTAACTCTTACTAGCATTAAAAATAAAGACGACTTTTTTGTATAATTTTTGTATAAGTAATTCTATTATCATCTTATTTCCAGATCTGACTACGAGCCGAGTCAGTCGACTAGGAGTTTTGATCAAAATAGTAGTTCGGATCAAAGCAATGATATAATCGAAAACAGCGACACAGAAATGCAACCAATAAAAATATCAAAAGCAACACACAAAAAAATCATAATTAATTCAAGCAGTGATGGCGATATCAATACCTCTATGATTTCTTTACCCCGAGCACATGCTTCATTCTTTGGAGACAACGTTGGTAGCATTATACCACCAAAAAGCCCGTTTAAAAACAATAGTAACAAAATAAATATTATTTCTATGGAAGTCTTAAAACAGGCTGATAGTTCGTCGACTGTTGTATTACCACATCCAAATATTACTGCCCTCCCTGCAGATCCAGTAATTGCTGAAAATGAAATCTCATGTGCTGTGCCGACCGTTGAGTCGTTTTCTTCAAACCTTTTGCCAGCTGACTATGCTCCAGAAACCAAAGTTACATCAGTTCCGATCGCTAATTCGTCTCTAATTGTTAATACATTGTCTACCTACGACAATAGCACGCAGCTTGAATCTTCTTCCGTATTGACTGCTGAATTACCTACTTTATATGTTAATCTCGTGCCACAAGATGACTATGCCGCTGATGAACCCGAAGTTCCTTCTGTACCGATCCCTGAATCATCTGACTTGAAGACCAACCTTCTGCCGTTGGATAAATATATACCTCAATCTGATAGTTGTATACCTACCACCTCCAAGACGCCATTTTTAGAACTGAGTCCTTTACTGGCTGCATCTCACGATGAAACTCAGCTTGGACCTCCTAATCCATCTACAAGTACAGCACTGGCCAATTTAAATATTACACACACAGTTGAAAAAGATCGGACTAAAAGAACACGCAAAACTTCAACTTCAAAATACAAGATGTATTATATAGACTTCTTATCTGACGAGGAAGCTTTAGACTTTTCTGGTGGTAGTTCTGATGATTGGACTTGCAATGAATCTGAATCTAGTGGTTCACCTGAAAAGAAAAAGAAGAAAAAAGAAAAAAAGAAGAAAGCCCAAAAGGATGATACAAGTAAAAATATAACAAGGAAGAAACAGAAACTAATAAATAAACGGAAAGAACGAAAACAATTAAAAGATGACGGAAAATCCTACCAAACCAAGAAAGGGGACATAGTTAAAGAAAAATCTATGGGAGAAAACCCATGTAAGCAGGATAAATGTAAAAAAGGTTGTTTTAATATAACGGAAGAAAGGCGAAAGTCTCTGTTTGACTTCTTTTGGAGCATAAGTTCACAACGGAGGAAAGATTGGCTTATTAATTGTACTCGCCAGGTATCAATTTCCAGGAAAAGAACGGACTCTCCAAATAGTAGGAGAAATTTAACATACGAGTACTTTATCAATAATGGTGAAGATCGTCAAAAAGTTTGTCAAAAGTTCTTGCTTGAGACATTGAATGTGACCCAGAAATATTTATTATACAATCTGTCTCATTCTAAAGAATATAATATGTCTCAGGATGATCGGAGGACACGTACATTTCCGGATAAGTATTCTCCAGAAGCAAAAGCACATGCAAAGTCTTTTATTGAAAAATTGCCAGCAGTCCCTTCACACTATAACCGGAAACGAACCAGCAGGGTGTATCTTCCCCAAGAATTAAAAAATGTATCCAATTTGTATAGACTTTATGTGAAAGAATGTGAAGATAAAAATCAAGATGCAGTTGGAGATACTATATTTAGAAATATATTTAATAATGAATATAATATCAGCTTTCATTGTCCAAAAAAAGACAAATGTCTTCTGTGTACAAGAGCCGACCGAAAAGAAATAAGCAGCGAAGAAGATAAAACCATTTTAGAAAATCACATTAAAGAAAAAAAATCTACTTATAAAAGGTTTCTAGCACATCAAAATTTAAGTAATCATTATAATATTAATGGTACTTTGACAGCTAGCTTTGATTTACAAAAGGTATTGACAACACCCCACGGAGATAGCATGTTGTTAGGGTACTCAAGAAAGTATGCAGTTTTTAATTTCACCATTTATGAAAGTGGAACTCAAAATGTGAATTGCTACATTTGGGGAGAGTGTGACGGAAAACGAGGTAGCCAAGAAATAGCAACTTGTCTCTTTAAGTATTTACAAGAAGTTGACGAAAGAAAAATAAAAAATTTGATTTTATACTGCGATTCCTGTACAGGTCAAAATAAAAATAAAGTAGTTCTATCTGCCATAAACTATTACCTCAAAAAGTCCGTAAATTTAGAAACAATACAGCTTAACTTTTTGTTGCCTGGACATACATACATGCCTGTTGATTCAGTGCATGCAACAATAGAACGAGAAATAAAAAAACTCACCGTCTGGAGTCCTTCCCAGTGGATGCCTTACATTGCTTCTGCCCGAAAACGGCCACGACCTTATCGTGTTATTGTCATGGAGCATAGTGATTTTATTAGTTGGGACGAACTAGCTACAAAGACTTTCACTAAGGAAACGCTAAAAAACATGCAATTTAAAAATATTCGGATTGCTACATTTAAGAAGAAGAATGTTGATCAAGTTGAAATTAAGTACTCCATGCATGAAGACACATCAGTACAAAAAGTCATTCTATTTGAAGTACCTGAAAAAAGGCCAAATACAAAAGGGAAATCTAAAGCGAGAGGAAGACCTAAAAAAAATATTTGTTTAGATACAACTAATAATCACTGCCAAGCTGAAAAATCAAACGAATTTGTGTTGCGTAAGTTATATGACGCCAGATTACCAATTTCGACTGCAAAATATAACGATTTAAAACTTCTTTGTGACAATCACACAATACCCAGACCGTTCCAACAAGATTTTTTGTCGCTGCCTCATTTTAAAACAGTAGTAGACCAATTACTAGATACCGACGAAGAAGACGATGTAGTAGAGGAATTAGAATGAATGGGTACTTATCTACATTTTAATTTCATTAGAATAATGCATGAATGATTAATAAGTAGAAGAAAGATTTATTTTACAAATTATAATTAAAAAAAAAGGTTAAACAAATAAGAAAAAGAAAAAAATATATAAGAAGAGAAAGAAGATGAATAAAAAGAAAGTAAAAGATAAAAAAAATAAAGAAGAATACGATTACATCTCATACTTCTGGTTTCGTACACTCTTCCTTTGTAGTGCAGGTTATTCTTCTTTGGAATGCGCTTCCTCTCGAGATCAGGATGTCCACTAACCGATATACATTTAAGCAAAAGATTCGTACTCTCCTGTTTGATGGATTGTCGGCAATATCACGTTAACTTTTGTATATATATATATATATATGTTTATACATGCATTATATATATATCTATGTAAGTATTTATGTATACTTATATGTATGTTTGTATGCTTATATGTATGTATATAATCTAGTATACCAATATTATTTATTTTGTATATATATTATTTTTCTTTAAGTAATTTAAGTATCTATTGTATTGAATACCTATTTTTGTAATATGATTTAAGCCTCCTCTTTTCTCTATCATAATTTACAACTTCATTGCACCTACTTCGCTTATCTCTGCATTACCTTGGTTGACTGGTAGAGAATGCCCATGGCATTAAGTCCGCCATTGTACATTAGTGCATTAAGTTTTTATAAATAAATAAATAAATAAATAAATTACAAGCAATAAAATTAAAAAAGTAAGAAAACGAAACGAAAAACAGAAAAGGAAATAGAAAAAAAAGAAGATTACTAATTATTGTCAATTTGATTTGATTTATGAATGAATAAAACTGATTTGCATCTTAACTAAATTTATTTATTTAATACACCAATACCTACCTAGTAGAATAAATTACAAACATACCATTATTTTATACTATTTTATCAATTTTAGTTAATTTATTTCTTAATTAATTAATATTAGATGATAGTAATTATTTATCACAGTTAACTTAAAATTTAAATTAATGAAAATAATCAAAGTTCAATTCAATTAAATCTTTTCTTTTGTTTCACTATTCATGAATCGTGTGCATTTAACTTAACAGGTAGGTAACCTAATTCGTTATAATAAATTTTGTAATATAGAACGCATATAGCATAATAATTATTATTATCTGATTTATCATATAAATCAGATAATAATAATTATTATGCTATTATTTTGAGCTTCTATGCACCTTAATTTCAATATTCACCACATTAAATCTTACAAAATTATAATAATTGTAGGTTTACTCACGATAATTGTTATAAGTGGTGCAGTCATTACGACCTTTTCACTGTCTAAAGATGGTTTATACGACACGATGTATGTTAGCATTATAGATATTTGTGGATTTACGTCCTATAGTACGTATTTATAGACGGTGTAAAAGCCATTTTTATTAAAATTTTGGGTCGTAAATCCATCCTATCTTCTAAACCATAAGGTCTACTTAAAATTAAGCTTCTTGATATTAAAGAGCACTTAAATGCAAGTAAATATCACCAATTCATTCGAATTTAACTCTATTGCAAAAAAAGTTATTTTCCAAAATTTAAAAAAAAAAACGTTTTTTCGCTCCCCTGTAAAGTTGCTATTTTGGCTTTTACGCCCTTTCTTCCCCGAAGTAGCGAATAGGATACTTTTTATCCCGAAATTCAGTCTAGATCCCGAGTTACATTAATTAAACATATCTACCTTTTTCACGCGGGTGAAGCCGTAGGGCGCAGCCAGTTCATAATATAAGTAACAGCTTTTTATAAAATAGGAAGGAACACTACCAAAATACTATACAAAATAAAATAAAATGTGTACCATTTAGTTTATTATACTATGTAATGGTAATGTGAGGGTTTCTCTTTACTAAGCTTAAAATATAAAAACGAAACGTGGTCACATTATAGGTACTCGTAGTGAAAGTTAAATAGTAATCATTTACCCCTTGGTCCTCTTTTATTCTTTCTTCTTTCACGGTCACGTTGTTTTTTTTTTATAGAATAACTAGATTTAGTTTTTAAGCTATTGCATAGCTTTTATCGCGGGCTTTGAGCGCGGCGACCGAATCAAGAAAATCCGTTACGAAAATAAAACTTAACACCTCCCACTCCACCTACTATAAAATTTATTTCTCGGGATAAACACTAGTGGCGCTAATTTTTACCACACATAAACCAAATATTTTGTCACATTTGCAATAAATTTTATCTGGTAGAACTATAGAAATAAAACTAAGATTTTAATAATAAGGTTTTAATTGCATAAGTAATAATGCTATGCAATAGCTTTACCGCGGCAGTCCCCGAGTGCCACTGGTTTTTTTTTTAATGCATTTGTCACCGTGAAATTATAAATACCGTTACATTATAATCTATCTAGCGAGATTGTATACCGTAACATACTGCTAAGAATTTAACGCATTATTTTTTCGGTAGATTATAATCTATCGAAGTAAAAGTGAAGTGAATAATCAAACAGTATTTATAAATTAAGGTGACATATACATAGATACTGGAACTGTTTGACTTGTTTGAACTGAGGAACTGTTTGACTTGGTGCCTCCTTTCTATCATCGCACCACTCGACATCGCAGCAAAGTTCATCCATACTACCTGGACACGATCTCGTCTAGCACGGTTATTATATATTATTTTTCATACAAATATAATAATATTTTTTTATTTAAAACTTAAATATATTTATATAATGTAGGTTGTACAAGTAGGGTGAACCAAACAAGGTGGAACCTGTGACTCAGGAGTCAGCGCCGCTGTTGACTTATAAAATATTTTATATACTTATACTACAAGCACGTATATTATATAATTCTGATGCTATTGTTTTAATAAATAACTGTTTAAATATAAGGTACTGGATTCAAATAAATTGTATTAACTTATAATATTCTATCACAATTCGTAAATTTTCAATATTCTTAAAGCCTTAACTGTAATAAAAAACAAAGGAAGAACATAATTATACGGAAAACAATTTCCTTGTTAAAAAGCACTTAAAAGTAAGTATTACTTTACATTCTCTAATTAATGACCTTTCAAGAAGTACCTACCGGTTTTAAAAATAATAAGTTTATTGTCCCACTGCAGGGCCTCTTCTCATTGTATGAGCATTAATCACCACGCTTGCTCAAGGCGGATTAACAATTTCAGACTTTTAAGTCCAAGTTTTCTCAAGTGTTTTCATTTATCGTCAGTCAAAAATGTCTAAGATAAACTTAAAAAGTACATAGGTATGATTGGACACATTGGTACTTGTCCGGAAGTACATTTATGGTTTAAGTACATTTTTGACATTGGTACTTGTCCGGATTCGAATCCACTACCTCATGTTTACGAATCGGGTGCCTTATCCACTGAGCCTTTTCGACTTTTTACTAGCGTTTTTATTCACACAAAATCGAAAGCTACTTTTTTTTCTAAAATACCTAAATTTACATCTTAACCCAATAATGGCCAAATCGAAATTATAAACTTTACAATGCGTTTTATTAAATATTATCAGTTAGGTGCGAGTCATACTCGCTCATTTAGGATTCCGTACAAATTTGTAGTCAATATAAATAATATAAAAGGCAACTTCAAGAAGTTGCAGATAAGTTTTTTCGACATACCATTTTAGCTTGATATCTCCTTGTTACTGAGAAAAAGTCTTGACAGGCAGACGTACAGACAGACAGAAAAGTGATCCTATAAGGGTTCGCTTTTTTTCTCTTGAGGTACATAACCTTAAAAATACTAAATAACACCATAATGACCCATACGTTAAAGCTGTCCTGCATAAGATGAACGAGCTCATAAATCGTAGTGCCGCTTATATTATGCTGAAAATGCTGAACCATCTATCATCGCTGTTTATGCGTGCTGGAGATAACAACTCGTTAAAGTTAAGCAACTATGACAAACACAGCTTGAAATTTAAGCTTAAGCTATTATATTATTTATATTATTATTATTTTTAAAAACTGCACCTGCTTTATTGTTTTTGAGGCTAACATTCAGTTTCTGAAAGACTGATCAACGAAAAATCAACTAATTACCTGAAATCCCTTGTGAACTACCGAAAAGCATGCTAAAAGCATGGGTAATTAGTTTAATTTGCTCTAAGTAGTTACTAATTAGATCATATCCTGTTCTCATAACTTTTTTTTCAAGAATAAAATAAAAATAAAATTAAACTAAGTAATCATTTATGCTTTTAGTAACCCAATTCACATGAGATTTAATAAATAAATAAATAAATGAATTAAGTTTTCGTTGATCAGCGTTTCAGAAACTGGGTGTTAGTATAACCTTATGTTTTGTCCTGGCTGTTAAAGAAAGTGTGTTACATCTATATTGTTTTCATATGTATCTACTGATAACTTGCGGCAAATTTTGTAAACTAAGTGTTCCCGTAGGTATTACAATCATATAAATTTCAAAGAGCCGATTAGTGGTTATTTAGAAAAATCGATTATGAATCGTTGAATATGATGAAACGCTTGAGATTCATAAGCTGTTAACTAACGTTGAGTAATACTGATAACATTGCTGATGCTTACTATACTGTACGTTCATAAGCGATTGCTTTTTAATCTTTCAGATTAGAATAGCATTCGTTTCAATTGAAGTTACACAAATTCAGACTTTACATCATTGAACAAAGAATCAAATTTTGGCGAAAATTAGGACTAGCTTGCCGCGGCGCGGTTTTACCCGCGTCTTTGCTTACTGCTCTGCGCCCGTCGCCAGTAGCGTGATATTACATAGCCTATAACCTACTTCGAGAACTGGGCTATCATACGCAAAAAGATTTTTTTTTAATCCCAGAACTACCAGTCGTAGTTCCAGAGATAAGCGCGTTCAAACAAACAAACAAACTCTTCCGCTTTATATCTATAATATAAAAAGGAATCGCTAAATGTGTTGCTAAGCGCAAATCTCGAAAGCAGCTGAACCGATTTCGCTAATTCTTTTTTTATAATATTCCTTGAAATACGAGGATGGTTCTTACAGAGAGAAAAATTAAAAATAGCCTGAAAAAAAAATGTTCACCCTTGCGAAGTCGGGGCGGGCCGCTAGCATAGATGTAATCAACTTTTAAATAGTTTATCTCTAATTTGCACGTAGTTGATAAAACCAGAACCATAATTTAAATAAAGTATCATTTTCGCAAACCATCTGGTTACCTGGCATCTTTAAAGTATTAAGATAAATCATTATTCAGCATTACTCCACTAAATGCCAAGATTTATGATTCCTCCATCCGTAAACCGCTGTTTTGCGCGATAAAATTCTAATAAAACTTAACAAAGCTACTTTGAATTTGGGTTCGAAATAAATATGATTGAAAATATACGGGTAAGTGGGTCCGGCGGGTCCGCTAGCCATGTAATATTGGGTTTATTGGCGACTTAATCCGTGACTACCCAATTATATACGAAGGTTGGCATATTTGTGAAGCCTTCATGGGTTTCCTTGTTTTTTTCCTTGTATTATAATATTAAAGTTTGGCTATTATTGTGCACTATTAATATAGTTCGGGATATTAATAGATGAGTTTCAAAGTTGACAGTTGACTGGCCTGTTGGTCTAGTGGTTAGTGACCCTGACTGCTAAGCTGGAGGTCGTGGGTTCGATTCCCACCCAGGACAAACCTTTGTGTGATGATCATGATTGTTTGTTCTGTGTCTGGGTGTAATTTATCTATAATATGTATGTATTTACAAAAAAAAAATGTATATAAGTAGTTTATCAGTTGTTTAGTACCCATAACACAAGCAAATATAATTGCTTAATCTGGGGCTAGATAGCGCTGTGTGAATGTGGTAGAAAATTATTATTATTAAAAAAGTAAAGGTTGAATATTTCATGAATTACTAGCACTTTATTATGACAATGAATAAAGTGTAATCTTTTGAGTTACTACTACCGAATTTGCTTATTTTCCTTCTATATACCTGATTTATAATCCATAGATACTATAATAAATACAAACGCAAAAGTAACTCTGTCTGTCTGTTACGCTTCCACGCCTAAACCACTAAACCGGTTTTGATGTTTATGTTTTATGGAGATAGAATAGACCTTAGGGAACAACATAGGCTATCTTTTATCGAGAAAAATGGCTTGAAGGGGGTGAATTAGGAGATGAAAGTTTGTATGAAAAATGGGATGACCAACATTCACGTGGGCGAAGCTGCCGGCAACAGCTAGTCTTAAATACTTTATATCCTGCACTAATGCGACAGGAAGACCTACATTAATACCTAATAATCCCAACGACTGCCTCTGTGGTTCGGTGGTACTGTGTAGAGATTACCACGCAGTGGTTTCGGGTTCGATCCCCGGGTCGGATAAAGTGATATTTAATTTTTCTGTCAAAAATTCTCAATATTAACACGGAGTCTGGAATTGTGCCCGATATTGCAACAGGCTCGCTACTTGTTACATGGAATCTAAAAAGAAAAGATCGCGAAAAGTGGGTGGTTAAACACCTCTGTCTACTCCTTCCCTTAGGGGATAAAAAGCGTGAAGCTATGTATGTATGTATGTATGTATGTAATCCTAACGAAAAATCATTTAGCCATGGTCCATCCTCAAGTTCTGTAAAATGTAAGCATACGAATTTTAATCAAAGCCTTTAATCCTACTTTGTTCCCTATTTAAAGTATATACGCAACGTGAACACAGAGCTGATCGATCAACCCCAACTTTGATGGATGACGTATCTCTAATTGAGTTCAGGAAATCAGCGGCATCGAACAAATCAAATTACATTGATACTGATCCACAGGGATAGCTACTATGTTTAAATTAGAGATGTTTGTCTTTATAATGATTTGTATACTTTCATTTCCACTAAAAATGAGAAACTTTTAGTGAAAATAACATAGGCATAAAGATTTTAAAGCAAAATCTAAGAACATGATTATTCATACAAACTGCAGAAAAAGAGTTCTTTTTTTTAACGATAAGACCACTTTTTTTTTCGTGTCAACAGAAAATCTTTTAACTTACTTACGACTACTGCATTATCAGCAGAGTTCATAAGATATTTTTGCTAGCCGTCGTTAAAATAAAAGCCACAAGTACGCTATAATTATATTGCAGGTATTTCACAACGCTTCTGGTAATGGGCAAATACACTCATATGGATTTTACTAAGTTACTATTAATGGGAAAACAATACACCAGGGGGACTACCATTATCTCTTAAATCAGTATTATTTTTATATTACTTTGTGTTTTGTCTTTTTCTTTTGTACCATTAAAAACAAAGATAGAGACAAAGTAAGGTTATAATATGATTGCTTTATGAGGTTGTGGTAGGGCCTCAAGACACCAAAAAATCATCACCAAAACATTAGTCTCAGTATACCGTATAGAATAAGCATTAGAATTCATGAACTCATCTGCTTGCCAACAATGTTCTTTAGATTCACAAAGGATTCTCAATTTACATAAAAAGTCAAGTAAAATTACATTATCTGTACCTTGTCAACGTGTCTTCGTCTTACCGGTACGATGACAACGTAAAATCTGTTAGTTCTAAGAATTATTACTGTTCATTTTTTATAAAAGTTTTTAGTCTGTCTCTGGTGAGAGGTGAGAGTAGATACTACTAACTTTTCGAAGTTTCTATTTTGAAACTTGAATAAATCTTATCATCATAGTATCAGCCAAAAGACGCCCACTGCTGGACAAGCCTTCCGGAATCTTCGCCACCTTGGCCGGTAGTTCGCCGCCCTCATCCATCTTAGCCTTTTTTTTTATACATATATATAAATATATTAGCCTACCAAAGTGACTCCACCCCGCCTGATGGTAAGCAGTCAGTGGAATCCAGAAGTGATGGCCAACATACCAAAAGCTGTCGTCTTAAACTGCTGGTATGGTGGCCTCCACTATGGTGGCTGGCAATGGGGTTAGGGGAAGGGAATGAGGAAGGTGAGGAAACAGGAAAGGGGGGAAATTGGGCCTCCGGCACTCTCACTCACCAAACGAAACGCAGTAGTAAGGATACTACTAATCTTAAGTCGATCTACTATGAGAGGGTAGTACTTCCCCGGACGATCCGGCCCATTCATGCTGAAACCAGCGTGGATCTACTACCGTATTAATACCGTATTAAATTTATAAAATTATTCACGATTCGATAGCCAAGACTTTTGGCTGTTAAGCTTATAAAGTTTACCTGCTACCCTTATAAGGGTCGTTGGTCCACCTTGTGAGGGATCTGCCCACGCTGCGTATTCCGGGTCGTGGTCGCCACTCTAGAACCATTTTTTTAGGAATTTAACTACTTAACAAACACGGACCATCCTATAATTAGAAGAAATCTTGACCCTGCAGTGCTAATATAGCCGACTAATATAAAAATTTCTTCTCATGCTAAAAAGACATTGACCTCCTCTAACTAACTATTAACTTACTTACTTAATCCTCTACTAAATATTAACTATCGCACGTCATAAACGCAAAATTAAAATTGTTTATTTATTAGGTTTATTTATTACAATGGGTGTTATTAAATTATTCATCCGGCACATTCTGGTTGGTCTCTAACAATGTTTTTAGCAAGTTTTTCACATATAAAAAAATATAAAATACAAGTAAACTTTACAAAACCCCGTATGTTTACACAACTATTAGTATTGCGGATTCTTGTGGCGCAGTCTTAATTTGTGCCAAACTCTACCCTAGTTTTTATTTTGCACTTTTGTGTCACTATAACGAGAAAAATATGCAGAAATTTTGAACCGATATGTTAGGAGAATGGTCAAACTAAAAACCAATGAATACTAAGAATACTGTGAATTGAACGTAGATGATTTGTCTTTAAATGACTATAATCCTATTTAATATTATAAATGCGAAAGTTTGTGTGTATGTGTGTGTGTGCGTGTTTGTTACCACTCAGCGCCTAAATGGCTGAACCGATTTCGATGAAAATTGGTTTGTAGATAGATTCAGTGCCGGAGACGGACAAAGGATATTTTCATCTAATAATTATAATCGGTCTGGTTCCTGAGTTACATTAATTAAACAAATACTTTTTATGCCGAAAATCGGTCTGGTTCCCGAGGAATACAACAAAACATACTTTACGCGCGGGCGAAGCCGTGAGGCGCAGCTAGTACAAAGATAATATACTAATTGAAATTGATTTCTCATACCAATTTATGTATTGTTATGAGAAATCAATTTAATAAAATTGATTACTTATTTCACACCGACCAAACTGATAAACTAGTTGTTCTCTGAAATATTTTGGTGATTGACTGTATCAGAATTATGGAGGAAAGTGGTTCAACTATTAAAGAAAGTAGAAGTAAATATAAATAATGTTAAACCAAATCTAGGTTCAAGGCGTTTAAAAATAAATATGTCAATCAATTCAGAATATAAACATGCTTATTATAATTATTGGCTGGTGTAACGTAGGTGTAACACATCTTTGCTTACCCCTTCCCAGATAACAGTGTAGCGTTATGCATAACTGTTTACATCAGGAATTGTTAAACACATTTGTACAACGCAGATTATCGTTTAACATGGCCTTGTATATAAACTTTCATATAAAAGCCAAGATTCTTGAAAATTCTGATTTATCGTTCAGCGCTGAAGCGCTGTTAATAATAGACATATTGACATATTGTAAAAGCGATTCAGCTCTAAACAATTCATTGCGTAAAATCAGGTATTCAAATAAAGATCTGTTACCATGACATTGTTGCTATTAAACCTTGTTAAAACAAAATATAACATCACGCTACTGGCGACGGGAGCAGAGCAGTAACCAACCAAAAACACGAGTGGCACCGCGCTGCGGTAAGCGTACATATTATATTCCGCTTTTCTAAATTTCCATTTGAATGCGTAACATTCATCATAATTACACTCGTACGGTACCAGTGCTGTCACTAACTAAGTAATTACTACCAATGAGTTGTGTTTTAGCCCGACTACCGTAGTCAAGAATTATTTTTAACATTTATTTTTTATTTACTGTATTGCGTGACATGCAAAAAAGCAAATGAAAAGTATAATTTGGAAGAAAATGTCAGTCTAATTGTGTAGTGATAATGGGAATACTTAGCTTATAGATGTGGCTACATAAAGTAGGGCCTCGTACGTTTCTGTATGAATAATATCGTATCATAAGTTAAACAATTCTTTCGATCTAGTTAACGATGTGTAGTTATTGTGTTCCCACGTCTTTGCTTACTGCTCTCTTCCCATCGCCTTTAGCATGATGTTAAGTAACCTTCCTCAGAAATTGAGCTATCATACGCAATCATAATTATTCAAATCTGTTTGGTAGTTCCAGAGATAAGCGCGTTCAAATAAACAAACTCTTCCAATTTATATAATAGTATAGATATAGGACGAATCAGGCCTGTTAGATTATATCGGAAGAATAACTATTCTCTTATAAAATATCGACATAAAGTTGTATCTCATAATATCATTTTTCATTCGGTGAATAAAGTCGTTCGGTAAGAACCGGCGACATAGGTACATAATTATTATGCCTATATATATAAAAACCCCTGGATATCCTGTTTTTTTAAACTTCACAGCCAACTACATCTAGTAATAATACATCTTTGTTTTGTACGGTAGTAGATCCACGCTGGGCCGGATCGTCCGGGGAAGTACTACCCTCTCATAGAAGATCGACTTAAGAGTAGTAGTATCCGTACTACTGCGTTTCGTTTGGTGAGTGAGAGCGCCGGAGGCCCAATTTCCCCCCTTTCCTCTTTCCTCACCTCTCTTATTTCCTTCCCCTAACCCCATTCCCAGCCGCCATAGTAATCAAATCCAATCAAATCATTTAATCAGTTTAAATAGAAGTACAATTTTTAGAGGCCTAATATTAATACAAAACAGGTATAATAATGTTAGGAGCCTGTACTAGGAGTAATCCTGTATCACAGGCGGTTTATGTGCTAATTTTATAGTAACGGATACATGTACACTTAAATTGTTTAGCAATGAAATATATATTATATACATTACTTAAAAATTAAAGATATATATTAACTTAATTATCTATTGTAAATAAGTCTATGAGTCTATAGTAGCCACCATACCAGCAGTTTAAGACGATGGCTTTCAGTACAGTGGCCGCCACTTTTGGATTCCACTGACTGCTTACCATCAGGCGGAGTGAAGTCACTTTGGTAGGCTATAATGCAAAGAAAAAAAAAACTGTCTAAAGATAAATATTTTCTTTTGGAGGTTTCATGTTAATGAGTGACTCTTTTTAGCGTGTAACCATTCGTTGATAGAGTAATGAAGTTACAGTCTTAACTACTTTCTTGAATTACATAATATATAGAATACACGAGTATTCTTCATTATACGTAAAAACAGATTTGATCTTTTTACTAATTGCAATCAATAAAAATACTTTACTAAGCTTCCTTACTCATAATTATAGAGACAACAAAAGAATTCTGTCCTACTAAGAAAAAACATGCATGTTCTTGAAACATTCTACGGAAAAACCGTTTTTATACAATATGCGTTAGATACTATTTTACAATACTTGTGTGTGTAGTAACGGCGTTTTTATAGAGTTGTGTGTGTCATTCGAGCCGTCGAACAAGTTGACAATATCTGTCAAATAACAGACGCGTCTGTCATATGTAAAAATGTACTTAGAATATATTTATACACAGCTTTCATCTAATTCTGAAATATTAGCAGAACATATATTTAAAATATAGCTTCGATTACACCTACTCCTCCTACCTCCGACACTAAACTGTGACGTTGCCACTCATGAGGCGTAAACGCTTTATCACAGCAATTATAAACTGTTAGTGAGCTCTATCATATCACAATCAAATTTACTAGCTGTTCTATGCATAATAACATCGCGACCAAATCACACGTTCCAAATGTAACCCTGATTTATCTAATATACATATCACAAGGAAAAATGCAATTAAGCAAATTTAAACTCTGAGTCAATTCCAACATGGTCGATTTTATGAAGAATCTCATAGGTTTAAGCCACTTTAACAATTAGCTTGTAGTTACGTTTATCTACATAAATTATAGGAGCACAATAAAGCTTAATATAGTCTTCAAGAAACTTAATGAAACTGTAAGAGTCTTGTTTATTCATTGTAATAATAGCTTCCTTAATTACAAGCTTTAAATAGAATTACAAAACTATTTAGTTCAGCGATTAGGTTGGTCACAATTACTGTTTCACTGAACATAGTGTTAGTGTCTCGTGATACAGTAGTAATTAGTGAGACAGCTGTATTTAAGGCCACAAGGTTCGAATGGAACTCACGTGGTTCGATTCTTTGTGGATTCTGTACAAAAGATAAAACTTGTGTGAACCGTAATTATTTGCATCGAGTATGGTTGAGCCTTGATTTTGTATTTTTGTAACACGCCGTGGGACAGATATTATTTTCTTCTCTGGAAGTAATAATAATAACAAGACAATTACACAATAACTTTTTTTTAATAACTATAAGTAGGTTTTATGTTTTTGTTTGTTTTATATTATGAAGTATGCTTTTAAAAAAAAAAAAAAATTGCGTATAAAATTTATATTACAAAATAAATAAAAAATAAAAAATAAATATTAAGAATTAAATTATTAATTTCACCCGTGTTTTGTGTTTATTTTATTTTGTAAAATCCTTTTCGATACAACAGTTATTAATCGTAAAGTGTGTTGTAAAACAAGTTACATGGAAACCACCAGCTACAAATCCAGAAGCATATTACCACGACACTCAGACAATAATTATATTATAAATAATAATAATATCTCAACAACTACACACAACGCCATCTAGAACCAAAGTAAGCATATATTATAGCTTGTGTTATGACTTCTAGAATGCGAATATACATATTCAATTTTCTTTTTTTTTTATATATACATATATATTTATAGAAACACCCCGATAAATGCAAATACAATGTTCATGCACACAAATATGAAAAATGAACATGAAAATATATTTATATATAGGTTAAATAAATTAACACTTATGAACGTTAAAATTAACAAAATGTCAACCAATTAGGTAATTAATATTTGCACTGAGGAGGAATCTAACCCGCGACTTCTGCGTAGCAGTCCATACACAGTACCACTGTACACACACAGTCCATACACAGAAGCAGTCAATATATTTTTTTTAGGTTGCCGGCCACCCTTATAAGGTCGTCGGTTCATCTTGTGAGGGGTCTGCCCTCGCTGCGTCATCCGGTTCGTGATCCCCAATTAATATTAATGATAAGTAATTTCCTAGCTTATCTAAGTAACAGAGATTATACAGCTGGCATATTCTGTAACATCCGTAAAGTTTACTCACCTTATTTAATGCCGATTTCTATGCCGATTGCTAAATCGATAGATTTAAAAACACTATTGAAATTTTGCAAGGTATTCGCTTCGGATATAACTAAAAAATGCTTTAGATTTAAAGTTTATGAATTTTTCTCTGATCCGGAAAGGGCCGTTTCTGACGAATGCATAAGGTTAAATTCAAAATGATAAAATAAAGGACTATAATAAATCAGAACACAGTTTGTGTAACACAAGTTAAAAAAAACAGGCATTCTCAAAGAATATTTTTTATTTACAACCTCTGTAGGTTGGTTGTACGTACTGCCACGCAGAGGTCACGGCTTTGACAGCTTGGCAGCTTGACAGCAGAGGTCACAGAATTTTCCCACAGAATGAAAATATTTGTGTGCATGAACATGGGCTATTTGCTTTGGTCTGGATATTTCTATGATTATATGTTTTTTTTTTCAAGTATATAAGTATGTTTATTCGCATTCTAGAATCCATATCACAAGCTATTAATATATGCTTACTTTGGATCTAGATGGTATTGTGGTAACTGGTAGGTATTATTATGTTTAAAATTTTTGCAACAAATAAGTAATAAAAACTAATTATTACGTTACCACTACCATTTTGGTAAACCGTAGCTTTAAAAAGAAGTTTACGAACTAAAGAGTGGTTTTAAAAGTAAATTAACAGTTCTCGTAGCGAGTGTCGCTATTTGCTACAATTTTCCGTAGTACTATAATGTGTGCTACGCTAGCAGCTACGCTAGCAGCTACGATGGTCTTAATGCAAAACGTTGTTACCCTCACGAATCTAAGTTCGATCTCTATGTAAACTTTGAGTTTGGTTGATGTATTGAAACTAGAAACTTGGACTTTGGTTTATGTTCTAGAACGATCCTAACAAAAACAATCGCTATCTAAACCTGGGTTTATATAAACTTGGTACTACTATTCAAGTACGAAAATAATAATTTAATATTAGTTTGAACTGCATAATTAAAATTTGCGACTTTATCCTACGCTAATATAATGATCATCTTATTGTAATTTAAAAGGTTTCATCAAAAATAATTAGTTTCAGTTCGTTTTTAAATTAAATAATAAAAACACCGTTTATTTCAAACTTGTTACATAGTCCATATTTGTATTTGAATTTAGAATATTTAAAAACTGACAAAGCCATTCCTTTACCTTTACCTTTTTCTGCTCTAGTTCGTTAAATATTATCCTGGGCCTAATGCTTTTCTTGCTGTTCATAACAAAATTGAATGGACACAAAGGAAACGCCTTAGGGTATTACGTTACCGATACGAACCCGGAACTGCAAACATACGGTGAATAAATTCAAGTAGCTTTTCTTAATCTTTTTAGGGTTGCGTACCCAAAGGGTAAAACGGGACCTTATTACTAAGACTCCACTGTCGCTCCATCTGTCTGTCTGAAGTTAGACATTTGAAATTTTCACAGATAATGTATTTCTATTGCTGCTATAACAACAAACATTAAAAACAGAATAAAATATTTGAGGGGACTCCCAAAACAGACATGATTTATTTTGCTGTTTTTATAGTTATTAGTACGGAACCGTTCGTGCAAGAAACCGACTCGCACATATCCGGTTTTTAATTTTTTGTGCCTTTATTTTATTTTATTTTTTTTTAATTTATAGCCTACCAAAGTGACTCCACCCCGCCTGATGGTAAGCAGTCAGTGGAATTCAGAAGTGGCGGCCACTATACCAAAAGCCATCGTCCCAAACTGCTGGTATGGTGGCCTCCACTATGGCGGCTGGGAATGGGGTTAAGGGAAGGGAATGAGGGAGGTGAGAAGAGGAAAGGGGGGAAATTGGGCCTCCGGCGCTCTCACTCACCGAACGAAACGCAGTAGTACGGATACTACTACTCTTAAGTCGATCTTCTATGAGAGGGTAGTACTTCCCCGGACGATCCGGCCCATTCATGCTGAAATCAGCGTGGATCTACTACCGTATTAATACCGTATTAAATTTATAAAATTATTCACGATTCGATAGCCAAGACTTTTGGCTGTTAAGCTTATAAAGTTTACACAAGGCGGGTTATATCGTAAAGTTTCTACTTTACCGCCGACAAAGTACATAATATACACAACCTACTGTACTAGTTCACTAATGCAATCAGTCAACTGAGTAGTCAAATTATCAAAGAAGCTGGCACTCTATGATCCGTCTTACTATTTCAACTGTTTTGTCGACTGCCGAAGTCAAGAAGGGTAATGTTTTACGTGCGTATGTATGTATGTATGTCTATTTCTTTGGCACGCTCTACAGCCTAAATAATAATAATAACAATAATAATAATATTCTACCACATTCACACAGCGCCATTTAGCCCCAAATTAAGCAATTATATTTGCTTGTGTTATGGGTACTAAACAACTGATATACTACTTATATACTTTTTTTTTTTGTAAATATATACATATCATAGATAAATAACACCCAGACACAGAACAAACAATCATGCTCATCACACAAAGGTTTGCCCTGGGTGGGAATCGAACCCACGACCTCCGGCTTAGCAATCAGGGTCACTAACCACTAGACCAATAGGCGAGTCAAATGGCAATAGATGGATTGTAACAGGTGTTATTAGGTTCGTATTAATTGTGGGAATGAAAAAGAGGGAGGGTATATAATACTTCAATGTAGCGTCGGCACGAAATAAAAAAGTTTCTAATAAATAAATACTTAGATACAGTTACGTCCATAGACTACTGAAACTATTTACCATTAAGTATGATGTATGCTTGTTTGACAAGTAGACTGCATAATAGTAGTGAAAAACACAGAATTGATTTTCCGTCCTTTGTTTAGAAAAAGGTATTATATGATATTACAGATATTGTATCAATTTAAGTTTAGATTTTTTTAAACATTTTCTTATATAATTCAGATAAGTAAAATGATTGTTTGCTTGTACTGTATACTGTGTAATAACATAAGTAAATTACATAAACGATGTTCTATTTTATATACCTACCTAAAAACAAAGACATGTAAGACTTTCCTTGCAACTCATGTATATACGTATAACATAAAGAGCACTTACAGATTCTCTTTGTGGATATCAAACATGATTACGTAACTTAATAAGAAGCTGGCATTTCGCAACCACGCAAAAACTACGTGACGACGGCCCATCGTGTTATCTGAGTCAGCTGTCACACACAGCAATCAGATGTCGAGATGAATCGCTTACATCGTTTAGTCTTATAAAGGCTAACGCAAATTACGACGGTATTGCATAACAAAATCTTTCTAATCACTTTAGTACATTTTATATGCGCGAAGTTACATCTTTGGCAACTGCTCTGCTTCCGTAGCCAGTAGCGTGATGTTACATAGCCTATAACCTTCCTCAAGAACTAGGCCACTAAACTAAATATTCATTTAAATCCGACTAGTAGTTCCATAGATTAGCGCGTTCAAACAAACAAACAAACAAACAAACTCTTCCGCTTAATATAATAGTATAGATATGGTGATCTATCAAATGGTGATCATTCCTTCATCGTATGAAGCCTTTAAAGGCTAGAATGGCGTATTACATTATGTGTAAACAATATCATAAGTACTACACTGATTAAAATTATAATTCGAACACCTACACCATTGTTACGTGAACCTATTACAAAATAATTAAAAAGCCAAAGGCATAACTGTCCTATCTTTCCCATCTTCAGTCGTAATTTTCATTATTCGTGTAATGAATTAATTAAAACTTTTAATATCAAATGATAAGTAATGAAATGCAAACGATAGACAATAGAACCGACGATTAATTAGATTGTCCCTTCATTATAACTGTGATTTAAATGCTGATCGGAGAGGTGAATGAACTTGTTGGGATAAAACAATTACTGAATTATTACAAAAAAATCCTGAATTTTATGATACCCAACTTAAGAGTTGAGCTCTATACTTTTCATAGCATCGTATCTTTTTTAAGGTTTATATTTAAGAGGGTTAAAATTCAAACTCGTTTCAATTTGTACGTATATTTTTTAACATTCAAGAACTACATATAATGCCATTATAGACCCAAAGTAACTAGACATAAAGAACTGGTGTCTCTTTTCTTATTTCGTTTTTTTAAAGACATTGTCCACACTAGAAGACAAATTCCACGTCACAGAGTAATTTACGAATTTTATTATGCAATTAACAGACCCAAACTTGGAACATTTGTTTATGCGCTATTGGGACAGTTTAATTTCGTTAAAGTTTTAATAAAAATTAATCATAAATAGCGTCTTTGACTATGAAATTATATCACACCTATACGAACATTCTGTAGGTACAATTCGTCCTATATCCAATTTCTCAGTTCGTACGGCACCTAACCGAGTTAGCTACATACTCGTAGGTACATGTATTTGCAACGAAAAACTCAAACTGGCATAAAATGGATATTGTTAGAAGTGGCTTTTGTTTAATAGAACTAAATATACGGGAATTCACGCGATTATGCATTAGGTATTTACATACCTTATTTTGCTTGACGTTTCGACCAGGTTACACCGGCCTTAAATAGTAAATCGTATAGTAACCGGCAGTAGTAAATGCCTTTTGTTTTACATTTACTACTGCTTATGGAGACGAAAATTGGACATTCAGTGCAACCGCTTTATAAGTTTAAATTTTTAAGTTCAAAATACCTAATCTCTTGGTTTCATTTCTATTTTTCAAAATTCTATCAAAATACCTCAGCAACGGGAATACATACATCTGCTATGCAAAGGGTTGTGAATTTGATTTCCACACTTTAATAAAGTAATGCTCTCCGTAAATACGTGTCTGCTTCGAGTTTAAATTCGTTAATTGTAGATATGTTTCTCAAACACCCTGCGATACAGGGCTTAATTACTGTGTGGGAGCTATCTTTACAAAGCAAAGTGTCAGTTCTGTATCAACAAATGCTTCAAATATAAATTAAAATTTAATTAATTTGTATAAATCTTTGGACCTGTCATAACGAACGTATTGATAAAACGGACAGTTACTAATTGGATTTATTAGAAACATTGTTATGGAAGTAATTTCATTTGTTCATTTGTTGTAGAAAACGAACTTATTGGCACAAAATTTTGTTACAATCCAAAAATTGTCTTCGTCCGCGCGTAAAATATGTTTTAAAGTATCCCTCGGAAACCAAATTCACCATCTACACACCAATTTTCATCAAAAAAATTACATTATTAGTAAGCTCGTACAAAGCCGATGCAAAAATTTAAATACTATATTTTCAAAATAAGCTTTCAATTATCCCATCTGGAATCATTGAATCGAACCGGATGAAACCGTATTATATTAATACGTTTTTAATAACCTATTTATATTTAAATTTTATATAAATACGCTAAATATTGAATTGTTTGTTTTGCATCTTTAATATTTGGTCATATATTTATCAAAATCTATATAACTCTAAGGTCCTGTTTCACCACTTGCTGATAAAGTGCGTGATAACCTATTCGAAACTTTACTTGACAGATAGTATCATTCTAATAAACCAAAAATAAATATAAATAAGTAAAAAGTCATTAATTTTAGAACATTCCAAACAAAACCTAGTACCTTAGAAGTTAAGTACAATATTGAAGTCATAGAACAGGTAAATGATATAAAATTTTTAGGTATATATATTGACACAAACTTGACATGGAGAAATCATTGCTATTTGTAATAAATTAAACCAGCTAGTCTTTGCTATAAAAAAGCTGAAATAATGTACGCCCACAACAACGTTATTGACTGGTTACCACGCCTATGTCTGTTCTGTAATACGCTACGGTATTATTGTTTGGGGTAATGGAACTGACTTACCCAGAGATTATATAGCGCAGAAAAAATGCATTCGGGCTATTTATGGAATGCGGTGGAATGAATCTTGCAAGCCTAAAAAAAAATACTAACCATGCCATCAATCTACATTTATGAGATGGCAAAATTTGTCAAAAGTAATTTGGTAATGTTTGAACTGAGGTCTAATTTAAATAAAAGAACTGCTACGCATGTTTATTTGAAAATGCCCGCTCCCGCTCTAGAACTTTTTCGCAAAAATTGCACGTATAATGGCACCTTTAATATACAATTGCTTACCTAAAGAAATAATTGAACAACCATTTAATATTTTCTGCAAACACTTACAAAAATTTCTAATTGAGGAGAGCTTTCACACGGTTGACGAATTTAAAAAAAAAGGATCATGTCGTTATTATTTTTATAGAAAGGCATTGTAGATGAGTTAGTAATGCTATGTTATGAGGCTAAATAGTTTAGAGTGTAATGCATGAGTTAAATGATTCTAATTACATTTATAATGATATGTGACATGAATTTATGAAAATGAATGAATTGTAACTCGAATTGAATCAATATATAATTTAATCAACAAATTTTGTAATGACAATGACTCTGATAGTGATTTAGGATATTTGGACGCCAATTTATTAGGCGAAATGTGTCTGCTGCTCATATTTATACTTAACCAACTTCTGTGCCAGATTTTATAGCCAAAAGACGTCCACTGCTGGACATAGATCTCCCCCAATTTTCGCCACCGTGGCCGGTCGTTCGCCCCCCTCATCCATCGGTTGCCCGCCACCCTTATAAGGTCGTCGGTCCACGCTGCGTCTTCCGGTTCGTGGTTGACACTCTAGAACCTTTCTGCCCAACGGCCATCAGTTCTGCGAGCTATGTGTCCTGCCCATTGCCACTTCAGAGAAGCAATTTTGTGAGCTACGTCAGTTACGTCACTTATATTTTATCAGACACTTTAGGAGCTAGTGATGAAACAGGGTCTAAATTTAATAAGTAAAATAGTATAATGTAACAACAAAGTGCTGATGCCACGTCGTATAAGGAGGTGAAGGAGATGGCTCTAGTCAGAGAGAAGTGGCGGAAATTTGCTGCACGCTGCCATAAAATAGGCCCATATTTGGGCATTGTCCTTTATAGATAAAACAACATTTTTGTGATAACAGATGGCTATATTATCGGTCGCAGTTAATGGTTATCCATTGAAACCTTTTATACACTGGTTAACTGGTTTTTATACACTGGTTAGTCAGTTAACAATGAGTAAGTGACATTAATAACTCCAAAGATTTAATCGAATTCGGCTGTCTTGGTGGTACCGTGTAAAGACTGCCACGCAGAGGTCGCGAGTTCGATTCTCGCTCAGTTCAAATATTTGCGTGTATGAACATAAATATTTGCATTGGTCTACAAATAAAAGTATTAAAGTATGTATATCCGCATTCTATAACCCATAACAAACGCTATAAGCTTACTTTGGGTCTAGATGGCGTTGTGTGTAATTGATGTAGTATTATTATTATTATTTGTTAGTGAATTACCAAAGATGGTTACAGTTGATTAGCTTTTATAAACATAGAAGTATTAAGGCGCCTTTATTACCTTTTTAATTTGTCTAATGAAATTAAAGACATACGCGGACCAAATAGGTTTTGGATTGACAAAGGGAGCAATTACAAACACCCGTAACCGACGTGTGTATAAAAAGATTAATGAATGTTAAAAAGGCAAAGGAGGTATGTTTGGATCGCAGCAAATGGCGTACTATAGTCTCTGCTTACCTCATTAATGACAAACAGGCGTGAAGTTATGTATGTATGTGAAATTGTAGGTACCTACTTTAGTCAAGATGTCTATTTCAAGGTACTGGCAATTTACATAATAAATGTTCTAAGCGTTTACAATCATTAAATTTAAGTGCTTTCAGTTAAGTCGCGACGAAAATATCCTTCTGTTGAGACTAAGAAGTTTATGATAGCTCCATCCGCACCTCAGGCATTACAGTATATTTATATAGAACTGGAATAATATAAAGTGGAGATAAGTAGGTTTATAAAAATAGACCACTTAAAATGTTATAGCTGTGAGATTTTGACTAAATATTTAATACTTTCTTTCTTCTTTTATAAGTGGCGCGTTGACCACTAATACATATTATGTACTATTATGTACATATTATGTATTAGTACGTGATTTCGCCCGCGCGTAAAGTAGGTTTTGTCTCCCTCGGGAACCAGACCGATTTTCGAGATAAAAAGTAGCCTGTATACATACATTACGGTAGTAGATCCACGCTGATTTCAGCATGAATGGGCCGGATCGTCCGGGGAAGTATTACCCTCTCATAGAAGATCGACTTAAGAGTAGTAGTATCGGTACTACTGCGTTTCGTTCGGTGAGTGAGAGCGCTGGAGGCCCAATTTCCCCCCTTTCCACTTTCCTCTTTCCTCACCTCCCTTATTCCCTTCCCCTAACCCCATTCCCAGCCGCCATAGTGGAGGCCACCATACCAACAGTTTGGCTTTTGGTATAGTGGCCGCCACTTCTGGATTCCACTGACTGCTTACCATCAGGCGGGGTGGAGTAACTTTGGTAGGCTAAAATATAAAAAATACATAGGGACATAGGCTACTTTTTATCTCGAACATCGGTCTGGTATCGGTCTGGTCTGGTAGAAAAATTGGTATGTAGGTAGATTTGGTGCTGGAGACAGCTCCAGCACTGAATCTATCTACATACCAATTTTCATCAAAATCGGTTCAGCCGTTTAGGCGCATTTATAATATTAATAGGATTATACTTTTGTTTTGATAGCTTAACAATATTTTAGTCAGTTAATTATTCAGAATTCAAGTCTCCTTGTGATTATTTTCTTTAATATTGCTACTATGAAACCTACTCTTAGCGGCGGACTCGATAAAAATAGGTACAGTTAGCAATACATTACACATCATCATCAAAGCCAACTCGATCATTGAAACGTTTAACTTGCATCTAAATAATTTAATATCTGTAAGTGGTATATATATTATAATAATACCAGCGTGTTTACTAACCCACTGCAGCGCAAAGGCCTCTTCTGATATAGAGAAGGTATGAGCATTAATCACCACGCTTGCTCAAGGCGGATTGGCAATTTCAGACTTTTTAAGTCCAGGTTTCCTCACAATGTTTTCCTTCACCGTCAATCAGAATTGTCCAAGATAAACTTAGAAAGTACATATGATTTGAAAAATCACATTGGTACTTGCCCGGATTTGAACCCACTACCTCGTGTTTACGAAGCGGGTGCCTTATCCACTGGACCATTTCGACCTTAGTGGTATATATGTCGCAGGCAAATTGTTTTGCATTTTATTAAGGGCGTTCCGTCACATATGACCTTGAGCGTTTCGCTTCCTCACCACCCCGCGCCTCACCCGAAAAAAACATTGCGTGCGAGTTCGCCCTCTAGCGGCAAGTAGCAGTAGCACAACTATAAGACAATGACCTTACTTGTCCGAAACCGCAGAGCTAAAATCTGATAGACGCGCCAATAATGAATTATTTTTTTAGTATCTTTTATTATTTCGTTTAGTAAGTATGTATATTTTTTAGTATATATTATTTATATAGTAGCGAAAGCAAAGATAAGTGTTTAGAATCATGACGTTTGTTAAATATGTAGTAGAAATAAAAATAACTACTGTGGGTTAAAACAATAAACTCAAAACCCAGCTACTGTGAAATGTATTACCTGATCAAAAAAGCCGTTTAAAACGATTTTTATGAATTATTGAATACAAAAAAATATTTAATAATATATATAATATTAATATTTTTTGAAAACGCTTAAAAATTAAGTCCCAATGACAATACACCATTGTGATAAATTCCTATAATTGACATGATATGTATTCTTCAACTAATACTAGTACACTTTAGTTTAGTAACCCTGCCGAGTTTATACTTATTTAGTTATAGTTATATATATATATATATATAGGTTTTTTGTACATGAACAAACTAAAACATTTTGACTTAAAAAATGTATTAACATCCTATTAATATTATAAATGCGAAAGTTTGTGTGAGTGCACGTATGCTTATCTCATCTTCATTTATATTTTTACTATTTGCAATAGTGTCGCTAGTATCATGAAGCCGCTATGCTAGCAGTTTGAGACAATTTCTATTAAAATAGCAGAGGAGTGCGTTACCTCAGCAAAATGTTGATAAAAATGTGCTTATAAGAAGTGAGAGTATAACAGATAATTAGTGCGTCGTAAGGAGTAATTTGTTTGCCTATAGCAAAATTTGTTTGCATTATAGTTTTAAAGTTATTCGGAAAAAAAACAGATTTTGCTGGGGTAACGTTTGAAACATTACCCCAGCAAAATGTCTTTTCTTTAAATTATCCAGGCAGAGTCACGTTGGTAGACCAGTATGAATAAAATAACTGTATCAATAGTACTAGTACATGACTTTTTAAAACAATACTGAAAAATTCAATCTTTATTTATACCCGTCTGATTGTTAAGTGTTCAAAATTAGCTCTTACAAAAGCCAACAGTTTTCATAACTTTCTAACTCCACTGCGTCTTCATGGACTGATGATATGAGGTCCTGCATCAATAATAAAAAAGCATCTCATAAAGACCACCTAGCCAGCAGTTTGAAACAATAACCTTTGGAATGGTGGCTACCACTTAGACTTTTGGATCCCACTGACTGTATCATAAGGCAGAGTGAAGTCACTTCGATAGGCAATTGTACGGCACGGTTATATTGATGTATATAAAGTAAGGTTTTGTGCAAGACAACTTTTTCTTGGTTCTGTAGATACGTACCGCTACCAAACTCGAGTAACAAATCAGACTACACTTGTGCATTGTCTACTATACATTTTACTTGTATATTGTATGAAATGGCAAATCTTGCGGAGTGTATAGGCTTGGAGCCTATTAATTGCAAAACAATTTTGAAGTGCTACAGACTGTGGACCTCCTAAACACTATTTAATTTCATCAGCCTTAGTCCACGAGGTAGGAATAACAGGCACAGTCTGCCGAAAATGAACACAAAATAGTAGGACTGTGATAGCCACTCATGAGTTGGTGTTGTCTGATATCTGGTCCACTGCTTTTAGCGCTTTACAGTTTGCCATAGTAAATTCATCCTTTATAATAAGGCTTCTATCGCGCAGCCAAATCAGTAGAAGGATTATCTACTCTACGAACACGAATCTAATCGAAACAAAACGCTGTTCTGTCTCGAGCAAAGATGTATACAGAATATTATACTAAATGATTCATAATTTATTTCCATCCTGTAATCTCGCTTATTGATACATTTTGACATAAAATGATTTCTTTTTGTATTAATTATATATGACATAATGCCCGAGCCATAATTGTACAGTTAAGTACACATTTTGTATTGTTTTGTTAAAATTGTATACTTAGTATTATTAAAATTATACATTGTGATTTGTGAAATAGAGGTGTTCACAATGTACATTGTGAACTCCTGTGGTAAATTAAGTTCATCTTACTTTATACTTATATCGAATATTAACAGTTTATATAATACTTACATAGAAACATTTATTACAGTTCACATGTTGCCTTTACCTTTTGTAGCAATATGCAAATTGAGGCAGCCTGTAAAGCACACATTTTACTTTTTATTTTTTCTTTGCAACATAGAAAGCTGTAAGTATTTAATTACCTATAGAGTTAAGTGTATTGCCTGTGTCACTTTGCATGCTACTTGAAACTGTAACTTACAAAAATTGTAATAACCTGGCGATTAAAAAGAGTGGCCTGAGTTTCTTGCCAGTTCTTCAATTCTTCTTCTTAAAATTCTTTTAAAATAAAATTGTTCTTCAGTTTGTCAGCGAACTGGTTGTAGGTTAATTTGCTGACATTTTGTAAATTTTGACGTTCATAAGTGTTAATTTAATTAACCTATATGAATTAACATATTTTCATTTTCCTTATTTATTTTCGGTTCATCTGGATATAAATTTAGTAAATCGTTATGTATATTGTATAGCCAGCAAACATTTTACGGAAGTAGATCTTTTAGAATAAGCGGGAAGGTTTGGCTGGAGATGTGCATTTAACATGTACATAACGACGTAAAATGTAAGTTTTGTCTGAAAATCAGTGGTCCGAAGGCATAGTTACCTCCTCGGTCCTCTTTATTTCCTTTTTTCTCCCACAGTATCTTTACTCTGTATGGCCACCACTGCACTGAATTTGAAACAGCACCATACACCAGCAAAACTGAATTCAAATGATGGAGCTGATAAGGATTTTCAGTTACACATGCTTTAAACAAAGCGTCATCATTCCTATGTTGATTATCTTCTAGTAAGTGCCCGTACGTAAGGTACACAATATCATGTACCCTTAGCAAAATAAGTAACACAAACAATTTCCAAAGTAGACGCATTGTACCCACAGTTTGAGTGATTTGGATATACCGTGAAAATTACCTCACTAGAGATTCATTATAAGTATAGATTACTGCAATATGTACATACAAATATATGTGTACATACATATATATGTATGTACGTACATATTGCAGTATTGTAAATGTATAATATAATGCAAAATCGGTAAAGTAGAACTAATGTAATATTATCGCTAAGTAACGGATCCATGCGGACGACGTCACGGGGTAGTTTTACAGTACATACACTTATAATCAGAAATCAGAAATCAGAAATCAGAAATCAGAAATTTTATTTGTTAACATAGGTACATAACAAAGGTCTTTCAATATTCGATAAAGCACCCATTCTCACAAGTAGAAAGGACCAATCCGTAATCACTAGATTACGTATTGGACACACTAATGTGACTCACATTCACCTCATTACCAAAACCGACCGAAACAAATGCAAGTGTGGACTTGACATATCTGTATCACATCTGTTAATTGAATGTACAGCTTACAATAATGAAAAATCTATTTGTAACCTACCTGATAGCCTAAAAGATTGTTTAAATAAGAATGGATGTAACAAAACCCTACAATTTTTGAAAAACATAAATATGTACAATCTAGTTTAAGAAATTTGTATTTTTACCGTGGTCGTTAATGACCTAGTTGTTAAAAAGCGACCTTAAATAAATAAAGAAAAAAAAAAAAAACAAAGGTCTTGAGATCATAAAAATAGTGCGCTATGTTTTGCCTACATACAAGGCATACAAACATTTTACAATAAGTTTATATATAATATAATATAATAAAGATACATACATACATAAGTATATAGAGTGCTAAAACATAATTCTTTTGCCTTTACCTAGTTAGGTAAAGACTGTACAAAAAAGAGTAGAATTCTTTATACTGTGCCACCGTGCCGGGTCTATTACTTTCTACATACACCTATCACTCGAAAAATATGGTATTAGTTTTGTTATGTCCAGTAGGCACTCAACAATATATTATTTAATTTTAGGATTAAAAATTCATATAGTACGATAATAAAGGAACAGTTTAATTTACCTAATTGTGATAATTTCACAGTCTTCAAATATTTTAGTTTGGTTAGAGACTAAGACGTTTTGTAAAGCCTTTTTTTTCTTCCTTTCTTGCAATCAAATAAATAAATCAAAATAAGATGCATTGAAAGTAGAAGGGTAGGTATTTACTTTAGCCTAGTATCTTATCACTGATTTTATCAGCTCATGAAAAAAAATCTAACGAGGTAAATACTTGAATATTTTATCGGCATTACTTACCGGTAGAATATTCAAGTACACACCGTATGTATATATAGAGTGTATAGGTATTTATGCTCGTGCAAGATAACGTAGATAGTTAGGTACCTAACAGCAGCGTGTATGGTTGTTTTGTGTAGGTTCCTAACTAGGTCGCAAACCGACGCATGTCACGTATAATCATTGTAATTTGAGTTCTATGTTAGTTGTACGACCGACGCCGACGTTCGTGTTCCGACCGAAGCACCTCGTACATGTCGGTCGGAATCGGAAAGCGCCCTTGCCACATGAGTAAACATCCAAGTTAGATATTTTACTCATGTGCCCACCTACCACACACCTAGTTCGAAATGATAGTAGACATAGACAATATCTATGAATATGAGCTTGCTATATATAATATAGCAAGCTCATATTCATATCCCAAGGGTATATAACAGCAGAAATTTACTGATTCTTGAGGCCCGGTGTTGCCTTGATCTTATCACGAGCGACAATAGGCTCACCACCTGCTACCTAGTTTACGTGAAACTAAACATAATTAAAGGATATCCTAGGTAAGTATCTCAAAGAAGGTATTTTACTAAAAATATGAAGGTAGGTATACACCTACTTACAGGATATTCATATGTGTTGAATCTTTTGCATTTGTATTTGTTTCAGTCGTGAAATTTTAGTCATTTTGATGAAAAATAATAATAAATGTAGGTAAATACCTATGTATTTTTTATTATTATACACTAAAAAAATCTAAATAACTAATCTAATTTATTTGCAACACTAAATCTATCCACACAATATTTTTTTTTGATGTTATTTATTTGCAATTATTGAATTACGTAAATAATTTTAAAAAAAACCGCATACGTCCGTCCGTCAGAAGGGCTTGCGCCGCTCTGCCGCTCTGCCTCCCGTCGCCCGCGCAGAGCCCTTGCGACGCTGATTCAGCCAAATTATCAATAACTATTGAAACATTATCCTAATAAATGAAATAAATCTATAGAGTTGACATTTGGTTTATTCCGGTTGATTCAATATAACTTTTATATTTATAACTATAGTAATTACAAAGTAATATTTCGATATAAGTGAAATCACGTTGTTTTAATATCGTTAGTATAAGTTATATAATCAATTATTGTAAATAATTCTTCTACTATTCTAAAGTTCATGAATCAAAGTATATTGTAGTCAAAAAACAAAATGAATAAATAGCATTAAAATTTACTAAATAACGAGATGAAAGTCGCGGGTTTTGGCGAAATTTCGTCGGAACCACCTTAACGCTCTCAGTTATCGGCGTTAAGTAATATGCCGAAGGCAGATTAGGTTAGGTTAGAACTGTGACCCCCTGCACTACAAACGAATTATATTTGTTGTCAAACTAGTTAAAACATCCCCAATTAGATATAAACATTACTGGTAACACATTGTGCCTCGGCATATTGCATAACGCCGGCAACTGCAAGCGTTTATAAAATGCCGAGGGAGAATGTAAACAGCGGGTTCATACAATTTACCTGCGACATATATACCACCAATCACTAGCCTTTAATCACATTCCGAACGATGCACCATTGGCATTCTAGTTCACCGAGAACACAAGGATATTTTTTTTTTTTTTTTTTTTTTATATTAGCCTACCAAAGTGACTCCACTCTGCCTGATGGTAAGCAGTAAGTGGAATCCAGAAGTGGCGGACACCATTCCAAAAGCCAAACTACTGGTATGGTATGGATATGAACTAAAGGAACGATAAATGATCTAGAATGTCCAAAAACAGTACTATTAAGTGCTACAAAATGATCCTTGATATATCTTGTATAGGGATGTGGACCGTGTAACTGGAATCACTAAGAAGTTTGAGTAACAGGAGGAGGTAAAAAAGTTTTAATATCTTACGTATTTAATTAGAATATTACGATTATGGCTGTTCTTAATTGGACAAAGTCCTTTGAATCTTGGGATACCTTTGCTGTAATTTATTATAGCCAGCCTCAAGAGGCAGCTTAGTTTAATGTCCAAGTTAAGTAAAAAAAAGGCTACCATAAATATTGTTATATTGCGGTGACAATTTAAAATACTTGACGTATTTTTGCCGACATAACTATCCGATGGTCAATCTTTATTATATATAAAGGGAAAGAGCTTGTTTATATATTTGAACGCGCTAATCTCTGGAACTGCCAGTAGGATTTGTAAAATTATTTTTGCTTATGATAGCTCAGTTGTCGAGGAAGGTTATAGGGTACGGTAGTAGATCCACGCTGATTTCAGCATGAATGGGTCGGATCGTCCGGGGAAGTACTACCCTCTCATAGAAGATCGACTTAAGAGTAGTAGTATCCGTACTATTGCGTTTCGTTCGGTGAGTGAGAGCGCCGGAGGCCCGATTTCCTTCCTTTCCTCTTTCCTCTTTCCTCACCTCCCTCATTCCCTTCCCCTAACTCCATTCCCAGTCGCCATAGTGGAGGCCACCATACCAGCAGTTTAAGACGATGGCTTTTGATATAGTGGCCGCCACTTCTGGATTCCACTGACTGCTTACCATCAGGCGGGGTGGAGTCACTTTGGTAGGCTATAATATATAAAAAAACAAAAAAAAAAAAAAAGGCTATGTAACATCACACTACTGGCGACGGGAGCAATGACGCGGGTGAAACCGCACTGCGTAAAGCTAGAAATTAATTCAAAAGTTTAAAAAAATATATAGATAAGTATGTTTCCTATAAGCTTAGACCCTAAAATAATGAGAACTGCTTGTTCATTCAATTGTACATAATTTATTTTCTATTCAGCTTAATCGCGATCTGTTTAAGGTTGCTTTTTAGTTGACAAGGGTTGACCCGCATCACAGCCTTATCAGTGTCGGGCCACATTTAAAAGGCGATGTCTATAAGGTGTAGTAAAAAATGTGATGATTTGGCGAAACTATTCTGGATATTTTTTTCGTAGTTTATTGGTGTATCTAGTTTTTGCCCGACTGCCGAAGTCAAGAAGGGTAATGTTTTTCGAGCGTATGTATATATGTGAGCATGTGTGTCTATTTCTTTGGCACGTTCTACAGTCTAAATAGCTACAGTTATTTTTCTATGAAAATAACGCAACTTAAGTTTCGAATGTATTATTTGCATATAGATAGAACTGTGAACGCAATGATTTCTTACTTTTTATACAGTTTTCACCCTAGAATATAGACAGAACATATTTTTAAAGTAAAGCCTCATTTTAATGATAAAAATTGAAAACCACGAATTATGACACTGAATTGCGACGTTGCAACTCATGACGCGTAAACGCCCATAACGAACATTATTCAGTTAGTGGAACTCCTTATACACCAATTCTCTGGAGTACATACGCATAGCATTAAAAAACCGCCCTTGCCAAAGGCGACACGCAATTTGTAGTCTTATTTCTTAATCCAGAGGCCCTATTACAACCTCTTATAGCAATCTTTTTATAACCTTACATTGTCTCTATCCTTGTTTTTAATGGCACAAAAGAAAAAAGAAAACGCAAAGTAAGATTAAAATAATACTATAAAAGTGTATCCCTCAGATTCCCTCGCGACATCTTACAGTGCTCGGTACAAAAACAGAGCAATTAATCAACACTCATTACGGCGGTGTACAACAACCCTTACAGAGTGCGGTCATTATGAATCTCACAGAAAAAAACTGAGCTTAAAAACACGCCATTCACGGCGCTGGTATTTTGCGCGAGGTGATTAATTACTACAGCGTACACCTACACCTAAATTTTACAATAAAGGCTAGCATATACAACAGCCGCAGAGGGAGCGACGTTTTGCAAAATTGCGTCTAAGCACATAGTAGTAGTGTAGCAGTGCGTTGCGATGCGGCTCCGTGCGGCTCGCCTATAATGTGCTGTAGAAGGATTTTTGTTATGCGAGGCAATGCGATGTGAGTCGCCGTAATTTGTGCTAGCTTTAAAATTCACGTACGACTAAAATGAACGACGTATTTTTGGGTATCTTTAGGGAACATTGTTATTAAAAACGAACAGATATATGGAGGTTTGTGATTTTTGTTTGGGTCATAAATTATACAGTTTAACTTTTTTATTAGAAGCGTAATCTGTGTATACGATTGTGAATGGTCAATGATATTAAATGTATCAAACACAGTTGGTATTACAGGTGGGTTATCTTTACGGCTGTTTATAATTAATCAAAGCATTTTAAATGTTAGAATTTCTTGTCTGTATTTAGTTGTATTTTAAATTTCGTCACAATTATTTTTATATTAGCCTACCAAAGTGTCTCCACTCTACCTCATCAGAAGGTACTCTACCAGAAGTGGTGGACACTATTCCAAAAGCCAAACTACTGGTATGGTGGCCTCCACTACGGCGGCTTAGTGAGATGCTTTTTCACGCTCTGCTTAAAAGACCCAGAATCACAATTATATGGGAACACATGTGCTGGTAAAGAGTTCCAGACTTTAAGTAAGCGACAAAAGTATGAAGTATATTAATTTAAATCAAACCTTGACCCCGACTGCTACTGTTTAAACAAAGATATTTGTTTAATTAGCATTTTAATATGTTCACTATAGAACATAAACCTCACCCATATCATATTACTAGCTTTGCGCAGCGCGGTTTCACCCGCGTCTTTAGTTACCGCTCTGCTCCCGTCGTCAGTAGCGTTATGTTACATAGCCTATAACCTTCCTCAAGAACTGGGTTATCATACTTAAAAGAATTATTTAAATCCGACAAGTATTGCCAGAGATTAGCGCGTTCAAACAAACAAACTTTTCCGCTTTATATAAAAGTATAGATTTACTGATTTCTAGTTACTCAAAAATAACCCGTATATAATTAACACCGTCACCTCAAATAGCTCCTGTTTAGTATGACACACGGACAGACCATTATATATATCATATATGTTAACATAACACTCATGTCATAACCGTTGAATGTGACAACGACACCTGTTGATTACATTTACCTGATACTTTAACTAAAAGGTTTGCTTCAGCACAAAACCACTAACGACAGTGAAAAATAATAATATCACAACAAATAGAAACAACGCTCATCCAGAACCAAAGTAAGCTTATATAATAGCTTGTGTTATGAATGGATAAACATATTTTGTAAATACATACATATTATACACAGAAACGACAAGACCAATGCAAATAGACATGTTCATGCACACAAATATTTACACTAAGCGGGAATCAAACCCGCGACCTTCTCGTGGCAGTCCGTACACAATAACATCGAACCACAGAGGCAGTCGAAAATGTGCAAAAAAAAGTCACTTAGGAGAAAGTTTGTCACTTAAAAATCCAATTTATTATTTAACTGGTCGAGGCTTAGAGCATTAAACCAACCGGAGAGGCCACTGACAGGCGTACCCCTCTGCCAAAGGTACCAGCCCACCGGTCATACCCGTTATATAAAACTAGTTGACGCGCGTTCCGCATCATAAGTCACCTATCAGTGCATGCGTAATAGCGTCTCAATAGAAATGCCGAATTGCAGTGTATTTTGGTGTAAAAAGCGTTCAGCGACATCAAGTCTACAAAAGGATAATATTACATTCCACCTGTAAGTATTATTTTGTTCTAATATTATTAAATATGGCATTAAATTAGCAATTTAACCAAATAAAATGCTAATCAACAAGTGTTGCCAGGCTTATCATCAATACTCCAATCTGGGGTAATATTTTAAGTTGAATTAACATAAAAACTAACCTTTCCTTTTTTATATCTCGCCTTGTTGACATATCTAATAAGTTTCATTTTGGATGTACATTATTGTGTCACCGTTCCCATATTTATTTATTTTTAATTAAAACCAATGTTTTTTTTACCAAGTAATGCACAAAATAATATTAAATGAACAAGTAAAATGAGATTATAAATCCAAATATACAAGATTAGTGCACTTTATTCCGAAAGATAATTGCTCATTTCTTACAAAAATAAGCGTATTTATTTTTAAGAAACTGGTCACACTTAAACATAATTAGAGATGAGACAGTTTAATCACAAATATCGATATTGGTTTTCCAGTATTAAATTATTTTTTTTTGTTTGTTTTAGATTTTCAAAAGAAGCAGCGCCTCGAGTCGCTTGGGTCCAATATTGTAGGAACCATATAAGTGGGTTCCTAAGCGTACAAGTATCTGACTAACAGCTTAAAAGACAAAGCCTTCTGTGCTGCCAGCACTGCTACCTCCTCCCTACCCCCCAAGCGGCGGAGAGCTCAGTTCTTAGCAAGTAAACTCGCTGTGCGCTACCTCCTCTTATTGCATTACCTAGGATTAGTTAAACTAGATTTATAAGGTTAATTTAAATTGCACAGTTTTTCAGTATTTTATTATACCTACTTAAATAAAGACTTTCTGAAATATGTTCTGTTGTTTTTTTGTTATCTGAACAGATAAAATATCTCTCTAATAAAAATCTACTCATACATTCTCATGTCAGTGTCTTGTTATTATGTAATCAGAACAAAATCCTCCAATTACAAGCTCTGCTTAGTTGGAACGAAATTTAATAGCAACAGACAATTAATTCAAAGTATTATTTGGTTTGAATATACATACATACTTAGGAATAATACACGTAAAATTGACACGTAATAATTAATTACAATCTTTAATCCACACTAGAACAAATTTCAACAGGTGGTGGTTATTGAACATACATCCTTGTGCGCAGTAGTAAAATAAAAAAAAAGAGTGGGTACCCATGTACGCACGTAAGAAGTTATACTTCTTTGGCATAACAATCCAAAAATACCAAATAATAATACAACGCATACATACATAAATATTTGAATTGATATAAACGCCAATATATTTTTTATTTATTCACACAGATTATTTGTACTGATACGACGCACAAAGATCCGCAACTAACTTCAGTATGTAAAAGGTTCGCAACTAACTTCAGGGTGTTGCTTTTTTCTGTCGGTGTGCGCGCGCATCGTAAAAATTCACTTTCATCATTTTTCCCAATCGCGCAAAAAAAGTATAACTTCAAAAAAAACGGCTAAATGCCAGTAGGACTCGCGCGCCGAGGGTTCCGTACTATCAGGGATCGGAAGTATTGAATAAACATTAGTAAACATAGTAGGAGAGCCCGACCGCATAACCAGATTTGTTTGTCAAACAATGTTTAACAAATAAATTTAGCCCAACCGTATGACGGGCTTTTTTGATAATAATTACAAAAAAGTGTGCTAGTTAGAAACACTGTTTTATTCTTCCTGTAATATTGACATAAACATGAATTAACAGAATTACTTCTAGTTAATTCATGTTTATGAACTATTTACTTTACTTTCATCTATTTCAAAGTGCTTAAATAAAAAAAAACCTTAAAATTATAATAGATTATTACCTAAAACTGTTCTATATAATATAAGATAATGCTCATTTTAATAAGCAAACATAATAATCATGAAAATAATTAAATCTTTCGCGTACTTATATGAAATCCTTTAGGATTTCATATAAGTACGCGAAAGATTTAATTATTTAGTATCGATGTTTACATTGATACTAAATATCGACAGAGTCAAGCTCTAACTGTTTTATGCTAAGGAAGCGTAAACTGATAGATGTCACTGTGTGTGTTTAGTTTAAGCTAGTGTGTAATAATTTTATTGTGTGCGTGTATAACGACGCGATTTAAAAATGCATTAGTAGTTAACATTGTAATTAGTGTGCGTTGCTCGCGTTACCCCGTCCCCCGCCGAAAGTGGCAGACTTTTGCGCAAGGGAAATAGAGCGCGTGTCCACTCCTGTTGGTTTAATGCTCTAAGGGTCGAGGAGAGCTCTTTTGAGCCATTACCGCTTCGATGAGAAAACTTTAAGTGAATGTACTCTTGGCAAACACACAAGAGATTATTTATTATTTATTATTATTTATACTAAGTACGTTCTTAATACGCTAAGCGATTAAGATACTTTTTTAAACACTGCATTGTAGATTGTAAACCTAGCAGCTATATAAGTGAGTTTTTACTTTCTGAGTTTACATTCGACATTCGTGACATTTGGGGTTAAAGGTAAATTGCCAATCCTTCTGGAGAATGCGCAGAGATCAAAGCCCTTTTTTCAATTTAACGAAACATTGCTATGTTTCAGCAATTTGGACACATTCATACCATATAGTAACTAACAACTAATATAAATAATCTCTTACGTAATATTAATAAAGCATCAAGCAAAATTTATTATTAAAAAAAAAACAAATCAAAAACAAAGTCCGCCTGACAAACTGAAAAACAGGAACTATTCTTTTCATGGCGACGCTACTATGGAATATTATATACCAGTCACCCCCACAATTAATACTGATCTAATGACACTTCATTTAGTCATTTTCTCAAATAAATAGGCATACTTACATACACTTGGAAAACATTACACTCCTTGACTTCGGCAGTCGGGCAAAAAGACACACTGTGGCATAATTGCAAAAAGGAACTCGTAAAACTACAGAGCATTTATACGATACATAATTATTACAAACATATTTTATTACATAGCTAACCGCAACATTCGGTACGATATTACAATACAAGCTTATAAACCAAGACAAAGGCATTCGGAGATTTTCGGTACAACAATATAGTGGTATTTCTAAGCAATAGTGTTTGAGAACTTCTACTACAACGAGCAATCTCAATGGACATAACAAATTAAGTTACGATGTAGTACAAGACGTAGCACAAATGTGCGCAAATATGGGTTCACTCTAATAGTTTCCAAAGACGTTAAATCGATATAGCTGGAGAGATTACGTATAGAATCGACATATAGCTGAGACACGAGAGTGCAATTGAACCAACTGAATCGAGTTAACTGAATCATGACCGACTTTGCCGATAGTTCGCTTAAACCTGTCAAACTTGTAAGATCTGTCGTGCATAATGCATGGACGTATTTGATATTGTTATAACAATAGTGTACTAAGTCAAATGAACAATTTTTCTTAAAAACTGTGGCCCAGTTTTTGAGAAAAATTGTTAATTTGACTCAATTTCCGCGTTCGCGTAGTCCCCCTCGCTTGCCATTGCCGCCCGGTGCATTTTGAAAGTTTGTTGCAAAGGCAGAATTAAAGATCCTTTTTGGCTAGCACCGACTCCAAAATAACTAATAATATAAATAATAATAATATTCTACCACATTCACACAACGCCATCTAGCCCCAAATTAAGCAATTATATTTGCTTGTGTTATGGGTACTAAACAACTGATATACTACTTATATACATTTTTATTTTTTGTAAATACATACATATTATAGATAAATTACACCCAGACACAGAACAAACTGGTTATAAATTGTAAATAGTATAGTATTATATAGGTATCAATGATTTCTTTGATTCCCCTTCAATGTTCATTCCACGGACACGTCGTTTTTAACAAAAAAAGAATTTTGGTGATCGGTTCACAGTTGTAGCATGGACATGTCCATGGCAGAAAATTCGTCACAAAAGACGCGTTGTTTTATACATCTTCACTCCTTGCATACGTTTTTATTAAAAAATGTAAAATGAAAGCCAAAACACTGAACCATTAAAAAAAAAAATATGGATTCCGATTTTAGAGTACACCCACTCAACTAAAAAGGGGAATTTTCCAAATTGGTTCATAAATGACCGAGTTCTGTTGTGACAAACATACAACTACTGAACCATTTTTATAATAAAAATATGCGACCAATTTTAGAGTATACCCTTACAAATAAAAAAAGGATTTTTCAAATCGGTTCATAAATGACTGAGTTATTAGGTAACAAACATACAAAAAAAACATGCGACCCGAATATGTAACCTCCTTTTTGAAATCGGTTATAAAAAAAGTATAACAATAGAAACATTTATCACAGTTCACATGTTGCCTTTACCTTTTTGTAGCAATATGCAAATTGAGGCAGCCTGTAAAGCGCACATTTAACTTTTTAATTTTTCTTTACAACATAGAAAGCTGTAAGTAATTAAGTATCTATAGAGTTAAGTGTATTGCCTGCGTCACTTTGCATGCTACTTGAAACTGTAACTTACAAAAATTGTAATAACCTGGCGATTAAAAAGAGTGGCCTGAGTTTCTTGCCAGTTCTTCTCATGGCTCAACTTCGTCAGCGAACTGGCTGTTGGTTAGTTTGCTGACATTTTGTACACTTTGACGTTCGCGTAACGCCGATGACTGTAAGCGTTTATAAAATATCGAGGCAGTATGTGAACAGCGGATTTATACAATTTGCCAGCGATGTAATACATTATTGACTAATATTATAAATAGAAAAGATTGTTTAAAAGATTTTTTGGATGTTTGTTTGGTTGTTTGTTCCGATTTAACTCTAGATCTGCGTGACCGATTTAAATAAATCTTTTACCTATAGACAGCTACTAATAGGACGGGTAACATAGGCTATATTTTATTAATTTTGAGATATTTATTAAAAATTTCAATATTTAAAGCGCTTTTGTAAATCTGAATGATGCAATTTTATTTATTGCTACATTATTTTTCGTAGGGGTTTGTTGTAAGACCAAATAAACTTTTAATACATTAAAGTACAATATAATGCATTTTAGACAAGTGAATTTAGTTTGAAAGATCTTTAATGCGCTTGCCAAAAGTCAATGAATTGATAGAATATTGGTAATCATAATACTAAAAATCTAATAACATATCTATCCAAGATAGCAAAATAAGGATAGGTGAATCTGGAGTTTTATCTAAAGTAGGTCACACATAATTTATTATTTGGAAATCATTGTAGCATGTTTTACTCATCGTAGCCCATCAACAGAAAGCTACGAGATCGTAGCAGATTGGATCTCGTAGCACACGTAGCGGCTACGTGACATTGCCGACTTGATATCCCAAGTTATCTGTTTGCATTTTGTTGTTATGTTATACTTTAATATTATAACTTATTTTCGAGTGGTTAAGCTTCTCGCCTTTTTATTCCAAATGTGATGTAAGTGCAAGTTCGATTCCCACACGAGACAAAACTTGTGCGATTTACAAATACTTTTTGTTCGATAATTGTACAGTCTTCATGTGACATAGCAGCTTCTATATTTCAAATGTTGTATTTTAGAGAAAGGTGATTCTAAGAACCTATAGCATTTTCAAAAGTCAAATGTTATTTATATACCCTACGGTTCCCTAAATATAACTCTGTCAAAAAACAACAATATAATATTAATCCATGCTGAACCTACCAAGAATTTACTACCGTTACCGTCCGTTACACAGTTATACATATAACCTACATGCAGACCTTGTACAACCTTAATTAAGTTCCCGGAAGTACTAAATAAAGTTTCAACCTCTTACATCTCAGACATAGTGGTTACGTCATAAAAAAACATTTTCTTGCCAAATTTGTGCATTAAACTTACAGTTGACAGTTCGTTAAAAAACAAGCTATGGATTTACAAGTCATATTATATTTTTTTATACAACTTTTTATAATAGCCTACCAAAGTGACTCCACTCTGCCTGATAAGCAGTCAGTGGAATCCAGAAGTGGTGGATACCATTCTAAAAGCCAAACTACTGGTATGGTGGCCACCACTATGGCGACTTAGTGAGATGTTTTTTCACGCCCCGCTTAAAAGATCCAGGATTATAATAAGATGGGAACAGATGCACTTGCAAAGAGTTCCAGGCTTTAATTGAGCGACAAAAGTATGAAGTGCTGAACCGTTTGGTTCGAGATCCATTAGATTCCACTGTGAAAGGGTGGCACTTTAGTCTTGCACGTGTCGTTCTGTTTAAAAATGGAGAGGGTGGGATTAATTTAAAGAGGTCTTCAGAACACTCTCCGTGGTAAAGGCGATAGAGGACGGCCATTGAGGCGATGTCTCTTCGCAGCTGTAAAGGCTGATGATACATCGGAAGCCCGGAGGCCACTAAGACCCTTGAGCCTTTACAGCTGCGAAGGGTCATCGCCTCAATGGCCGCCTTCTATCGCCTTTACCACGGAGAGTGTAACGGACTGCTTGCCACATAAATTATTTCAAAGCAAAGGTTCGTGGCAAACAAGCAAACGACCCACCTGCTAAGTGATAACCGTAACTTAAGAACATGTCTATATTTTCTAAGCATTACAGAATTGCTTAGAAAACACAACCAAGCTTGCGACCATGTAGGGAAGGAGGAGGTGATGATGGAAGAGAACCGAGGAGGTGTTTCGGCTGCTGGTGCTCTTACGTTGTGCTTAGAATTTCTATATCCATATTGAAGAGTATTGATGTTTTTTGACATAATTAGCACTTATTAGGCAGATAGGTAATCATAGTGGCAGCAGGTTTGTCACTGGCAAAATTTCTGATTTCTAAATTATTATACTTACTAGCTGCGCCATGCGACTTCGCCAAAAAATCTGTATAACTTAGGAACCAGAAGCAATTTCGGGATATAAAGAAGCTTTTGTGCGTATCCGATACCGAATCTATCACGTATACACACACACAAACTTTCGCATTTCTAATATTAATAGGATACGTTATACTACAGTAAAAACTCTTCACGATTGATCCACGATCTTATACGGGTGGTGGGCCATCGATGGAAGAGGGCGGATCACGACCCACAAAGGTTGCGAAAATTGAGGTAGGTCTATGTCCAGCAGTGGACATCTTTCAGGTGATATGATGAGTCATTCCAGTAGGATCCCTTGTTTCAGATCCCCTGGGGGAGATGATCATGATAATCAAATCAAATCAAATCAAATCATTTATTCATAAACTTACTTAGATACATATTAATATACGACTTAATTGTGTAACTATACGTATTATAATGTTAGATGCCTGTACTAGGATATAATTCCTGTACCACAGGCGAAAATAGCGCTAACTTTTATTTATAAATATCTATATTTATTCACATTTTAAGTAAGAGTTATATTGTACAATCAAATATGAAATACTTAACCTACCTACTATGTTAGATCTAATTTACTTAACAAAAATGCATAGCATGTGTAAGTCTAAGCAATGTTACGTAATTTAAACGTTCGAGGCTATTTTATTGAGGACAAAGTAATATAGGAATAAAATGATAGCAAGTATGGCGAATTCTATGTAAAACAAAACTAACTACTAACTACTATCTTATAATAAATGTCTTTAGTCCGAATGATACGAATCATCGTAATCAACAGAGTTGATGTATCTGAGCTCCGCATATTTCTTAGCTGGGCACTCAATATCTCCGGTCTTGTGATTATTGGGCTTTTTAAATCTAGAGCATGTTGCGCATTTCGGTGAGCTATCTTTCTTTGTGCAATCTGGTACCAAGTGTCCTATTTCTCCACAATGAACACAAGTAGGCGTAACTTCTCGACATGTTTTCGCAGCGTGCCCATATTGGTGGCAATTGTAACATCTTGTTACTAGTGTATAGTCTCGAACAGGACACGATGTCCAATTTATAAATAGCCTAGTTTGGGTAATTATTACTTTCCTTAAGTAAGCTGGCATTTCTATTATATAGTTGCTGGTTGGTGTGTCTTTTTTACCAGATTTATGGCTTAATTTTACTTGGGACAGAAAAGATTCTAAAGTCACCGCTGGAATTTTATCAGCTATATTTTGTTCATATATGTAATTGAACACCTCCCTTTCTGACATAGTGGCGGGCACTCCGACAACCACAATACGAGGTCTACGTTTATGAGGCTCGTCAGCAATAAGAACAGATGATGCTTGTACTGCGTGCTTGAGTTTTTCAGCGTCAAGTTTTGTCTCTGTGCTAACAATTACTCCACCGTTTTTCGTCTTACGTACACCACGAACTTGTAATTTTATTTTCTCTGGCTGGATAAAGTTTTGTACGAGGTTTTTTGTCTCATCACTCGATTTTAATTTATCATTAGGATAAATGGCCACAGAGCTTAAATTACTTGGTCTAACATAATTATTCGGACCCTTCTTGACCATATCCGCAAAAGTGACATTTCCAGTAGTGTACGACTTCTCGATAGTGCTTTTCAATTCGGAGATGTGTGCTGTCAGGTCAGACTTTTCTTGAAGAGCGTCAATGGAGTTCGATGCTTCGATAGCTTTCTGTTTCAATGACTGATACATGACTGCCATTTGTGATGTTCCATGGCCAATTTTACGACACAAGTTTGCAATTTTCATTTTTTGGTCGGAATTCAGCTTCCCATCAGTGGCAATGGTGCAAACCTCATTGAAATGGGTCTCGATGGCCGACATCCATCTCTGAAGCTCGGCTGTGGCCACTACTTCAATAGAGTTGCTAGACTCGTGGGCTGAGGTTTGCGATCTTGCAGGCGAAACGAGTGAGTGTGATGGCTCACCCTGATGTTGGTTTGCCATTTTGATAATACACTTATCACATAAAATTTATAAATAGTTCAATATGTCCATTATTATTAAATGAAATAGGTACACTAAGAATTTACACTAAGAAAATGCATTACACAGTAATATATTAAAGGAGGTCACTGTTATTATTGTGTATTTATTCTAATTTTGCATGTGAGCACGTCTTGCTGTGACGAACGACGATTATAAACCTGTATAATGAACACGATGGGTAGAAAAACACTTGGTAAATTATTATGTAGCAGTTATTCGAACTAAGTAACATGAAATAGAGGTTAAAAACGTCGACTGAAACTGATTGATAAACTTTTGCTCAATTTTAATTAATTTTATTCAATAAATTCTCCACCGCTAATAATAAGTAAAAGAATATAGCGCCTCCTTTCACTAGTAATTATAACTGGCGGAAATTGCAAAATAGAAGGCGAATATTGGGTTCAATTACGTTAATTTGGAGATTAATTAAGACTAAGAGAACGTCAGCGTCAGGTAAAGGAACGCAAAGTTACCTAACCGAGTTACGCGTACTATATATTTTTATACAAGTTTTTTTTTTTATATATTAGCCTACCAAAGTGACTCCACCTCGCCTGATAGTAAGCAGTCAGTGGAATCCAGAAGTGATGTCCACCATACTAAAAGCCAAACTGCTGGTATGGTGGCCTCCACTATGGCGACTGAGAATGAGGTTAGGTGAAGGAAATGAGGGAGGTGAGGAAAGAGGAAAGGAGAGAAATTGGGCCTCCGGCACTCTCACTCACCGAGCGATACGCAGTAGTACGGATACTAATACTCTTACGTCGATCTTCTATGAGAGGGTAGTACTTCTCCGGACGATCCGGCCCATTTATGCTGAAACCAGCGTGGACCTACTACCATACAAGTGATGTGGTAAACAAGAATTTGTATGGAGATTGTCTTTAAGCAATGAAGAACCATTGGTTTTGACATTACCGAGCCATTACCAACATTAATTACTCTTACCCCCAGTTTCTGAAAGGCTGATCAACGAAAAATTAACTAATCACCTGTTAAATCTCATGTGAAGTACCAATTGGGATGCTAATAACATGAATATTTAGTTTAATTTGATCTAATTAGTAACTAACTAGATCAAATTAAACTAATAATCCATGCTTTTAGCATGCTTTTAGGTATTTCACACGAGATTTAACAGGTGATTAGTTAATTTTTCGTTGATCAGCCTTTCAGAAACTGGGGGTATGTGTAAGATTAATGTTAATGACTCTAAGTCTTAATGACTTGGTAATGTTGCAACGTTAATCTGAAATGGCATGGTAATGTTGTTCGCTTTCCAATTATTGCTGAGTGTATTGAGGATGAGAACGGCAAAGAAAGAGGGTCGAAGGGCAGAGCCTCATCCATTGGTTGCCCGCAACCCTTATAAGGTCGTCAGTCCATCTTGTGTGGGGTCTACCCACACTGCGTCCTTCAGCGCGTGGTCGCCACTCTTGAACCTTTCTGCCTTGAGCGCGGATCTACTACCGTAAATATTACTAAAGTCACCGACCCGTCTGCCAACTTCGCCTTTGGAAGGTGTCATCAATGTTATAACATAAATTTACATATTTATATTATAAGCCGTAAAGCTTTAAAAGCACGTATTCGTATGTTAGTAAATCAGCTACACGGGCAAGCTTGCAACAGCTTGTTGCAACGAGCTGTAAGGCAGCGATAACGTTGGTGTACACTCCATACAGAAATTATGACAGCATATGTTTGTAACGAGAAATTAAATAGATAGAACTCAAATAATATTATAAAGAAAAATAAGTTGTTTGTTTGTAATGGGCAAACTCAGAAACTACTGAACCGACTAAAAAAATATGATGCCTTTAAAAACTAAAATATAAGCTAACATAGTAAATTTTATCTCCATGTCTCCAAGGGTTTGAAATCTGACTGGGTGGAAGTACACCCATTCTGGAGCAAAGGCGGGTATCTAGTTCATTTGCTTCTATGTAATTAGCAAACAAAACCTTATAGACCCAATAGTAATAATATTGTTACACTGATTTTATTTTTATCTTTTGTTTTGTATGTCTTTTGTATATTATATCTTTATTTTTATGTAAAAAACCTGTAACCTATAACTTATATGTGAAGTATTATCTGTTATTATAAGATCGCTAATAAATAAATAAATATTCGTTTATTAATATATAAGCATTTCATAGAAATATATTAGTTATTAGTTTACACAAAAGAAGGAAAACCAAAACAAAAAACAAAGTTTTCTGTAAAAAAAGAAAAAAGAGAAATTAGAGTTACATGGGATAAGAACCTCGTGTGATTAATTTTTTTTGTTCTGAATATAGCCTCTGTAAAATAAGGGTTTTCGAAAATGACAACCACAAGGTAGCAGCACTGAGGCGTCAGGTTTAGGCACTCTCAAAGCGCTTCCTATCAATCAATCAACCGATAACGATTCTATTGATTTCAAACTGTGAATGGCTTTTGAATTTCGATTTTGAATTTTTGTGAATAGAAGACTGCGCCAACTGGTAGCGAAAATTTTTCTAAACACCCTCATGTATATTTGTAAAACACGCGACACAGTGCTTGTTCTAATACAAAAGTTAATACTACAAACATAAAATACAAATCTGAAGGCTTGCTATTGTTACTACGCTTTTAACGAGGTGTCAAGAGAGCACTAACTTCACGGTATGTTGCGGCTTTACTGACTTCCTGGCAGTGCATACGTCCGTAAGCCCTATGGCCGCTGGCATTGCATAATCTGTTTTGTTTGCGAGTTACTTTCAAAGTTTTTATATGAAAATAATATACAAAAAAATATATATTTAAATTAGTTTTTATCAAAAACCGTTTAAAATTATCTATTAAAATACTTAAACCCAAGTTCAAATGACAACTCAAAACTTATTCTAGGTATACCTACATATTTCAGTATACAATATCGTTGTGAACTCTGTACCTGTAATACAGGTTTTATAATAAACCTATATTAGGCACCAGTCTCTTACAAAGTTGGAATATGTTAAAGTATGGGTAAAATTTTGAGCTAAAAGTGAGCTGTGTGAAGAGAAAATTAATGAATTTTAAAATATTAATAATAAACTCTAAAGATTTGCTGTTTATTTTTGATTCAGCAAAGCAGAATCATAATTTTACAAATTAATAATAACGATTTCTAATTTAATTTGTAAACAAACAGATTCCAAAGTTTTCAATTCAACTCGTTTGTTTACATTTAAATGTGACACCCTTGAGTGCCTATCTCTTTGCAAACTTCATAAAACCTTTAAAATTGTTGAAGACTCCGCAATTTGTGTATAAAGTTTGGTTTAAAATTTTAATGGATTTTACGTTCCTCATTTTTGTATTCCGTTTTACAAATGGAGGGATTATGTTGTACACCGCTGTTAGTTAAAGTCCATGTTTAATTTTAATACGGGTACTCAACGTTCCATTTACTTTTTTGTGCATTTATTAAAATACACTTATCAAAATACAACTTATCTGTAAAGAATTTAACGATATACATCCATTATTTAAATTTTGTAATGTTACGTTCTCTGTAGAAGTATGATCATTAGGTATAATTATAATTTTCTATATCCTGATTATATAATGTGTATTGTATGTATGTATTCGTATTGTGTAACGCTAGTTAATTTCACATGTGAGGAGGCATAATTATAAAGCAACTAATTGAGCTGTAAAATATACATAACAATACTTAATAATACAACTGAACTATACGACTGTGGGGAGACGACTGGCTAGCCTTACGGTTGTGCAAACGTTCCCACACACAATTGCAACGTAAACACAACGTATCACCAAGCCGCTACAAATTTCACTACGAAACAATACTCCGCACGCGAAACTACATGACTCAGACACTTTTGAAAAACTTTGTTTATTGCCAACTACAGATCCGCCATCGCTTTGGTATCAAAAGTTTCATTCGATCTCACACCAAACTTCTACAAAAATATCATAGCAATAGTGTCGTATTGCATCATTTAGATTTACAAAGGCGCTATAAATATATCTGTATAATATATAGTAGTAACTAGCTGTTGCCCGCGACTTCGTTCGCGTGAAAATTCAGATGGGTGCCTCTATGAGAATATTGCGTGCCTGATTTTATGGCAATCGTACATTGTATCAGTATCATCCGTCTCTATGGCGAATCCAGTTTAAACCCGCTACCGCTAAAACTGACAAACCACTTTCACACAAACTTGCGACTCTTATTTGCCCATTTAATAAGGGTGGTTTCTGAATATTAAAAAAATAGTAATTTGGTAATCCTACTATAAAAACTATAGAAGTTTCATACAAACTTTGCCACCCCTTTATACCCCCTTAGGGGATGGATTTCGCAAAATTCCTAGCACTTGTTGTTTCTGAGATTTTTCTGAGATAAGTGAGTGAGTGACCTTTTGGGCTTCGCTCGCGTGAATGTCGTTTTTTCCAATAGACATTTTTATATTGTTTAAATACTGTTTTTCATACTATTTTTTATCTCCCCCTCACTCCCCCTCACTTCCCCCTCACTTCCCCTCACTTCCCCGTTACTTCTCCGTCACTTTCCTCTCACTTCCCCTCACTTCTCCCTGGCTTTCCCCTTACTTCCCTCTGACTTCTTCCTGACTTTCCCTTCACTTCTCCCGCATTTCCCCCACACTTCCTCTTAACTTCCCCCTCACTTCCCCATCACTTTCCTCTCACTTCCCCATCACTTCCCTCTCACTTTCCCCTCCCTTCCTCCTTCTCCTTAGTTCCTCCTTTTCCTCTCTCCTTTCCCTCCCTCCCCCTCCCTGTAAATTTCGAATCGCTAGCTTCAGAAGCTAAAGATCTTTGTATAGAATATTTCATCCCTAATTTCACCCCTCTAAATCCACCCCCAATTGTTAAAATAAAATCATAAGGATATTTTTTATTTAAGGGCGTTCCGTCACATATGACCTTGAGCGTTTCGCTTCCTCACCACCCCGCGCCTCACCCGAAAAAAACATTGCGTGCGAGTTCGCCCTCTAGCGGCAAGTAGCAGTAGCACAACTATAAGACAATGACCTTACTTGTCCGAAACCGCAGAGCTAAAATCTGATAGACGCGCCAATAATGAATTATTTTTTTAGTATCTTTTATTATTTCGTTTAGTAAGTATATATATTTTTTAGTATATATTATTTATATATTTATTATTTATATAGTAGCGAAAGCAAAGATAAGTGTTTAGAATCATGACGTTTGTTAAATATGTAGTAGAAATAAAAATAACTACTGTGGGTTAAAACAATAAACTCAAAACCCAGCTGCTGTGAAATGTATTACCTGATCAAAAAAGCCGTTTAAAACGATTTTTATGAATAATTGAATACAAAAAAATATTTAATAATATATATAATATTAATATTTTTTGAAGTCGCTTAAAAATTAAGTCCCAATGACAATACACCATTGTGATAAATTCCTATAATTGACATGATATGTATTCTTCAACTAATACTAGTACACTTTAGTTTAGTAACCCTGCCGAGTTTATACTTATTTAGTTATAGTTATATATATATATATAGGTTTTTTGTACATGAACAAACTAAAACATTTTGACTTAAAAAATGTATTAACATCCTATTAATATTATAAATGCGAAAGTTTGTGTGTGTGCACGTATGCGTACCTCATCTACATTTATATTTTTACTATTTGCAATAGTGTCGCTAGTATCATGAAGCCGCTATGCTAGCAGTTTGAGACAATTTCTATTAAAATAGCAGAGGAGTGCGTTACCTCAGCAAAATGTTGATAAAAATGTGCTTATAAGAGGTGAGAGTATAACAGATAATTAGTGCGTCGTAAGGAGTAATTTGTTTGCCTATAGCAAAATTTGTTTGCATTATAGTTTTAAAGTTATTCGGAAAAAAACAGATTTTGCTGGGGTAACGTTTGAAACATTACCCCAGCAAAATGTCTTTTCATTAAATTATCCAGGCAGAGTCACGTTGGTAGACCAGTATGAATAAAATAACTGTATCAATAGTACTAGTACATGACTTTTTAAAACAATACTGAAAAATTCAATCTTTATTTATGCCCGTCTGATTGTTAAGTGTTCAAAATTAGCTCTTACAAAAGCCAAGAGTTTTCATAACTTTCTAACTCCACTGCGTCTTCATGGACTGATGATATGAGGTCCTGCATCAATAATAAAAAAGCATCTCATAAAGACCACCTAGCCAGCAGTTTGAAACAATAACCTTTGGAATGGTGGCTACCACTTAGACTTTTGGATCCCACTGACTGTATCATAAGGCAGAGTGAAGTCACTTCGATAGGCAATTGTACGGCACGGTTATATTGATGTATATAAAGTAAGGTTTTGTGCAAGACAACTTTTTCTTGGTTCTGTAGATACGTACCGCTACCAAACTCGAGTAACAAATCAGACTACACTTGTGCATTGTCTACTATACATTTTACTTGTATATTGTATGAAATGGCAAATCTTGCGGAGTGTATAGGCTTGGAGCCTATTAATTGCAAAACAATTTTGAAGTGCTACAGACTGTGGACCTCCTAAACACTATTTAATTTCATCAGCCTTAGTCCACGAGGTAGGAATAACAGGCACAGTCTGCCGAAAATGAACACAAAATAGTAGGACTGTGATAGCCACTCATGAGTTGGTGTTGTCTGATATCTGGTCCACTGCTTTTAGCGCTTTACAGTTTGCCATAGTAAATTCATCCTTTATAATAAGGCTTCTATCGCGCAGCCAAATCAGTAGAAGGATTATCTACTCTACGAACACGAATCTAATCGAAACAAAACGCTGTTCTGTCTCGAGCAAAGATGTATACAGAATATTATACTAAATGATTCATAATTTATTTCCATCCTGTAATCTCGCTTATTGATACATTTTGACATAAAATGATTTCTTTTTGTATTAATTATATATGACATAATGCCCGAGCCATAATTGTACAGTTAAGTACACATTTTGTATTGTTTTGTTAAAATTGTATACTTAGTATTATTAAAATTATACATTGTGATTTGTGAAATAGAGGTGTTCACAATGTACATTGTGAACTCCTGTGGTAAATTAAGTTCATCTTACTTTATACTTATATCGAATATTAACAGTTTATATAATACTTACATAGAAACATTTATTACAGTTCACATGTTGCCTTTACCTTTTGTAGCAATATGCAAATTGAGGCAGCCTGTAAAGCACACATTTTACTTTTTATTTTTTCTTTGCAACATAGAAAGCTGTAAGTATTTAATTACCTATAGAGTTAAGTGTATTGCCTGTGTCACTTTGCATGCTACTTGAAACTGTAACTTACAAAAATTGTAATAACCTGGCGATTAAAAAGAGTGGCCTGAGTTTCTTGCCAGTTCTTCAATTCTTCTTCTTAAAATTCTTTTAAAATAAAATTGTTCTTCAGTTTGTCAGCGAACTGGTTGTAGGTTAATTTGCTGACATTTTGTAAATTTTGACGTTCATAAGTGTTAATTTAATTAACCTATATGAATTAACATATTTTCATTTTCCTTATTTATTTTCGGTTCATCTGGATATAAATTTAGTAAATCGTTATGTATATTGTATAGCCAGCAAACATTTTACGGAAGTAGATCTTTTAGAATAAGCGGGAAGGTTTGGCTGGAGATGTGCATTTAACATGTACATAACGACGTAAAATGTAAGTTTTGTCTGAAAATCAGTGGTCCGAAGGCATAGTTACCTCCTCGGTCCTCTTTATTTCCTTTTTTCTCCCACAGTATCTTTACTCTGTATGGCCACCACTGCACTGAATTTGAAACAGCACCATACACCAGCAAAACTGAATTCAAATGATGGAGCTGATAAGGATTTTCAGTTACACATGCTTTAAACAAAGCGTCATCATTCCTATGTTGATTATCTTCTAGTAAGTGCCCGTACGTAAGGTACACAATATCATGTACCCTTAGCAAAATAAGTAACACAAACAATTTCCAAAGTAGACGCATTGTACCCACAGTTTGAGTGATTTGGATATACCGTGAAAATTACCTCACTAGAGATTCATTATAAGTATAGATTACTGCAATATGTACATACAAATATATGTGTACATACATATATATGTATGTACGTACATATTGCAGTATTGTAAATGTATAATATAATGCAAAATCGGTAAAGTAGAACTAATGTAATATTATCGCTAAGTAACGGATCCATGCGGACGACGTCACGGGGTAGTTTTACAGTACATACACTTATAATCAGAATTCAGAAATCAGAAATTTTATTTGTTAACATAGGTACTTAACAAAAGTCTTGAGATCATAAAAATAGTGCGCTATGTTTTGCCTACATACAAGGCATACAAACATTTTACAATAAGTTTATAATATAATATAATAAAGATACATACATACATACATAGTGCTAAAACATAATTCTTTTGCCTTTACCTAGTTAGGTAAAGACTGTACAAAAAAGAGTAGAATTCTTTATACTGTGCCACCGTGCCGGGTCTATTACTTTCTACATACACCTATCACTCGAAAAATATGGTATTAGTTTTGTTATGTCCAGTAGGCACTCAACAATATATTATTTAATTTTAGGATTAAAAATTCATATAGTACGATAATAAAGGAACAGAGAGTAGGATTTTTAATTTACCTAATTGTGATAATTTCACAGTCTTCAAATATTTTAGTTTGGTTAGAGACTAAGACGTTTTGTAAAGCCTTTTTTTTCTTCCTTTCTTGCAATCAAATAAATAAATCAAAATAAGATGCATTGAAAGTAGAAGGGTAGGTATTTACTTTAGCCTAGTATCTTATCACTGATTTTATCAGCTCATGAAAAAAAATCTAACGAGGTAAATACTTGAATATTTTATCGGCATTACTTACCGATAGAATATTCAAGTACACACCGTATGTATATATAGAATGTATAGGTATTTATGCTCGTGCAAGATAACGTAGATAGTTAGGTACCTAACAGCAGCGTGTATGGTTGTTTTGTGTAGGTACCTAACTAGGTCGCAAACCGACGCATGTCACGTATAATCATTGTAATTTGAGTTCTATGCTAGTTGTACGACCGACGCCGACGTTCGTGTTCCGACCGAAGCACCTCGTAGGTACATGTCGGTCGGAATCGGAAAGCGCCCTTGCCACATGAGTAAATATCCAAGTTAGCAGTAGCGAAGAGTCACTTTTCCGAGGAGGGAAGCCGGTGGGACTACAATATTTTGAGTTTCGGAAGGCTAGTTACTCTTGGAGTAGACACGCAAGCAGTGATATGTATAAGGAGGTCAAGACATATTTTAAAAGGGAAGCCGTCAGGAATCGTGTTATATGGACGCTTCGCCACTGCAAGTTAGATATTTTACTCATGTGCCCACCTACCACACACCTAGTTCGAAATGATAGTAGACATAGACAATATTGTAGCAAGCTCATATTCATATCCCTAGGGTATATAACAGCAGAAATTTACTGATTCTTGAGGCCCGGTGTTGCCTTGATCTTATCATGAGCGACATTAGGCTCACCACCTGCTACCTAGTTTACGTGAAACTAAACATAATTAAAGGTTTCAGTCGTGAAATTTTAGTCATTTTGATGAAAAATAATAATAAATGTAGGTAAATACCTATGTATTTAATACACTAAAAAAATCTAAATAACTAATCTAATTTATTTACAACACTAAATCTATCCACACAATATTTTGTTTTTGATATTATTTATTTGCAATTATTGAATTACGTAAATAATTTTTAAAAAACCCGCATACGTCCGTCCGTCAGAAGGGCTTGCGCCGCTCTGCCGCTCTGCCTCCCGTCGCCCGCGCAGAGCCCCTGCGACGCTGATTCAGCCAAATTATCAATAACTATTGAAATATTATCCTAATAAATGAAATAAATCTATAGAGTTGACATTTGGTTTATTCCGGTTGATTCAATATAACTTTTATATTTATAACTATAGTAATTACAAAGTAATATTTCGATATAAGTGAAATCACGTTGTTTTAATATCGTTAGTATAAGTTATATAATCAATTATTGTAAATAATTCTTCTACTATTCTAAAGTTCATGAATCAAAGTATATTGTAGGCAAAAAACAAAATGAATAAATAGCATTAAAATCTACTAAATACCGAGATGAAAGTCGCGGATTTCGCCGAAATTTCGTCGGAACCACCTTAAATAGAAGTATTCCAAAATAAAATTTCAAAACTGTAAGTTAAAAAATGAAGAAGATTCATATAATCGATTACATCCCTTTTCACACACTTAGGAATTAAATTTTAAAAAACCCTTTTTGAGTACAACCTCTAGACACTTAGACAAACATACCCTCCAAATTTCAAGTCGCTACGACCAGCAGTTTAGGCTGTGCGTTGTCTGTTAGTCAGTCAGTCAGTCAGGACAAAGCCTTATATAATATGTATGGGTGTATGGATGTATGGATGGCTATACGTCTAGTATAGCCATCGGGGATCAAAGCATACAGGCTGCTAGGAATGCTAACACTTGATGAGCCACATAAAGCTGACCGTGCGAAAAACAGCTAATACTTAGATCCACGCCCACAACTTTTAGTTGTGTCTGACCTTGGGCTTTATTAATTGTCATCGCGAAACATAGGCTCACTGGAAACTGGACTCATTTAAAACTAAACGGAAGATTGTTTAGAATGAGCGGAATCCGAAAAATAAAAACGCTATCAGCTAATCCGTAACCTGTTAAAGTCTCTGTTTCTATCAGATTTCGTAGTAAATTAACAAATGTTCGACGTGATTCTTTAAATTGGCATAACTTTTTTATTTATGAACCGATTGACATGAAACAAACACTAAATGTTAAGTGAAGCTTACCACAATGTATTAGTGAAAACCATATCTAAATCGGATAAGCCGTTTCTGAGATTAGCGTGAACAAACGCACAGACAAACAGACAAACAGACAAACAGACTAACAGACAAACAGACAAAAATTGTAACAATCATTGTTTTGGGTTCTATTTGCGTTGATAAAGGCCCCAATAATTTTTTTTCTCATATATCTTCCATGTACAGACAGCGATCGGTTACATTTTTATTATATGTATAGATATAGATACTAAATAAATAATTGAAATCCTCTCTTGTCTTTTTTTTATTTTATATTAGTTGGTTGATTTGTAATAATTACTTTGCATGGTTCTTTGGTTGCGTTAAGTGTTATCATTATAACTCATACAAAAAACTGTAATTATCTGGCGATTGAAAAGAGTGGCGTGAGTTTCTTGCCAGTTCTTCTCACAGCTCTACCTCGTCAGCGAACTGGCTGTAGGTTAATTAGCTGACTTCATGTACTTTTGACTTTTCATAAGCATCATACTTTATGATCAAAATGAAATAAATGCTTTAAGTTTGAGTTTAAAAGCTATTGTTCTAACAATGTTTTGAGTGATTTTCCTGCCTCAAGATGATTTGACTACAACTTTTTTTTTTATTAGCCTATCAAAGTGACTCCACTTTGGTAGGCCTCCGCCTGAGTCAGTGGAATCCAGAAGTGGCGGACACCATTCCAAAAGCTAAACTATTGGTATGGTGGCCTCCACTATGGCGGCTTAGTGAGATGCTTTTTCACGCCCCGCTTAAAAAACCCAGGATCAAAATGAGATGGGAACACATGCGCAGGCAAAGAGTTATAGGCTTTAATTAAGCGACAAAAGTATGAAGTGCTGAACCATTTGGTTCGAGACCCTTTAATGTGACGCTTTAATTTAACAACGTTTCATATATTTATTTATTTATTTAAAAAACTTAATGCACATGCGTACACAGGCGGACTTAATGCCGTAGACATTTTCTACCAGTCAACCAAGGTGATGCAGAGATGAACGAAGTAGGTGCATAGAAGTTATAACATAAAAAGAAAGATAATGTTTAGTTATACGAAACATTAAAGGAACCATGAAGGTATATGTAAATACAATACGCAAAATAATATAAATAATGTATACAAACTATACATAAAGTGTATTTATAACTCAAAACTGCCAAAAATCACACTATAGATATAAACGTTGTTATCGCTACGGTCTTCTATACCATGAAGGTGCTTTTTGTGCGCAAATCGATATCACACAAAAAAGTGTATAAATTGTTGCCCTCTTCATAATTTTCTTCCCGATTTATCCAACGCCAAATATCAAGCAGAATCCTTTGAACTGGCACTAGTGTGTAACACGACGCAGCAATGGCCAGCTTTGTTAACGCCATATGAAATAAGTTGAGTCGCGTGACATGGGTCGAAGCAAGCGAAACTAACAGGATATAACATTCGTTAACATTTAGTAATATAGTTCCGTCGGACCTTGTTAGTTCAGACAAAGACATAAGGAATGTCCTTGTTTCTTATCTACTGATATATCTTAGCTGTCTTAACCCGCATTAATATAAGCTTGTAATTTAGTGTTGCTTGCAAACTATGCTCAACTATTTCATATTATTGCGTAACAATGTTGGGGCAGTCAATTTATCATTGTTATTGATTTTCCGAACAATGTCCTTCTTGTATGTTATTTAAAATAGGATAGGCAATAGGAGCGACCCGTACGCCTGATGTTAAAATATATTATTGCCTAGGCGAAATGCTAAAAACACAACTAAGACGTTGACGACCTTGAAGGAAAAAGGAAATAAAAGGGACCGATAAGATAATTTCCTCACCGAGGGCCCTTCCCTACTATGAATATTACAAGTTTTACGTCATTGTTGTATGAAAAAATATATACCTTTTCAATCGATCCGGCTCTTTCATTCTGCATCGTAAAACTTGAACTATAGATTTATTAAAACGTGTTTGTTACAGATTAAAATGAACGCGCATCGATCAACATGGACATACTGTTCGACAATGGTATGATCAACACATCACTAACATGCGTCCTGGTCAGCGGTGGTTGGCGATCTGTCTGCTTATCACCACCGTTCAGCACACGGAGATGAGGCACTCCGACTCTCTCAACATCGACGACTCAGTCTTCCACAGGAGAAACAAACATCACCACAGACACAAACATAAGCCTCACCAAGTAATTTACGATCCTGCACTCTTCACTGATAGATCTGATGATTTATATCCTTTTTTAAATATCAAAGATGATATGCATCTGATATATGATGATGTGGAACTTAAACATGAAGGAAAGTATGATTGGGTTAATATGTCTAATGATCAAATAGGAGAGATGAAGGATAAGAAACATCATCCACATTGGCCTATTAAGAGAGAAGCTGTTATTGAAGGAGACTTGGTGCTTGGTGGACTAATGATGGTTCACGAACGATCTGATACTATGACGTGTGGGCCTGTGATGCCGCAGGGTGGGGTGCAAGCCTTGGAGACTATGTTGTACACCTTGGACTATATAAATAACGAGTTGAGACTGATTCCTGGCGTGACGGTGGGCGCTCACATACTTGATGATTGTGATAAAGATACGTACGGACTTGAGATGGCCGTGGAGTTTATTAAAGGTAAAATTTTTAGACTATCACATTTAAATTCTGCAAATAATGTTCATTTTTATCACAATTATTCATTTATAGTAAAGGCTAATATTGAATTACATAAAATGGACAACAATTTAATTTTTTAGACACTCTTTCAGCCTAAAATTTATAACAAATTAGTGTTTATATTATGTAAAGCTTTTGAAGTAAGATATGTCTATCATCTACAGTATACCTTTCTCAGGGTCAATAAGCAACATCGATGATGCAGAGTATGCATGTAACGCCACAGCTGTTCGTAAGGTGATATCAGGTGTGGTTGGTGCTGCCTCCAGTGTGACTTCCGTGCAAGTCGCTAACCTTCTGAGGCTGTTTAAAATACCTCAGGTATACTTTCTTTATTATTATCCTTTAAGCAGTTGTATTTTTTCATATTGGCCTACCAAAGTGACTCCACTCTGCCTGATGGTAAGCAGTCAGTGAAATCCAGAAGTGGTAGCCACCAAACCAAAATCCAAACTATTGGTATGGTGGCCTCCACTTTAGTGTTTCAATGGGATGTTCTTTGACGCCCCGCTTAAAAGACCCAGAATTATAATTAGATGGGAACACATGCGCTGGTACAGAGTTTCAGGCTTTATTTGAGCTAAATGATGTTTATTATAGCAAAATACCTAATAATTTAATTAATGATTTTGATCTATTATTATATTGTGTCTCTAAGTGGCGATACTAGGGAGTGGCCTGGGTATTTCAGCTGCGTGACAATGATGATAAACTTTTTAAACTTTCAAAAATACTAACTAACAAAAAAAATTAACTCTAAAATGTATTTTTAGGTCATCGTTAAATGATAGCAGTAAAATATAATTTAGAAATAATACCCGCATTGGTGTAAACTATCGCATTTTCGCAATCCAACAACGAAACTTCGAAGTGTCCGAAGAAGCAATATTAACAAATATATTTACTGCCTCTGTGGTTCGGTGGTACTGTGTATGGACTGCCACGCAGAGGTCGCGGGTTCTATTCCCGCTCAGTGCAAATATTTTGTGTGCATGAACATGTCTATTGGCATTGGTCTGGGTGTTTCTATGTATAATATGTTTGTATTTAAAAAAAAGTATATAAGTATCATGGTATATCCGCATTCTAGAACCCATAACACAAGCATATAATATGCTTACTTTGGGTCTAGATGACGTTGTGTGTAGTTGTTGAAATATTATTATATATTATTATTAATATATTTGTCATCAGGTATCTTTCTTCTCCACATCTCCGGAGCTATCAAACAAGGCTCGTTTCGAGTACTTCACCCGCACCATACCTTCGGACCATCACCAAGTGAGAGCCATGGTCGAGATCGTCAAGAAGCTGGAGTGGAGCTACGTGTCTATCATCTATGAAGAGTCCAGCTATGGGATTAAGGTAAGCATAATGTAAATCAATATAGAAAGAAGATAGATATTTGAAATTTTAATCACATGATAAATTATATAAACTGGAAGAGTTAATTTGTTTGTGTGAACGCGCTAATTCTTTTTGCGTATGATAGCCCAGTTTCTGAGAAAGGTTATAATAGGCTATGTAACATCACGCTACTGGCGATGGGAGCAGAGCAGTAATCAAAGACGCGGGTGAAACCGCGTCGCGAAAAGCTAGCCACAAGATGAATATCGATACTACTTGTATTAAAAGCTGGATGAAAGAAAAATCACCCACAATTTAATTAAAACAGAAAAAGTAAAAAAATGATCAAAGTCTTTTTTAAACATGAGAACCAATATGAAAGTAATCAATGTCCGTCCAAATATAATAAACACTTCTCGTGTATTACACTAACAACACTACAGTAAAAAACAAAATGTACCCTAAACACAACCGCTAAATCTAGAATTATTTAAATACAAATAGTGCATCAAATTAATTTCCATACAGAGGCTCTGCATTTACCATAATTCAAGATTAGTACGGCACGAGGCCCGATAGTGTGGAGCATGCCAGGACCGGTGATATAAGGCTTGCACATGTATATATTACGACCGCAGCGCACCGCATTGCATAATTGCGTCAAAGCACATAGTAGTCGTAGTGTAGCAGTGCGTTGCGATGCGGCTCGGTGCGGTGCTATTTCGTACTTCAAGTGATGTAAGAAGATTTTTGTTATGCGATGCGATGCGGCCGTGGCCGTAACTTGCGCAAGCCTATAAAGGGAGTGATATATTGACGTTTAGTGCCGTTTGTCGACCGGTCTTATTGCTAAGCTTGCCTTTGTACAACCGAAGTGTAGTTTACTGCTAGCATTGAATTTTTGGTATTGTGTAAGCTGTTTGTAATTTATAGGTTAGATTATTTTAAGTTTGTGGCTACAAATTTAAAGATTTCTCGACTTTTTTGGTACGAGAAAGTAATAACAGCTAGTAGTTAATAATAAATCGTCTAGCCTAAATATCAGAAAACTTACTTACCACAAACTCTTATAGCAATCTTATAATAACTTTGTCTCCATCCTCGTTTTTTAAGGTATAAAAGAAAAAGATGAAACACAAAGTACCTAAGATTAAAATAATACTGCTTTTAATACGGTAGGCAGTGGCGTGTAGAGATTTTTGATAGGGTAGGCATTATAGATTTTAACAGGGTAGGCATTATTTAATTATGTTGTGATTTTAAGCAATTATTTTGGTAAGCAGTGCCTTTGTGCCCATATGGAGTGCACGCCACTGGTGGTAGGCCCACTGGTTAATACATCCTTATATCTGTGTCAAAAGAATACCTTATTTCCTTTTGCCAAGTCAATTAAATTACTAATACGGTTTTACGGTAGTAGATCCACGCTGATTTCAGCATGAATGGGACGGATCGTCCGGGGAAGTACTACCCTTCCATAGAAGATCGACTTAAGAGTAGTAGTATCCGTACTACTGCGTTTCGTTCGGTGAGTGAGAGCACCGGAGGCCCAATTTCCCCCCTTTCCTCTTTCCTCACTTCCCTCGTTCCCTACCCCTAACCCCATTCCCAACCGCCATAGTGGAGGCCACCATACCAGCAGTTTAAGACGATGGCTTCTGGTATAGTGGCTTCCACTTTTGGATTCCACTGACTGCTTACCATCAGGCGGGGTGGAGTCACTTTGGAAGGCTATAATATATTAAAAAAATATAAGGTAATTAGACTAATAATTAGATTTAGCTAGGAAACAAGAGTATTAGTGTACCTACAGTATCTACTTACTATCGAACAAGCTATATATTTATTTCACACTAAAGTAGCATAGAAGTAGTGATGGCCCAGCGGTGAAGGCACTCGCTTCGTACACACGAGGTCGGGGATTCGAATCCGGGCAAGTGCTAATGTAATTTTCAAATGGATATGTACTTTCTAAGTTTACATAGACATTTTGACTGACGAGTGAAGGAAAATATTGTAAGGAAACCTGAACTTCTGAGAAAGTCTGAAATCACCAACAATAAAACCCTTGAGCAAGCGTGGCGATTAACGCTCATACTTTCTCTGTATGAGAAGAGGCCTTTTTCTGCAGTTGGATAATAACGGGCTGATATGGGATGAAATCTACTTCGTTTTAACAATCCTAATCATTGAAAAGTGATGGCGGTTTTAAGATAAAATAATAATGATTATGAATAATTAGAAAATGATTGACAATATTTTACTTAATCTTGTCAATTCCAGACATTATTATTATTATTAGTCGCGCAGAGGACGCGGCTTCGATTACCGCTCAGTGCAAATATTTGTGTGCATAAAAATGGCTATTAGGATTGGTCTGGGTGTTTCTATGTATAATATGTATGTCATGTGTTTACAAAAAAAAGCAGATATATAAGTCTTGTATGTTTATCCGCATTCTAGAACTTATATCACAAGCTATTAATATATGCTTACTTTGGGTCTAGATGGCGTTGTGTGGTTGTTGTTGTATTATTATTATTAGTTTAACTTGTAAAACTTATTTTAGCTAATATTTATCATTATAATAAAATTATGACTGACTGCCATGGTGGTTCGGTGGTACTGTGTATGGATTACTACGCAAAGGTCTCGGGTACGATCCCCGGTTCGGATAAAATGATATTGGTCTTTTCTGTTGAAAAATTTTCAGTACCTATTAACCCGAGGTTTGGAATTGTGCCCGGTAAATGGAAACAGAATTGCTCGTACATAGGAGCTAAAAATAAAATGGCGAAAAGTGGCACCTTTGCCTAACCCTTCGGGGATAAAGGTGTGAAGCTAAGTATGTATGAATGTAATAAAATTTTAATGTGCCTTTATTTTTTTTATAGTCTTGTTAAGATGGCTATTTCAAAAGACTAGCTGTAACAATTAACATTGTGCCCCACCTTTAGCATTAGATAAATTGATATCATAAATATGAATGCAACTTGTTGGCAGCTGTTCAATTTGGGCCTATCGTCGCCAGTTAAAGACCATTACATGTAAATTATTACGCAGCATGCGAAAATATAACAGCAAAACGCTTGGATGACTCAATGTTGCAGTTTATTAAACAATCAATTAAAATAGTAGGAGAAAACTGTAACTACAATAATCAAATATATCCCACTGCAGTACAAAGGTTTGATTTTCTGTATTCGCCATGCTCAACAAACGAATATTAGCGCTTGCAGTACTCCAGCCTTGCATTAAAAGGCTACTCAACTGCCAGTTCTGTCATTGATGATTTGTTGTCTTCATATGAGAAAACAGATTGCGCTATGAAAGCACACGACCACAAAATCGCGTAAGCGTTGGTGTCGTCATATTAAGTTGTAAATTCTTCAATAGTCGGCTCTATCACTCTGTACTTTAATGATCATAATTCATCAGCAAATGCTACTATCTCCCTTTTTTGATTAATTATCTGCAGTGCACCACTGGATACAGATCTATTCCAATTGATATTACAGTCAGTCCTTCATAAGCTGATTAAATTTAGATACGATGAAGAGAATCAATATTTTTTAAAAATTGTATTGGAGAAAATTCTTGTTTTAAAGCTTGTTACTTGGATTCAAGAATACTCTCTCTAATCGGTCCCTCATGTCTGAGGATGGCGGTCAGCTTCAGGGTAACATCTAAATTGAATTATCTGCTTCCACCGGTTTTGATCCAGCGGGTCTCTAACGATCGCGAAGAATTTGGAGGCCGATGAGTCCTTTACTTGATCGGTCCACCTGGTTGGTGAACGACCTGTTATAGGGACCCTTTCAAAAGACTTTTTAAAAAACACTTTTTAGATTTGAAGGACGTTTATTACGATAATTACAGAAACTAGGGTCAGACCGCAAGCGTTACGACACGGTTCAAGAGTTCAGCGCAGACTGAGGTTCTCTTGGTCTTCACTGTATAATAAAGACTACAATATGCTGACTTGCGATAATGAGCAAGTCGCGGTTGGCATTTCTATGTACATATTGGGTATATAACACCTCCCCCTTTAAGAATGAACTTAGCGTTTTATAAAGAATCTAAGTTCATTTAAAAACTATATTTTAGAACTGACTTCTAATATTTGGTTGTGGGGTTTCCTCCATTGTATCAGAGCTAGATACTGAGATTTCACCTAATTCAATATTATTGACATTGCTAGTTGCCGATTGAGTTTTACAAAATAATGATTGTATGCGCTTGCTGTCTGATTTACAATAATAATAGAGATTACAAGCAATTAAAGTTATGACAATAAAAATAGTAAATAAACTTAAGCTAGAGTAATGTATCCCATATTTAACTATGTGCGGTGTTTCTATAATTTTGTCTAATTTATTAATGGAATTGGTTAAGATATCTTTATTTGTATTTATGTTATCTAAATCGATGTTTTGGAGATAAACAGGAGATACATTATTTTTATACTTATTGAATACATCTATGTTACAACAGGAATCATTTATGAGACTAAATTCTGACATTACTATTGGAGCTGTTATGTTGATTACATTATTCCTTGAATTCAGGATAGTGGATTTACAGTAGCCCGTACAACCAGTTGGAATAGTTAATATTCCTGTACCATTTATATTAATTTCAGATGACCCTAAATTCGGGCAGTCCAACGATACTTTTGTAGGTTCTGATTGTATAAAAAGCCACTGATTATTGGATAAAATTTTCCATATATCTAAATTACCATAAACTAGCATAGTTTTACACTGTTTTGGAACTTCGTTAATAACTTTTGAAATTAATTCACTTTCACAGGTTGGTTTTGCGTCACTGTTGAAAACACTTGTTATTTCACATATGAACGTTTCGGAAGATACTGTTTGACATAGTTTTAAGTCTTGTAAAATACAATATTGAGTTTTGTCTTTGGTCATTGCAATATATTTAGTGTCTGGTACAATAAAACTGAAGGAATCTGGTTTCTTAACATTATGCGGTATAGGTAAAGCGAATACATGAAACAGAGTGAGCTCGTTAACATGAACTAATGGAATTTGTAACACAAATATTATTTTTCCATTGGAAAAATAACAAACTAATTTGGAAACATTAAGTAAATTGTGCATATGATTCAGTTCCAATGGTATAGGTAATTCGATATCATTAGGTAAGTGTCTATGGTTGTCGACAAGTTCTCGGTAGAGTTCAAATGGTGTTATAACAGCAGGATGCAGAATATTTTGACTGCTAAACAAGATAGCGTTTGTGATGTCTTCTAATTGGCATGATAAAGTAAATATTGAGGTTGATAATCTGTCTAAAATTATATTAGTAAATGTTTGTAAGTGTAGTTCGTTCATCGAGGACGAGATATTCTGTAATTCTACCGAAAGGTTGTCGATGGCCTTTGATAACAAGTTTTCATTGGATTTAATTTTGTTTAGCGTGTTATTATATGATACAATAGTAGAGGTTAACACAAGAATGTTTTCTTTCATCAACGAAGCTAACTTCACTTGGTTATTCTGTACTGATTCTAAGGCTTCATCATACCTCAATCCGTCATCTTCGTCTAGAGTTCCAAAAATTGTCTTTAACACAGTGCCCATACCACCTATCCAAGCACTGCGTTTGGATCTATTCTCTATTAGGTAAGAAATGGATGCGTATTCCTTTTTAACGTCACGGTGTCGAGCAATTAGGGGTTCTAACATGTGTTCTGGTGCTGATCTGTCTAATATGGGTGATTTTTTAAACAAGTCCTTGGACTTAGTTATTGTAGATTCAATGTTTTGAATATGGGTACCAAAGTTCGAGATATCCAATGGCATCAGCACGTCCAGCTGGCTACGGTAAATTTTTAGTTCTCCCAAGTGGTCAAAGTAAAGGCCTGAGCTCATTGGGATGGGTTTTACATAGGTTGCTTGACTTCTTGTAATAGCGCTGTAAGTAATTACGAAGTTCTGTTAATATTACCTATTTATGTCTCCTGTTGTATTTATCTATACTATTAATAATACTAATCTAACGTTGTCCTATCTCTAATTCTTATGCCTAAGGTATACCTACATATATTATATATGTAGATTATGATTTGTACATAAGTACTTAATATTTTATATCTATATTTTAAGCTTCGTTATGCTGTTCGGCTAGTTTGACCTCGTCAAAGTGGTGTCGAACGTGACGTCTATTAATCAGTAAAGATAGCGTATTGTTACCATGCACTTTCACCACCTTGTAAGGTCCTTTCCAAATTGGTGATAGAGCTTTACGTGATCTGAGGTGATTTTTAAGATAGACATAGTCACCAGTTTTGTACTGTACTACTCGACTACGAGTGTCATAATAGTTCTTTGAATTGACTTTGGATTGTTGAATGTATTCCAGAGCCTTCTCTCGAGTGTGTTTCAGACGGTTCTGGAGCATTTTGACATATTCGGGATATGTAACACTAGTATTTTCATTGAATACTGAATTTGGTATATATGGTTTGTGACCAAACATAAGTTCGTAAGGAGAATAATGTGTGGTGCAGTGAATTGAACAGTTATATGCCAACATAGCGGTATAAACATATCGAGGCCAGTTAGTCTGGTCTTCATTGACGTATGATTTAAGATATTCCTTCAAGGTCGAGTGGCTTCTTTCAAGAGCACCTTGAGTTTGGGGATGATAAGGAGAGGACCACAACTGTTTGATTTTAAGGAATTCACATGTTTTCTTAAATAATTCGGCGGTAAAGTTTGTACCTTGATCCGTAAGTATAGTTTTAGGAATGCCAAAGATGGATATGAAGTGTATTAAGCATTCACTTGTTTCTTCTGCTGTAATAGTTCTGAGAGGATAACCAGTGGAAAATTTGGTAAGGTCATCTTGTATGGTAAGGATATATTTCAGTTTGGCATTGCCGGCTTCTGGAAGAGGTCCTACGATATCCATGGCAATGCGTTGACAGGGAGCAGTAGACGTACTTGTTATTTGCATAGGACTACGATTGACCTTTCTTAAGGCTTTGTTTTCTTGACAGGCTTTACACTGTTTTACATAGGATTCTATGTCACTGCGCATCCCTTTCCAATAATAAGATTCCTTGATCCTATTATACATACGAGTAGATCCTAGATGTCCTGCAATTGGGATATCATGATTGTCATGCAGGATATTTTTGATTTCAGTGGGAGAAGGGTATATTATTTTATTATGATATACATTAATTTTTATAGATGTTCCATGAAATAGAAAGGTAAGCATGTTATATATTTTAATAAAGGAATGTTTTTCAAATGGGTTTTTAAAGTCGGAAATTGCAACTTCGTTACTGTTTTCGATGACTAGGATTTCATTTTTAACACTTGTTAATGTCTTGAAAATTTCGGGATAAGTTGCTTCATCGAAGTGGTTTACTTTTGTGAACAGGAGATAATAGACTTTGTTACCTGACATGATTCGTTGGGAGGTATGTAATTCTCTTTCTTTATTGAGTATGTCAGTGGCGTTCTCAATGTTACTAACGATTTCTTGGACATAAGGGTTAGATTCATCAAGATCAATTGATGTAGGTACGATGATTATTTTAGAAGTAGACTTAAGTAAGCTTTCGTTATGCTCTATAATTATGGTATCGTAATTTGTATTTTTATTTGCAATTGATTTCAGGAATATGGTGTAGTCACTAGACGGCGATCCAGGATTGGGACTAAGGTTGGTTAGTGGGTCAGTTGGAGGATCAAGAGGTAAGTAATCATTTTCATTTACAGGAGGAGCAGAGCTTTCACCTAGTGGTAGTTCAGTTATCTCGAAAGGTAAGTTCGAAGGAATTGGTTGTGATTCGGTTTCAGAGTCGTCGTCGTCAGGATTGAATGGTTCGATCTCGTTAAGGTCGAAAGATGATGGTGAGTTAAAAAGGTCCATCAGGTCTCTATCAACATTGTATGGACTAGGGTTTTGATAAGGGACAGTACCCGGATTATTGGGTACATTTGTTCTTTGGATAGGGTTGACAGGAAAACGCGATAAGGCATCGGCGTTGACATTTGTTTTGCCCTTTTTATATTGAATTTCATAATCAAATTCCTCGAGTTTTAATCGCCATCGGACGAGTCTGGAACCAGGGTCTTTGCAATTAAAAAGCCATTGCAATGGCTTATGATCAGTTACGATTTTGAAACGGTAGCCGTATAAGTACGGTCGGAAAGCTTTGGTACCGAAAATAATGGCAAGGCATTCTTTTTCGGTAACGCTGTAATTGCACTCTGCCTTGTTCAGAGTACGGGAAGCGAATGCAATAGGACGATCTTGTCCTATAACGCCTTGGGAAAGGATTGCAGAGATGGCATAGTTAGAAGCGTCGCAGGTTAAGACGAATGGTTGTGAGAAGTCAGGGTAAATTAGAACAGGAGCTGTGATTAGTTTTTCTTTAAGAGAATCAAATGCAAATTGCTGTTCGTTTTGCCAGAGGAATTGTGTATCTTTCTTTAGGAGACTCGTTAGAGGTTTGGCTAATTTGGAGAAGTTAGGGATAAATCGTCTATAGTATGAGACAAGTCCTAAGAAAGATTTTATATCTTTGGCGGATTTAGGAATAGGAAAATCTGACACCGCTTTAAGTTTTTCTGGGTTTGGTTTGACCCCTTCTTCACTTATGATGTGCCCAAGATAGCCGACTTCTTTGCGGAAAAACTCGCATTTATCGGGTTGTAATTTGAGGTTAAAAGACCTAAGTCTCTGGAAAATAGAAGTGAGGCTATTAACATGCCCGGGAATGTCCACGGAATAACAGACAATATCGTCTAAATAAACAAAACAGCGTATACCTTGCAGTCCAGACAGGCAGGTATTCATTAATTTTTGAAATGTGGAAGGCGCATTTTTTAGGCCGAATGGCATACGTGTAAATTGGAAATGGCCTTGAGGCTCGGAAAATGCAGTTTTCTCTGCGTCTTGAGGAGCTACCCTTACTTGGTGGAACCCTGAAGTCAAATCGAGGGTTGAGAAATATTTACTTTTTCCTAATTGGTCTAGAATTTCTGATATCTGTGGGATAGGATAGACTTCGCCGATTGTAATATCGTTTAATTTACGATAGTCTATTACGATGCGCCATTTGCGTTGCCCTGAGGCGTCGATTTTCTTAGGTACTATCCAAATGGGCGCTGACCAGGGAGAGACAGAGGGTTGAATGATTCCTTGATCAATCATCTTATTGATTTGCGAATCCACTTCCTTTTTGTGGCATTCTGGGAATCGATAGGACTTAGTATGTATAGGAACAGAGCTTGTTGTACGAATTTCATGTTGTATTGCATTTGTAAAGGAAAGATTGTCGCCCGGGAGGTAGAAGATATCTGAATACTTAGAACAGATTTCAAAGAGGGCAGATTTCTCTTCATCGTTTAAATGGGAAGTCCTGAGTTGATTTAGTACTTCTCTAGTACGGTCTGAAGAGTTACGCGAGATTATAGATTCAGAGATACACGTCTTGATATCTATTGGTTCAATTTTTAACCGGAGATTAGAATTTATAGTAATAGGGCTTTCTGATGTGTTCACGACAGTAATATTGATACGTTTATTATCTTTGACTGCAGTGATGCAGTTAGCAACGAAAACTTGATCAGAAATATGTTGATCGACTATTATACCTTCTTTTATTTCGGGATTCTGTACTGTCGATTCGATGACCGTTTCGGTTCGAGGTGGAATGACATAGAAGGGATCCATGAAGCTAAGTTCTAACGTCAAGGTACGTATCTTCAGTGTGTCTGAATTATAATCGATATTGCAACCAAAGGCCGTAAGAAGGTCGGAGCCTATGATACCATCATACGGTAAGCTAATATTTTGAACTACATGAAATTTATGAGCTATTGCTTCACGTTTGTGTAGTATTAATTTTAATTCGAAATGACCTATGGTTGGTGTTAGTTGATCACTAGCATCGATTCCTTTAAGGTTTACAGGTTTCTTGGTTATATTTGGAGGGATCTGAATAGAGGATTGTTTGAGCAGCGATATAGCAGAACCGGAATCAATGAGGAAGGTTAGAGGAATATTAGATACAGAGGTTTTCAGGGCAATATGCGGGAGTGACCTGGTTAGTTCGATAGAGATTTCGTAAACTTCTAAGTTATCAAGATTGGGTTTAGGAGTTTGTATTTTCGACACAGTGGGAACAGTGGTGGAAACAGAGGTTCTAAAGGAATTTCCGTTTTGGGACTGGTTACCCTGTTGTGTAATTCCTTTGGGATTGGATACAGCGGAAACAGTGGCTCTGAAAGAATTTTCCTTTTGAGGCTGGTTACTCTGTTGTTTAATTCCTTTAGGATTGGATACAGCGGAAACAGTGGTTCTGAAAGAATTTTCTTTTTGGGGCTGGTTACCCTGTTGTGTAATTCCTTTAGAAATGGATACAGTGGAAACAGTGGTTCTGATGGAATTTCCTTTTTGGGGCTGGTTACCATGTTGTGTAATTCCTTTAGGATTGGATACAGCGGAAACAGTGGTTCTGGAGGAATTTCCTTTTTGGGGCTGGTTACCCTGTTGTGTAATTCCTTGAGGAATGGATGCAGCGGAAACAGTGGTTCTAGAGGAATTTCCTTTTTGGGGCTGGTTACCCTGTTGTGTAATTCCTTGATGAATGGATGCAGCGGAAACAGTGGTTCTAGAGGAATTTCCTTTTTGGGGCTGGTTACCCTGTTGTGTAATTCCTTTAGGAATGGATACAGCGGAAACAGTGGTTCTGAAGGAAGTTCCCTTTTGGGGCTGGTTACCCTGTCGTGTAATCCTCTCAGAAACGGATACAGCGGAAACAGTGGTTTTGGTGTCGGCTTTTAACAGACGTCTCGTGCGACACCCTGACAAGACGTTTGGTTGTTTAAATCGTGATCGTCGTTTAGTTGATTAGCGTCTACTTCATCGCGTCCCTCAGATGCGGATGGGCTTTCGAAAGCGAAGTTGACGCGTGGTTGGGCATGGTTGGAACTAGTATTACCGGATTTTGAAGAGTTATTATTAGATTTTTGGAAACGATTATTATTATATTCGCGTTTCTTACAATCGCGGATGTCGTGTCCGTATGCCTTGCAGTATCTGCAAATAGTACTGTCGGCATTTACTTGTGGTCGGACAGTCTGAGGAGATTTTTGAGAATACCTTTGTATGTTATTAGCTGATTTACCCTTATATTCAGGGTTTGGATTGCGCTTATATAAACTTTGTTGGATACGTTCTTCTGATACGGCTGTGTTGATAGCATCGTTAAGGTTCTTAAGCGATTTACATCTAACTATATTAGAAATTCTTGGGGTTAACCCCATAAGGAAATGGTGCATGGCCAAGTCTTCTATGGCTGCAATGCGACCGGCTAATTCTTTCTGTTTGGTATTGGATATCGAGATTTCTACTAAAAGTTGCGATAGAGACGTCTCCACGCGTAAGGCGTATTGGGCGACGCTCTCAGTGGAACCTTGTTTGCTCTCTTGTAATTCGGTAAGTAAATGTGAGTAATGTTTCCTCTCACTGAATTGCGTTTTAAGGAATTCTTTTAATTGTTCCCAGTTATTAAAATCTTTAATAGAGCAGGCGGTTTCGGCTTTTCCTTGTAACTGGCATAAAATATATTTAAATATCATAGGTTTTTGAAATTCGGTTGCCATCTCATAAGCATTATTACAGTTAACTATAAAGGCGTTCAGGGTTTCCCTATCGCCATTATATGGTTTTACAAATTTTAGAAGGGTATTGATTTCGAACACCGGGGTTTCTGACACCCTTTGTTTGGCTTTACTTGGCTTAGGATCTGATTGGGCAACATTAGGAGATGGATTTTTATCGCTTGTTATAGGTATATCGACATTTATTTTGGTTTCGGATTTAGACATGATTGTTTAAATGTTACCACGATCAGTACAAAATATTCAAGATTAAAGTATTATTACACACACAGTACAAAGAATCTAAATAAACAGTAGGATAAGTTATAGTTAAGTTGACATTCAATTCATAAAATATTACAGGCGTTAGATTAAATATGATGTGGTTTAGTAGTTTTAAAATGGGAATTGAATAGTATAATGAACAATGCAAAGATTTAATATAATGCCTGTTGTTCTTAAACAATGACCAAAGACTCACAAAGTTGCGTAGGCGAAGACGATAACGGCGAGTCCGAGCGGAGAATACATTCCAATGCGATAAGCACGTCTGCGACACAGGAAACGGGCGGCGCGACGGCTGCGAGTAGCCCAAGGCTGCCTGATTTTAGGCACCCGGACTGGATTTAGGAATTCGGATACGATGATTGGCGAGATACACTAGTCGATACGTATGGATGCTTGCAGTTGGATGATGAACGGTAAGTACACTTTTAGCACTTCACAGGTAAGTATAACGATTTTGTTTCTATTCTTTCAGGTAAATGAGTCTGCACTGCGCGGCGAAAGCTTTAATAAAACACGAGAATTCTGGATACAGCGAGGTTTCGGTTATTATATAGGAAACACTTTCACACCGCGTATTAGCACTGGGGATTTTCGTATCCCACCGCTGCCACCAAATGTTATAGGGACCCTTTCAAAAGACTTTTTAAAAAACACTTTTTAGATTTGAAGGACGTTTATTACGATAATTACAGAAACTAGGGTCAGACCGCAAGCGTTACGACACGGTTCAAGAGTTCAGCGCAGACTGAGGTTCTCTTGGTCTTCACTGTATAATAAAGACTACAATATGCTGACTTGCGATAATGAGCAAGTCGCGGTTGGCATTTCTATGTACATATTGGGTATATAACAGACCACGCGATCGTTTGCCTTCGAGATTACAATGTAACTAAGAAACCAATCAGCATCTTATGAAGTCTACGTTTTCTATTTATCCTCAACGGCTTCCCAATCTGGGTATATTACGATAATAAAGTCAGTCGGGATTTGTCCGCATTAACCTACATTAATGAGCAGGCGTTGTAGAATATTGAAAAGCTTAATGCGTAAACAACGAAAGAGGTCAGCTTCAATTTTACTTTATAAGGGCAAATGTCGATACGTGTTATACTGTTCTCGATTTTATAAGATATTTTGCTAATAACATTTAGCTCATAATTACTCTCTACTGTTCTTTTTTTAACCAGCTTTCCAAGGCTCGGTTTCACCCGCGTTTTTTCTTACTGCTCTGATTCCGTCGCCAGTAGCGTGATGTTTCATTGTCTATAACCTTCCTCAGGAATCATACACAAAACAAAAATATTCAAATCCGACTGGTAGTTCCAGAGATTCAGTTATTTTGAATTCGGTGCCAGCCAAGAAGGATCTTTAATTCTGGCTTTGCAACAAACTTTTGTAATGCACGGGGCGGTAATGGCGTGGGGGATATGCCTGAGTGCACTACCCGAACGCGGTCATACTCGTGAAGGCCGACGTCATTGATAGTTGTGTTCAGATATACATAAAAAATTTGACGCACACTTATCAGATTCCGTTCGATTTCTTGTATTAAATCTATATTTATCATTCATATATTAACAGATTAATCAAGTATATTTTTGCTAGTAGGTAGGTTATTTTTATGAAGGTCATTATGATCCTTCTTGGCTGGCACCGACTCCAAAATAACTGATAAAAAACTATAAATAGTAAAGTATTATAGGTATCAAGGATTTCGTTTATTCCCCTTTATTGTTCTTTGCTATGAAGTAATTAAAATATTATTTTCTACTTTTTAATTAAGGATTGAACATGTAGGTGTTATTTGAAGTCGGTATTCATTTTTTTTTTTCTAAAAATAATTTTATTTTTGGAATTAATTGTGTATAAATATATTCAATACGGGTAGACCTACTAAACGTGCTGCGCAAATGAGACAGGCGCCGCGCCGTTTGAAAGAAAGTAGAGACGAGAGGTAAGATTGTAAATAGAGATATAAGGTTCTTGTCAACACTTTCTCGATCGCGAAACCCTGAATCCCAGAAACCACAAATCAAAACAAAAAAGTGATGATCTACCAACAATCAAGAATCATCAAAAATCATATTTTAACCGAGCAATCGCTTAACAGATATACAAAAAATAAACAGTGGTGCTGTAAAGGCAGGTTTATGGCCACCCGTTGTTATTGTAATTTCTCACGACCATAAGACCTCCAACTTGGCCTAACGACTACCAAATTATAGTGATAACCATAGTCTACTGCTTCTAAAGAATGAAGACGCTGAAAATGAAACGTCACAAATGGTCACCCATCCAGGGCCACTTCGTTTCTAACAAAAAAATAATTTTTAAAATCACTTCGCACTTGTAGCATGGACATGTCAATGTCAGAAAATTCGTCGCTAAAGACATCGACGTGTTACTTCACACGTCTTCACTCCTTGCATACGTTTTGTTACAAAATATAAAATTGAAGCCAAACCACTAAACCATTCTTTATAAAAAAAACATGGGACCCGATTTCAGAGTATACCTTTTCAAATAAAAGAAGAATTTTTCAAATTGGTTTATAAGTGACCGAGTTCTGTTGTAACAAACATACAACTACTGAACCATTTCTTATAATAAAAAAATGGGACCAATTTCAGAGTATATCGGATCATAAATGACCGAGATATGAGGTAACAAACATACAAAATAAAAATAAAACTTCCCGAATTGAAAACCTCCACCTTTTTGAAGTCGGTTAAAAACAATCGTAATTAATAGTAAAATGCACTACCCGTAGCTTTAAGACAAGCCAAAGCATTAAACCTTTTTCAAATAAGAAACATCACCCAGTCGATAGAATCTAATTGCAATCATTTTCCTTTACCTCAAGTCATAACATCAAAGAAAAAAAACAATTAATAACAGCACTAATTCGAATTCTTGTTACAGGCGTTTGAGGAACTGGAATTCTTATTAGCGAAAAATAACATCTGCATAGCGGTCAAAGAGAAACTGGTGAAGGACTCGGGAGTAGCACATGAGAACGCGTACGATGACATCGTGTCGAAATTACTCACAAAACCGAGAGCTAGAGGTAAGATATGTACTGTAATGTAGTAATAGTCATAATAGCCAAAAAATGCTCTTCGACAATTGTATGTCAAATGCCAAAATCATAGAAAAATGAAGTAGCAGTAAGTATTTTATTATCTCAAAATATATACGTAGACAGTAACATAAAAGACCATTTAAATATGTTGTTCTAAACTCTAGTGTTTCAGGCCGAGCCCCCACATCAAATGACTTTCGACTTTGATTAACAACAGATTTATGGCCGACAGTCCCGATCTGCACTATTGAATCCACTGGCAATATTTATGTTCACAACTTAATTTATAGATTTGCTTAGACACGCAACGCAATATCTTCCTCGAGCTACTTCTGTCTAACTTTATTTTTCACTTTTAAATATTAACACATCTTTAAACATCATTAAATCATTTAACATCATGTTATTCCTATTTCATTTATAACTTACAATTAACATGATATTAATTTGTCTCAATCATAAAACTTAAAATTTCAATCCGTAAAATATCGACAGTAATTTAATTTTATTAGCAATTTTAAAATCTATGTAATAACAGTGATTACTCAAAATATTAAAATATGGTTATATTATTTTGTTAGAAACTCATTCTCTGGCTTAAGAAATTCCTTTAATTTAAAGTTAATACTCCTAAAATCGCGACTAGAGCAGGCTTTCTCTACTAAATCGGAAAGCGAAACAGCACCTGTTTTAATCTCGTCCAATCTAACCCAAAGGGGCTGCCCACTCATCCACACGAGACAAAATTGGCGGAGCTAATGGTAATCATTTCTTATCAACGCTAACCAATAGATTCAATTTCAGTAACCGCTTTAGCGAAAAATTGTTTTACGCGACGCAGCTGGCTATCTGTTCTGCGCACAACCACAATTTATCACATCCACAACGACTGTATGGTAAGCTAGATAACATTACTGTTTATGTCCTCCGCCCCCTCTTTCATCTGATTGCTTTCCATTTAGGGTAAAGATGAACTTCTTTTGCAATTTGGGAACTGAAAATTTAAGGGTTTGCCCATTTTAAATGAGTTACCTTATCTTTAAAAAGTTCTGTATTTATCGTAAAAACATGATTATATTTAAATCAATGCTAATATAACTAAATTTATTACAAAATTTATCAGGAATGAAAATTAATGTAAGTACTACATATTATTGTGATATCGAGACACTCATTATAAAGATCTTAAATGAATGTTGATAATAAAATAGTATTTAATATTCCACACAATGTGAATAAAACCGAATGGAATGTCTAATGCACTTCTCAATTTGTAGATATCTAGAATGATGAATGATACTTACATCTTTGAATTCACCTTCAAATTTCTCTGATAGGTCCGTATTTATTTTATGCATTACTTTAATGAGTCATTAATTACTCATAGTCTTAGCCCTTTACAAATCATCTGAATACAGATGATATGCGCACTTAACATTTCGAAAAGAACATTGAAAATTAAAAACAAAGAACCGAGATTACCGCTTTAGACAATGAACATCAAAGCTAAGATAATAACAAGTTGATGAGTATTTAGCGATGCGTACTGACCCTTGACGTCCCCTAGATTACTTACCATTGCATCGGCAGACTGGCAGAGTAAAAGGAAGAGAATATGTTGTTAATTAATTTTTTTCTCATTGTGTATCATCTGATTACATCAATTTGTCGTAAAAATATTTAAAAAGTGTACAAATGTGTCATATTTAACTTTTTTTATTAGCCTGTAGAGGCAATCACACCATATACCGTCAACCAAAAGGCCCGAGATAGTATATGAAACAGGCAATTTTAATTGAGCGACAAAATCATTGCCTCGATAGCTCAACGTGAGTGTGTGCGACTGTTCCGCGAGATTGTCGATTTGGTTACTACACGGGACAAAGCTTTGTGTGATTCAGAAATATTTTGTCGAGTCTGTGTGTATTTTATGGTAATTAAATAAATGCTAATAAAGCTTGTACAAAAGTACACAAAAAAGTGAGATAACTATATTAACTAACTAACTATATTAATAAATAATAATTTTGACTGACTCAGGGTCAGCCCGTGATCATGGTCGGTGTAATTCGACCGAAACGTCGGGTAAAGAGGTATGGCACCTTATAATAATTTTCTAACACGAGTAGACCCGTTTCACAAATATATTTAGTTATGTGTACAAATCGTGTAAGTATAAAATATTTAAAAAAGTGAGAGTTATACAAATACAAGTTTGATTGTTAAACAATAGAATAACCATTTTGGATCTACTTAATATCATTGACTGTAAGCATTATTTAAATACATTGAATGATTTAATTTATTAAATAATACAAAAGCCAGCAACAAATGGAAAATGGTGTTAAATAATATTTTATAATTAACGTTGCATTACGTTTCAGTTAGTTTGATACATTACGATAAGTGATATAGCTGTATTATTCAAAAGTGCTGACATACAAATTTCGCTTCGGACAATAGGATCCCACGACGCCGCTCCCATGGGATCCACGGTAAATTTTTCGCCTCTTGACTCCCATGGGGTCCTCAAATAATTTTGTACTCTTCTTGGCTCCTATGAGATCCGCAGAGGGTTATTCCCAAAGTACTCCATTATTTTATTCTAAACAGATAAAAATCTCATACATTCATTTCCAAGTTACACCACTAAATCAAAATGTTTATTATTTCGTTTCCATTCTGCTCATGGAGTAGTTTAAGAACTCGTATTTGAGTACTTTAGGAATAACCCCAACAGATTCCATGCCTACCCTCTTTCGCGTACTGAAAAGGCATGAGCATTGGTCACCACGGCTACTCGAAACCATTGTAGTTTTTTTTTTTTTAATTCAGGTTTTCTATTGCCCCGATTGGAATCGGGCGGCCTTAAGAAATAAGAAATAAGAACATTTATTTGCTCGGAGTACAGGTGAAACCAGGTGGCTTGATGGTAATACAAGTACATACCGTAATCTTTGATTAAAGAAACATACTGACAATCTAAATTATAATTACCATCAATCTAAAATAATATTACATCATTCATCATCAATATTATTATCAATACGTACATCATTATTATTATTACATTATTGCCAACACATCATTAATATCATTTGAATATTATTACATTATTATTAATACACTGTCTACAATTATTAAATTATATTAGCCACTATGTATGGCATCATGATTTGATTAAATACCTAGTTAAAAAATATCAATGTCTATCTATAGGTACATGATAGACATTGTAAATTGGTAGTCGTTCCAGACATAAAAAACACGTTCATATTCAACCTACATATGTTTCTAACATTACCAATAGCTTTTGTGAAATAGATGGTTCCACCTGTTGTCTGCTAAAGCCTTACGCACACTTAGCATTTATTATTCACTTAGAAACTTAGCAATATAATCTCTTTGTCTCAAACTAAAAAGAAATAAAGATGCTTACGTTTTATGTTAATAGAAGTCTGTTTCGGGTAATATTGAGTGAAATTGGGTAATACGGTAACGAACCTCTTTTAGGACGAACATTTTACGTAATCTAATTGAAACCGGATTGAAATATTATACTTGTTTTTGTCGGTGTAGTAGATATTTTGAGAAAGTTAATGTTATATTATACATACTTAAATTATTATATACCTGTCAGAAAGGAAATGTTCACTGGGAAACGTTTTGAAAGAGAAGTTTACAATTATTTATAAATTTAGCCCCTAGGTTCGCTGGTGCTTTTAACCTCATATAAAAAACGGTGATTCCATAAACTAGATTCCTCTTCCTCCTGAGTGCTGTTGCGAAACGGACGTCTACATAATTATTTATTTAAAATTTAAAAGTTACACCAGTCAAATATAGTCCATACACTTACAACTTAAACTCTCAAATGCGCGATAATACAGTGTGTGATATTAGACGCTTTGGTTTTGAGTTTTAGAAGCTCACGCGTCCCTACCCGGTCACTCCGGCTTACCTCATCCCCCCGTGCCTCGATCCGCGAGAAAGAAAGCTACCTCATAATTTGCCTCTTGCTCACACGGCCACTCGTCATCAGTGCCCCACTACCAAGCAAAATCGTAGCAACTATAGTACATCAGCGGAACGGCTACGTCGCTACGAGGCTACGAGCTACGCCTGCTAGCTACTCAGCGAATCTACACCAGACAGGTAATAACTGCACGATATCGAACTACGCAAGTTTCAACCACTGCTAGTCGCTGTGTTTACATAGAAACGATATCATTAAAATATGTCGGTGAAAAGGTCGCCGCCTGCTAAAACATTATCAGTACCCAATCTAAGGCAGCAAACTTCTACTACTTATGGCTCTGAGCCTCAACTATCGATACTGAAAGTAATGGATTCTGACGAAGTTGAACTTACGCCTCCAAACTACGTTTCTCAACGCAATAAAAGACCTCGAGAAGAAATCATCTCTCCCTCGCAATTTCATAACTTTAAGGAGGAGATGAAGGAGTTTATGTCGTCATTAATTAGTGAACAGAAAAAGGAACTAGCCGAAATCACTAAAAATCTAAAGGATATACACCAAACTAACACTAATATTGAACAATATGTCTCCCTGTTAACGTCTCAAAATGAGGAATTTCAAAAAAAGATTGAGTCTTTGGAGTCTCAGTCTAAAAAGGATCGAGAATATATTGCGTTGCTGGAAGACAAAATAGAGGACCTACAGAAAGTAGCACGCAAGACTAGTGTCGAATTAAAAAATGTTCCACGTAAAACCCCTGAGAATAGAGACGATCTTATCGATTTAGTATTGAACTTATCCAAAACTGTGAACCTTGACATCTGCCCGCGAGATATTAAAGACATATTTAGACTAAAGGGAAGAAATGATATGGAAAGAAGCCCGCCGATAATCGTGGAGCTTGGTTCTACTATATTAAAAACAGAATTATTGAAGAAGACCAAAGAGTTCAATGTTAAAAACAAAAGCAAACTTCAGGCGAAACACCTAGGCCTTACTACTAATGAAGATACACCTATCTACATATCGGAACAGCTTACTGCAAAGGGAGCACGCTTGTACTTCCTATCTCGTGACCTCGTAAAGTCTAAACAGTATAAATACTGTTGGACTGCGTTTGGTAAAGTTTTTGTGAGAAAGGACGACGCCTCTAAAATAATATGTATTCAAAATGAAGCCCAGGTGCACACACTTTTGCAAAAAGCATGACTACCTGTACGTAGTTTAATGTTGATTTTTCTTATTGTTTCACTTAATTACTACATAGAGATACTTTGCAAGAAATATATTCTAACATGTAATGTTCTTAAACATGTTATACAATCTACTCACATATTTACACTTTGTTTTTACACAATTACACAAAACTTTTCACTTTTACACATCCAAACGCTCAAACCTACTTACAAGGACTACACTATCTCACAAACTGTAAGTCTTGACACAACCTTACACCAAACCCAAACTATGACACATATACATAAGTTAATAATAACATCCATAACCAGGCTTATAAAACGTACAACTTCAATCTATACCTGTATACAAGTTGTTTCATGTCTTTATATTCTTAAATATAGCATTTTATGCTACAACTATTGTAATATGAAACTTTCAATATAGATAGTATTCTTACTCTACAGGAATTAGACTCTTTGCAAATTTCGGAATCATTTAAATGTAACATACAGGACCTTACTCAACATGTGTCGTGTAGTAATAAAAATGATCTTATTGTTATAACGCAAAATATAAGGAGTATATATAAGAACTTAGATGATCTACAAATAACACTTTCTCAACTGGATACTGAAGTTGACATATTAATTTTAACAGAATGTAGACTGAGCTCCAAAAAACATTTACCATCCTTAAATAACTATACATCTTATCAGTCAATAAATGTGTTAAATCAAAATGACGGTGTCGTCGTCTATATTAAAAATCATCATCAAGCTGAAATAACAGAACTCAGTCTTACTAGCGCTACTGGACTCCAGATTATGATTGCAAACTACGTTCTTCTCGCAATATATCGATCTCCATCTCACTTCTCTGCTAACGGCTTTATTGAATCCCTTAACGTACACCTCGAAAACATTTTACTATCCAAAAATATCTCAGTTATTGGCGATATTAATATTGACCTAATCTGTTCAGAAAAAGAAAAATCACACGAACGTAGTAATCGGCTCAGTTACCTAAATGTCTTATCCCTACATGGTCTCTTACCCGGTCACACTTTTCCTACTAGGGGTGACTCCTGCCTAGACCACATTATGCTTAAATTAGAAACGAATTTTCATTCCGCTTCTGTTGCTGTTTTGAACACTACAGTCACCGATCATAATCTGGTCCTTGTTAAATTTTCTAATGTATACAATAAGTCCACTTCTTGTAACTATAAAACTGTTATAGATTATGAAGGCGCGTATAATACCCTTATAGCTACTGATGATGTATCGTTCCTTAGTATTTGTAAAGATCCTGAGACCTTTGCCAACTCATTTATAGGTATGATCAAAACAGCTATCTTGGCTAATTCCAAAATCATAACTGTATCGAGTAGTAAAAGACTTTTGAAGCCCTGGATTACTTACGGTGTTTTAAAATGCATTAGACTTAGAAATAGTATGCAAATTAAGCTTGGTAAGGAACCAGATAATATAATTTTAAAAATAACATATAGGCGTTACAGAAATTTTTGTTCTAATTTAATAACTAAACTCAAAAGAAATTACAATAGACAGTTAGTTAATAAATCTATTAATCAACCTAAAAAATTATGGTCCACAATAAATGAGGTTACTCAATATAAACCACCCAAATCTAAAAATGTTGAACTTCTTAAAATAAAACCGCTACCACTACACTCTGTTAATCATGTTAACAGCTACTTTGTCAATATTGGGTCTAACTTGGCAGATCTCATTATTAAACAACCTAGAACCAACAACCATAGTACAAACACCTCACGTTGTAGCCATTTTCATCCCACCTCGTTTGTACTCCTGGAGACAGATCCTGTTGAAGTTGACATCATACTCATGGGCCTCAACTCTGGCAGCGCACCTGGTTCAGATGGTATTACCACTGCCTTTCTGAAACGTGCTAGAGACTTTGTTGTTCCTCACATTACTATGTTAGCGAATCTTTGTTTTAGTACAGGAGTTTTTCCTGCATCTCTTAAGCGATCTATAATAACACCTGTTTACAAAAGCGGCGACAGATCTGATGTTAATAATTATAGGCCAATCTCTGTGCTGACCTCAATTTCAAAAATAATAGAGAAACTTATTAATAATAGACTAACAAATTACTTAAATAAATACAAAATCCTTTCTAAATTTCAATACGGGTTTCGCAGAGGAATATCGACTCAAGACGCAATTATTGATTTGGTCTCTACTATAACTGATGGAGTTGACAAGGGTAATAAATGCCTTACAGTATTTCTAGACCTTAAAAAAGCCTTTGACACGGTATCTGTCTCGGTTCTTGTAGACAGGCTTGAGAGCATTGGGATTAGGGGAGTCGCGCACTCTCTCTTTGCTAGCTATCTTTGTGATCGAACCCAAGCTGTAAAAATAGAAAATTACATTAGTGACGAATATATCATCAGATTCGGTGTTCCGCAAGGGAGTGTCCTAGGCCCGACTCTATTTTTAATCTACATCAATGAATTGTGTAATTTACAGAACGTCGGAGGTAGGATATTCTCCTACGCTGATGACACTGCTATCGTCTTTACGGCTAAGACCTGGAATTCCGTACATGAGATGGCCGCAAAAGGTTTAGCGCGTGTGTCAAATTGGCTTAGGGAAAACCTTTTAACTTTAAATATTGCAAAAACTAACTATATCTGTTTTTCCCCCTATTTATCATCGCAGCCATCAACTAATCTGTGCATCAAGATTCACAGCTGCCCAAACCCTGAAAACATTGTCTGTGACTGTCCCTTCATCAACAAAGTTACCCAAACGAAATACCTTGGAATCATTGTTGACCAAAGGTTAAGTTGGCACTCACAGCTAGAAGCTGTTACAAGTCGTACCCGAAAACTAATGTGGGTGTTCAAGTCACTACGGTCTATCATGTCTAGCACTCTACTAAACAAAATTTATTTAGCCCTAGCTCAATCGATTATCTCTTACTGCATCCCCATATGGGGAGGTGCTAATAAGACCAATTTTCTAGACCTTGAAAGAGCTCAAAGATCTCTTATAAAGGTAATGTATTCCAAACCTTACAGATTCTCTACAAATAGCCTATATGAGATTAGTAAACTTCTATCTGTCCGAAAACTTTATGTACTTAACTTAACTCTAAGATGTCACAAATCCCTAACGTTCACAGAACCTCTTCAAAAAAAGAGAAGAAATTATACTGTTGCTTTTACACCTCGGGTACGGACAGTCTTTGCTAGAAGACAGTACCCATGCCAGTCTGCTTTTATATACAACAAGTTAAACAAAATACTCAATATTTATCCTAAGCAATTATATATGTGTAAACAATCTTTAACGCAATTTTTGGGTTCAATGACTTATAATGAGGTGGAAAATCTTCTAACAAGAATTGCCTGACATTTACTTCACCTCACCCACATTAATGTGACATTTATTCAAGACATTCCTACACTCCTGCGCAACCAAACACACCCACACACACACACACTAACAAACGCACCCTCGCACGCGCTCACACACGCACACATACACACACACATACACACACACATACACACACATACACACACACACACCACACACACTCACACACACGCACACACACACACACACACACACACACACACACACACACACACACACGCACACGCACACTCACACACACTCATACACACACAAACACGCACACACAATCTTACACACAAACACGCACACACAATCTTACACACAAACACGCACACACATAACACACTTACAAACACACACACATGCACCACTATTTTTGTAATCTAACTGTATTCTTAAGGGAAGCAGCGGGTCATTCCCAACACGAGTATCTTGTGATTACTCACTGGGAAGTCTCAGCAATTTATTTGTAATAAGATTACTGAAATAAACATTTTTATTATATATTATTTTTATTACATATTGAGATCAGAAACCATTTGGTCATAATATACTTATATAAATTAACTAGCGGACCCGACAGACGTTTTCGTGTCTTAATTATTATCTAATTTTTCGCAGAAAATTCTCTTGACAATAACAAACACAACAAAAAAAGAATTAACGGAATCGGTCCAGTCGTTCACGCGCGATGCCGTGACCATAGGAAATAGAGATTTATTTTTATATAAATAGATATTTCTAATCTCCCATTCTACAAACCCTCTTTCAACTACCTACAGATATCCCCCGTAAACTTTTCACTACTTTCCCCTATTCCCCTCTCCCTTCGTCCCCACTCCTCCCATTTCATTTCTTCCCTCCCTCCCCCTACCTACCCTCTCCTTTCCCCGTCATTTCATTCTCCCTTTCCCTGGCTTCTTCCTCATTTCCCCCTTGCTTACCCCTCACTTACATCTCCCTTCCCCTACCTTCTCCCTCACTTCCCATTCACCTTTCCCTCATTTTCCTCTCACCTCTCTCACTTCCCCCTCGCTTTACCCTCACTTCTGCCTCAACTTCTCCTCACTTCCTCCGCACTTCTCCTCACTTCTCCCTCCTACCCCTCACTTCTCTCTCGCCCTCCCTACCCCCTCTTTTTAATTTATAAGTCGCTAACTTCAAAAGCAAAGATCTTTCCATATAATATTTCATCCCTAATTCCATTCCTCTAAATCCACCCCAATAAAAAAAAATATGAGATTTGTTTTATTTTAATAGAAGTATTCCAAAACAAAATTTCAAAACTATGAAGAAGTTTCATACAATCGTTTTCATCCCTTTTCAGACCACCTTTAACATTTAGGAGGATGAAAAATAGATGTTGTCCGATTCTCAACCCTAGCCGATATGCATACAAAATTTCACGAAAATCGGTCAAGCCGTTTCGGAGGAGTTCAATAAAGTACACCGAGACACGAGAATTTTATATATTAGATGACGCAGATTTACACTGACCAAGCTTATTAAATAAACTGGCTTCCCGCAGCACGGTTCCACCCGCGTCTTTGGATACTGCTCTGCTCCCGTCACCAGTAGCATGATGTTACATAGCCTATAGCCTTCCTCGAAAACAGGGCTATTATATACAAAAAGAATTATTCAAATCTCACTGGTAGTTCCAGAGATTAGCGCGTTCAAACAAACAAACTCTTCCACTTTATATAATAGTATAGATAGCACTATAACATTGCGAATGTAAAACATTATTATTTTTCGCAATGAAATTAACGCCTTATAAGTAGACATAATTCTACTATTGTTGAGCGAGCGTAATAATAATAATAATAATAATAATATTTATTCAGTAAAAATTGTACAAAAAGTTTAAAGGTAAGTCTTACAAAATAAATTATGAACTAAATACAGTTGTAGGGCGCCTGTACTAGAATATATTATCCTGTTTTACAGGCGGATTAAAAGTACTTTTAGTATATTATGGTGGCAAATTTTTTTAACAATATTTAAATAATAATGTGACACAAAAAATATAACAGATCATGTCCAACTCCAGACATTAGCGAGGTGCGACAGTAATCTTACTTCTGTGCTAGGTTTATACCTGTATTACGGTAAGTTAGATAATCGACATACCAATGAATAATGATCAATGCTTGTACTTTATCTGTAAGAGGCTTTTATCCTACAGCGAGAATATAATTTGCAAGGACGATCTCCTTTCACGTAAGTTGTATGAAAAGAGCGAAGAACTCATTTATACTGACAAAATCTCACAGGTACTAACATTATAATAAAAGCATTATATTATGGCATGAATTATAAGTCGTCTTATGAAAGGCTTAAGCGGCTTACATCTAAACAAAATCAACCTTATCTCCTACCTTCCCCTAAACCTCCAACGTAATAAATTAGTTTCGTATACATTGGTTTGTTAGACAGCTAAGGTAAATGTAGGTTAATTTCGATTCTGGTCACGAATGCTCTGAGGTAGAGCCTTGGGAATGTTAAGAGTAAGCTTGTAGTGATTGTAAGTGATAGTGATAGTGTATAGTCTGTGGAATGAAAGACATTTATAGCAAATCGCGTCATTTAACAAATAGTATCTATCTCTAAAGGAAACCCGCAAAGACTTCGAAGTGACACCGGAGGGAGTAATTAGTGGCATTACGAAAAACGACCTACTTTCTTCCAGCTTAATTATACGTAGTTCCAATGAATTACTATTTATAATACTAGATCAGCATTATCCTACTGCTTGGCGAGCATACACAAATCCCAGGGTCTAGTGATGACATTAACAAAAAATATTTATTTCTTGTAAACACAAATGTAAAAAATAACTGTTTACCAGATCATGTACAGTGCCATTTAACTTAACTAAATATTATAAAGAAAAATATTAATTTTCTTGTGTTTGTTTGTTTGCAACGATTTACCGAACGAATTTACGAATTTTTTAAATCGGTACTGTAGATTTTTACTACAGCACCGATTTAAAAAATTCTTTCATCTTTAGAAATCAATAAATGAAGCGGATAATATCCTGTAAATATTATAAATGCGAAATATAGCATGAGTGCGCGCGCGCGCGCGCGTGTGTGTGTGTGTGTGTGTGTGTGTGTGTGTGTGTGTGTGTGTGTGTGTGTGTGTGTGTGTGTGTGTGTGTGTGTGTGTGTGTGTGTGTGTGTGTGTGTGTGCGCGTGTGTGTGCGTGCGTGTGTGTGTGTGTGTGTGTGTGTGTGTGCGCGTGTGTGCGCGCGTGTGTGTGTGTGTGTATGTGTGTGTGTGTGTGTGTGTGCGTGTGTGTGCGCGTGCGCGCGTGCGTGCGCGCGTGCGTACGTGCGTGCGTGCGTGCGTGCGTGCGTGCGTGCGTGCGTGCGTGCGTGCGTGCGTGCGTGCGTGCGTGCGTGTGTGATTCGGTGCCGGTGACGGACATAGGCTATTATTCATTCCAAAAATTCGTCTGGTTTGCGAGGCATACAACAAAACATATTATACGCGCGGGCAAAGCCGTGGGGCGCAGGTAGTATGCTATATTTTATTATGTTTAACATGCGTGCGCCGTGAGTCCACTCGCGGCAGTACAACATCAGGGTGCCAAAACGGGGAACAATAAAGAAGAGGACGTCACACCCATCTCCACTCGAAGCTGTGTTCCGGATGATGATGGATTTGTGAAAGTCCAAAAGAAACGTAGGAGTCAAACCTGCCGAAATAAGTGTGGTACAGCACCCACGGGGCCCAACTTCCTGTTGAAACCTGCCGTACCCACTACGCTACTGTATGTCTCGCGCCTGCATCACTCCACAACGACTCAGGACCTCGTGGAGTACATCAAGGTCAAGGCCACTTACATCGTGAGGGTAGAGCCTTTGGAGTCACGTCACAGCGTGAACTTCAAGTCGTTCGTAGCGCGTGTGCCGACAAAGGCTCTTGAAACCTTCACCAAAGAAGAATTCTGGCCGAAGGGCGTGGTGTTCCGGCGGTTCCGGGGCAGGCTGCGAGACAACGGAACTAACACCGACCGACAGGCACAACGAGAAGTGTCATCATAGATTTAAGTTATTTTTAATATATATTTTAGGTTACGGTATTTATTATAATGTATGTATGAAAGTCTGTAAGATATATATATTGAAAATTGTAATCCCGATGGTACCCAAGATACTAGCACTAGCTTAGTTTGGGACCAAAGGGAAACTACTTATTTGTAATAAAATGTAATTTATATTTATGTAATAAATTGAATTGTAATAAAATGTAATTTATATTTATGAAATAAATTGAATTGAAATTGATATATATATTTATATTATACGACATTATTGCAGTGATATTTTCCGTAGGTGTTTGTTGTGAGATCGAATAAAGCTTTTGAAACCGAAATAAAACTTTACTTCATTTCTAATATTACTTTATCCGAGCTATACTGAACCGGAAACGTTAATATTTTTAAGTCACTTGTCTTGGAAGTAAGGCATGGCTACAAACATAAATTTTCTGTAAAAGAAAAACTTCGCACTCGACCTTAACGACATAATTTTTGTCAGCGTACTAAATATTGCCGCCAGTTTCACCCTCTTGTGGAAAAATTTCCGACGGTTTTCGATTATGTACTTTGTCGACCAAAAAGTCTCGTAATTTTTGCGATCAAAATATTAAATATGATATTATGTTACTTGTAATTTTCATCTCGTTTTTCCTCGATAATAAACTACTTCCGAGATATAGTATGCAGCGGGACTAAAGCTTTTTACAAATCGATTAGTGTCAAAACATTAGATTTTCTTTTTACACGGTGCTTTCGGACACTGAAAGGGATTGGATGCAAGACTTACAAAATCTTCCTGTTTTCCTGTTAGAAGACCCGTTGTACTTACGTTGGCGCGGCGTAGGCATTAGTTATACAGACATTTTTCTTTTTTTAAAAGAAGAGGCTACTCAATAACTCAAAAGACTTTAGGACAAAGCGAACCAGAGCTAATAACATTTTTTTAATAAAAATAATAAATTATTATTTGTCCTAGGTGCTATCATTTTCGGCTCTGACCAAGAAGTGGCTGGCGTGATGAGAGCAGTGGAACGTGCGAACGCGACGCATTCCTTCAGCTGGGTGGGATCTGACGGTTGGAGTGCCAGGTCTTTAGTCTCCGACGGCAACGAGCGAGCAGTCGAAGGCACTATCAGTGTTCAACCGCAAGCTAACGACGTAAGAGGGTTCAAGGAGTACTTTCTTGGATTAAACGTGAAGAATAATAAGAGGAATCCTTGGTTTGTAGGTAAGTGTTTAAAATAGGTAAATTTATGATAGATTTATTAAAATTAAATTCTGAAGTTGCTTAGTGCCTTTAAACTCAATCAGTTAATCCGATGGATGGTTGGATATCAGCTCAAGCCTGCGCTACTGGCATATATTTTTATTGTCTTTTTTTTATAATACCCTACCAAAGTGTCTCCACCCCGCCTGATGGTAAGCAGTCAGTGGAATCCAGAAGTGGTGGCCACCATACCAAAAGCCTTCGTCTTAAACTGCTGGTATGGTGGCCTCTACTATGACGGGTGGGAATGAGGAAGGGGAAGGGAATGAGGGAGATGAGGAAAAAGGAATGTGGGAAAATTGGGCCTCCGGTGCTCTCTCTGGTGTTCTATCTCTTAATTTTTCCTTTTCTTGCATTAAACAAAGAAACAAAGCTATTCGTTTGAATGCCAGCATTAAAGTTTATTACTCGTAACGTAACACGGACTTATCATGACACGGGGTTATGCAAAACTAAATAAGGTATCCACTATATAACTTTCTAACAACTAAAATAATAAACTTTCCTACCTACATCACGTTCCAAAAAATTAATGACTTAAATATACATTTTATGTCATTATATTTTTCTTTAATTAAGAAAACTAAACCCGATATTAAGCTAAGAAAGCAGGCTCAGCTCTATAATTAATTATTTGAAGGTCGTTATAGAAAATGCGTCCTAATTAACGTTCAGACGATTCGCTGACTAATCTTGAGTCGCCGAACTGCTAAAAAATTCAGGCGATTATTTTTATTCATTTTTGTGTCTCTGCATTACAAGTATGATTGCTTGTAAAATACACCAGGCGTTAAGTTAGTTAATTAATTTAAATATTATAGAATAAAGTTTTATATTAATTTTTTTTTTCTTTAGGATCTTTAACAAAGAATACACTTCACAGGCATAATAGTAAATAATAATTAATCAAGTAATCCAAGTGCTTCTTCAATTACAGAAGATCCCTAAATAACATAAAGAAAAGTCGCTGCTTGTCCTGTTTCTACGCAAAACTCTTAAACTACGCAACCAATTTCGACTGGCCTGTTGGTCTAGTGGTTAGTGACCCTGACTGCTAAGCCGGAGGTCGTGGGTTCGATTCCCACCCAGGACAAACCTTTGTGTGATGAGCATGATTGTTTGTTCTGTGTCTGGGTGTAATTTATCTATACATATAATAAAAATGTAACCGATCGCTGTCTGTACATGGAAGATATATGAGAAAAAAAATTATTGGAGCCTTTATCAACGCAAATAGAACCCAAAACAATGATTGTTACAATTTTTGTCTGTTTGTCTGTTTGTCTGTTTGTCTGTTAGTCTGTTTGTCTGTTTGTCTGTTTGTCTGTTTGTCTGTGCGTTTGTTCACGCTAATCTCAGAAACGGCTTATCCGATTTAGATATGGCTTTGGAATACTTCTATTTAAATAAAAAATATCCTTATAATTTTATTTTAACAGGGGTGGATTTAGAGGGGTGAAATTAGGGATGAAATATTCTATACAAAGATCTTTAGCTTCTGAAGCTGGCGACTCGAAATTTACAGGGAGGGGGAGGGAGGGAAAGGAGGGAGGAAAAGGAGGAACTGAGGAGAAGGAGGAAGGGAGGGGAAAGTGAGAGGGAAGTGATGGGGAAGTGAGAGGAAAGTGATGGGGAAGTGAGAGGAAAGTGAAGAGGAAGTGTGGGGGAAATGCGGGAGAAGTGAAGGGAAAGTCAGGGAGAAGTCAGAGGGAAGTAAGGGGAAAGCCAGAGAGAAGTGAGGGGAAAGTGAGGGGGAAGTGAGGGGAGTGAGGGGGAGATAAAAAATAGTATGAAAAACAGTATTTAAACAATATAAAATGTCTATTGGAAAAAACGACATTCACGCGAGCGAAGCCCAAAAGGTCACTCACTCACTTATCACGAAATCTCAGAAACAACAAGTGCTAAAAATCTCAAACTTTGCATTGTCATTCCTATTAGAATATAGGTGCTCACTTAGACGGAATTTTGCGAAATCCATCCCCTAAGGGGGTTTAAATGGGTGGCAAAGTTTGTATGAAACTTCTATAGTTTTTATAGTAAGATTACCAAATTATTAGAAAATACTCTTTTTTTAATATTCAGAAACCACCCTTATTAAATGGGCAAATAAGAGTCGCAAGTTTGTGTGAAAGTGGTTTGTCAGTTTTAGCGGTAGCGGGTTTAAACTGGATTCGCCATAGAGACGGATAATACTGATACAATGTACGATTGCCATAAAATCAGGCACGCAATATTCTCATAGAGGCACCCATCTGAATTTTCACGCGAACGAAGTCGCGGGCAACAGCTAGTCTATAATATGTATGTATTTACAAAAAAAAAAATGTATATAAGTAGTATATCAGTTGTTTAGTACCCATAACACAAGCAAATATAATTGCTTAATTTGGGACTAGATGGCGCTGTGTGAATGTGGTAGAATTTTATTATTATTATTATTAATTTTGATATGGTTTTCACTACTATTCAAAGATTTTTTTACCGAAAAATAGCACATTTATAATATAAAAGAGAAAAGTCGACAATTTAAACGGTTTATAATCATGCATGCAAACTCAAACTCAAAGCATTTATTTCATTTGGATCATAAATATGAACCTTATGAACCTCAAAATTACATGAAGTCTGGCTGACTTTAATCTACAGCTGACGAGGTAGGGCCGTGAGAAGATCTGGCAAGAAACTTTTTCCAATCGGTAGATAATATATTTTTTTGTATGATTTACAATTTCAACACTCAACGCAACCAAAAATCATACAAAATGAATATTACCGATTAAATATGATTTGTAACCAAGCTGGGGAGTAAATAAATTAAGTATTATATTCTTGGCTAGTCCGATAATGTCTTTAAATCTGTGTATTTTACGCATTTATACGGCAATAAATGAAGTAGTAAATGCGCAGTTAACTTAATGACTGCACTCAATTTTATGTCTAACTTAACGTTGATGAGCAATTTTGCTTCATAAAATTACTTGTAGCAATATCGTCTCAGAGTTCTTTCTTTTTTTTATATATATATATATTAGCCTACCAAAGTGACTCCACCCCGCCTGATAGTAAGCAGTCAGTGGAATCCAGAAGTGGTGGCTACCACACCAAAAGCTATCGTCTTAAACTGCTAGTATGGTCCACACAAACACAACCGTCCAACTTATCAAAAAATTATAAAAAAAAAAAGTTCGGAATTTCAAGCGCTGTGCCACTATAAAAACAAAGTCTCTCCCCCGATGCCGACATCGCAGTGAGTGTAGAAAATAAATAGCCCGCACCTGTGCGTGGCCGGCACCCCGCCCACACTCCCTTCCCCGCACCGGTGCGAAGCTGTTAAACTGCTGGTATGGTGGCCTCCACTATGGCAGCTGGGAATGGGGTTAGAGGAAGGGAATGAGGGAGGTGAGGAAAGAGAATAGGGGGAAAATTGGGCCTCCGGCACTCTCACTCACCGAACGAAACGCAGTAGTAAGGATACTACTACTCTTAAGTCGATCTTCTATGAGAGGGTAGTACTTCCTCGGACGATCCGGCCCATTCATGCTGAAACCAGCGTGGATCTACTACCGTCAAAAAGTAAATAGTTGAACTGAATTACTTTTATCCTCTCTAAACAAACTAACCTATATAAATATTATAAAACTAACCGGAGAACAGACAGACAAACTAACAGACCGGAAGTCGAAATGGCCCAGTGGATAAGGCACCCGCTTCGTAAACACGAGGTTGTGGGTTCGAATCCTGGCAAGTACCAATGAGATTTTTTAAATCATATGTACTTTCTAAGTTTGTTTTGAACATTTCTGACTGACGGTGAAGGAAAACATCGTGAGGAAACCTGGACTTCAAAGTCTGAAATTGCCAATCCGCCTTAAGCAAGCGTGGTGATTAATGCTCATGCCTTCTCTATATGAAAAGAGGCCTTTGCCCTGCAGTGGGACAGTAACAGGCCGGTATTATTATTAATATTATAACCAGACAAATTTGATAATTACCTGCAAAATTCAAAATAACAAACAGAAATAAAACTCCACACTTAAAATACGTTTATTTCATCTTTATTATTAAAAGAAACTTTTTTCTTCGCTACTAAAACAAGCTAGTTTTCAAGTTACGTAAATTACAACAAAATCCAAGTTTTCTAACTCGTAAACGAGGGAAAGTTTCTTTAGACAAAATACCATCGATTTGTAAAGGTCCAGTAACGATGTTTTACTACGCAAAAAGTTTTAAAAATGTTCTATACTATTTATAACGGTACTTAAGAATAGCTATTGCAAGCTGCTTCGCCCGCGTGGGTAAGTATATCACAAAAAATATAGCTTAAGTTACTCGCTGATATTGTAGCTTTTTTTAGGTGAAAGAATTTCTCAATTCGGTTACATAGATTTTGAGTATATCCATAACAAACATACCAAAATCAAACCTTTACTCGTTATAATATTAGTTTATATAAAATAGAATACATATAAAGGTCCTTATAACTTTTCCTTAAAGTCGAATTTATTTTCGGTGAGTCAAACGGAATCAAAGGTTCTATTTAAGGATTATACGCTTAGGTTTATCATAATACAGCAGTAGATAGTAAAACAAAATGTACACAAACCCCCGGCTTATGTCGCACGATACCGTGTCTCAGCACAATTTGCGATCTCTATGGATTATCCAGCAGTGGCGAAGGGTGACTTTTTGTCAGAGGGAACCCGGGGCAAAAATTGCTTAGCTTGAAGCGCAACGTATGGTCTATTTCTATACTTTAATAGATATTAATTATTTATCGTAAAGAGAGATATTAAAATGTTTATTAAATCCATAATTTCTTATAAAAAGTTATTGTCATATCTGGGCAATCACGACCGATCTAAAATAAGTACATGTTTTTTGTTTTCCAAAATTAACTTTGAGAAACGTGTTTAGTGAGGTAATTAATGAATCAGGCAACAATCTAATGCTACTAGCGTCGTAGACACACAGAAATCAGAATCACTTTTCATACTACGCTCTAAGCTCGGCGCAGCGCCCGAGGGTCAAGCTAAGAATCTCAACTACTGAGAGGGGCTACTCCAAACTAGTCCAAATCCGCAGTAATAGCCCGCAAAGCAAAAAGCTTATTCTACAATATTAAACAAAACCTTAAAACATACTATTACAATAAAAAAGTTTAGGTACAGAAAAAAACATAATATAATTTAAAATTTCACCATTTTCACTATCGAAAATTCCTAATAACTTCTAAATGGATTACCTACACTATTTAAACAATTTATTTTGCCCTATCCATTTTAGACCTAAACCTATCAAATGACACTAAAAACAACACAATATCTACACAAATAAAAAATCATGTTTTCAACTTACGTATTCATGCGTGTCTCAAGCGGACGGCACTCGCGCTGTGCTCGTACCTACTAGGTATTATATTTACCAATAACTCCGAGATATCGTGTCCATGCATGAAGGTGCGTTGCTCAAGCGCACTTTGTATGTATACTACCTTCTGAGTAAACATCTTCACTAAATTACTTTCTACTTGTTACTTTCATAATATTATAATTAAAGTCTTTATACGCTTAGAACTACTTACTAAACAGAATTTATTATGTTCACTCCCTTGTACACGTTACACAAACGTTACCCTACACAAACTATAATTCGATACTTTATTACAGAATTGAAAACAAAAACAAACAAAATATTGCTTTAGTATTTGTAAATAGTGAACTTTAAATGAAATATCAACAAAGGAGTTGCCAATACTCAAAAATATTTGTCCCCAAACGTAAACTAAAAAATCTCTAGAAATGAAATCATAAATCACCAATAACCGGAGCGGTTCAACTTTATTTTAATAAATACTTTATTTTTACTAATTTTTAATTACTTTTTTTCATTTTCAAAACCTCATAATTATTATTTATTATCTGATTTATTTTAACAGCTAAGTTGGTAACCCTGACATGCACATCTCTTTTTTTGTAAAATGTTCGTCCTTCCTACGTTCTGGAATGTAGCTTTGTTGTCTGTCTCGCTTACACCTACGCAATTTGAATGTTCTGACTCTGTCATAAGCCGGCAAATACCGGGTATGACTGTAGGTGGAGTATATTTACCTACATTTCGCGTAATTTAACTATGTATTTAGTTACTTGGTAGGATTTCCTATAGTATGGATTCCTCTCAATTCCTGCGGCTTATTTCATAACAATTTGACAATTTGGTCCCAATACGAAGACGTTTTTGAAATGTTTTGTATTTTATTCCAGTTTATTATTACCAGAGTAGAAAGACAAGATAGTACTTGAGGTGGTTTTAAAATGTTTTAAAGTTATTTTAGTCAAATATAACAGTGAAAATATATTATATTTTTATTAATAGACACTAGTCTTTGTGATTTATCTCAAAGGAAAGCCGGTAGGAATCGGGTTATATGGACCCTTCGCCACTGTTATCCAGTAAGAAACCTTTGTAATTCTAACATTATTATTAATTTGTCAGTGTTTAAAAATTGGATGTTTTAATATTTGTAGTAGTAAATTTTGGATTTGCAATCAGTAAAATAGGTCATAATTTTCTTATCAAACATATATTTGATTGAACTAAAAGAACTTATATCCATCTATCTACATATTTCAGCCGCATCTTTGGTTACTACTCTGCTCCCATCGCCAGTAGCGTGATGTTACATAGCCTATAACCTTCTTCAAGAACTGGGCTAAAATACGCAAATAGAAGTTTCAAATCGACTGGTAATTCCAGAGATTAGCGAATTTAAGCAAACAAACTCTCCCGCTTTACGCAATAGTATAAAAAGATAAATCTTATTTAATATTTCTCGTATATTATATACCTACCAAACGATAAATTTATCGAATGTTTCACCTTAAAATTAACATATACCTAACGTTATTTGGTAAAGTCGTCAAGCCCGGACCCGGGCACGGATCCGGTGTTTAGGTGTGTCCCGTGAATGGTAATAAGCTCGACTTCTATTACATGGGTTATAAGTTTATAACAGAGTCAGCGAAACGTAGATTGGAAGGATAGGTAGATATACCTACCTCTTTGTGGAAAACTACTAACTACTAATCCTATTAATATTATAAATGAAAAAGTATGTGTGTGTGTGTGTATGTTTGTTACCACTCAGCGCCTAAACAGCTAAACCGATTTCGATAAAAATTGGTATGTAGATAGATTCAGTGACGGAGATGGACATAGCCTCTTATACCAAAAATCACTATGGTTCCCGAGTTATACGAATTTCCGCGTGAGCGAAGCTTGCAGTAACTACTAAAGTAGTATAGGTAGGTACCTACTACATTTATTATAACTAATATAATGAACATTTAATAAAAATTCTCACTAATGCCACAAGTAAATAATTATGACAATTGAACAAAACGACCCAGTATTATAAAAATACAGCAACTCTTTTAAATTGTACCCGGCATGATATTATAACTAGCGAAATGCGGCTGTAACAGACTTCTGCTTACCCTTTCGAGATAAACGTGCAGCTGTACTAATTCCATATAACAGACTGCAAAACACGACATTCCACTCAATCAAACGACAATCCTTCCAAGCATTTCAGTAATATTTCAAGGCTTATTTAGCTCCAAAAGCGTTAAAAGCGACGGAGAATTTACGTAGTAACATTAATAATATGCTGGGCAATTATTTAGCAGCAATGCTGAGAAATAAATAAAGCTTAACGCGACCAAGTCGACACTATTTCCTGTAGATATTTACATTAGCACTACTTTAAAATGATACATTACGTAATGGTTTGGCTTTTAAGAGGGGCGTGAAAATGCATCTCACTAAGCCGCCATAGTGGTGGCTACCATACCAGTAGTCTGGCTTTTGGAATGGTATCTACCACTTTTAGATTCCACTGACTGCATCAAGCAAAGTGGGGTCACTTTGGTAGGCTAATATAAAAAGTAAAAAAAAATTGTTCACTTAGTATCTGTCAGCTTGTCATTAATACGAGTTTAACGGTTACTTGTTATTTTTATTACAAGGGTTTGTTTGTTTAAACGCGCTAGTCTCTGAAACTACATAATCATGTTTCTCATTATGACAATTAACAGTAAAAATAGAAATATTTTAGTATATATTTTTTACACACTAGTACATTTTACACAAATTATATTTAAAATTGCGACAGTGATTACGAGAATACAGACTTCTTTCAATACATAGCCCTCAAAACGGACCTGTATGTCAGCAGGAATAAAGTGTAAATTTAAATAAGTGTAAACGATCAAGATCATCCATCTCCCAAAACCATTAGAAAGGGTTTCATTTACATACACACAATGGTGCACCTCTCCACTCGTCAGGCTTCAACGGCAGATAATTTTAGTCATGATTTAAATTATTTTTGACTTTATTCACGCTCACATAAGATTGATGTTCGAAAGCGCAAAATATATTATTAAACAAAATTGGATCAACCGATACCTACCTACTTTACGCATACTTTTAGTATAAAGCAAAAGTCTGACCGCATAATTATGGAATACTGTACCTGTTCTGTGCAAAAGTTGCAATTGCCAATTCTATCCAATTGATGTCCCCTAAATGTGAGATAAGCCGACAAAAAATAAAAGTAAATGACCTAACGAAGAGAATTTGATCAACAATACAGGCAATAAAACACAAGAGACACGTCATTTCGAAATAGGAACAGAATAAAATATTCTTTACCCTACATACATACCACATATTATAAACACGATCACAACATTGCCTGTAGTATACTTAAAGCACTTTGATTGATGCACCTAGGTGAATTAAGTATACTAAAACTAACCTTTTTCACCTTGTGCACCAAGTAAGTGCATCAAGATTACTAAAAGTTTATATAATGCACTTGTGAGGGGGCATGGGTGCAGTAAGTTAACTTTTTGGTGTACTTTATGCACTTTGTGCACCGAGTACGTGCATCAAGATTACTGAATGTTTTCTTTGGGTAGTTATGGGCGGTGTATGATAAAAAGGAATATAGACCAATCATCATATAAATTATCATATCATAAATTTTCGCTACCTTCGCCATATTGACTAAAGTCGCGAGTTGATAAGTCTATACTAATATAGTAAATGGGAAAGTAACTCTGTCTATCTGCTGTTGCGCTTTCACGTCTAAACAACTGAACCGATTTTGATGAAATTTGGTATAGAGATTAGAATAGATGTTGGAGAACAACATATTTTATATCGCGAAAAAATGGCCTGCAATGCAATAGGGGTTAAAAGTTTGCATGTAAAATGCGATAACCAATATTCACGCAGGTGGAGTTGCGGGGAAAAGCTAGTAGGTAATATGTTCTGGGTAAGCTCCTTGACTAAATTATCGTTTATTAGCAACACGCCCTTTGAGTGAGTACTTGCATGCTTTTACGACATATTTATAGATCGTTAAAATTCTCGCCTTTTTTCTTATAGGCACATTTATTATACTTATAATGTAACCCTTCCGTAAGAAATAAGAAAATGAAAATGAACCGTGTAAAAATCCGTTGCGTAGTGAAAATTTATTAGCGGCGAAACAGATAGGAATAAAATAATTTTTAGAAAAAAAATAAAAACCGACTTCAAACAACACCTAAATGTTCAATCCTTAACTAAAAAGTAGAAAATAATATTTTAATTACTTCATAGCAAAGAACATTAAAGGGGACTCAACGCAATCCTTGATACCTATAATACTTTACTATTTATAATTTTTAATTAGTTATTTTGGAGTCGGTGCCAGCCAAGAAGGATCTTTAATTCTGCCTTTGCAGCAAACTTTTGAAATGCACGGGGCGGTAATGGCACGCGTGGGGGATATGCCTGAGTGCACTACCCGAACGCGGTCATACTCGTGAAGGCAGACGTCATTGATAGTTGTGTTCAGATATACATAAAAAATTTGAGGCGCACTTATCTGATTCCGTTCGATTTCTTGTATTAAATGTATATTATTCATTCATTCATTAAATAGATTAATCAAGAAGGTTTTTTTTGCTAGTAGGTAGGTAATTTTTATAAAGGCCATTATGATCCTTCTTGGCTGGCACCGACTCCAAAATAACTAATTAAAAATTATAAATAGTAAAGTATTATAGGTATCAAGGATTGCGTTGAGTCCCCTTTAATGTTCTTTGCTATGAAGTAATTAAAATATTATTTTCTACTTTTTAGTTAAGGATTGAACATGTAGGTGTTGTTTGAAGTCGGTTTTTATTTTTTTTCTAAAAATTATTTTATTTTTAGCCTTTTAGTGGGAATTAATTGTGTATAAATATATTCAATATGGGTAGACCTACTAAACGTGCTGCGCAAATGAGACAGCGCCGCGCCGTTTGAAAGAAAGTAGACACGAGAGGTAAGATTGTAAATAGATATATAAAGTCCTTGTCAACACTTTCTCGATCGCTAAACCCTGAATCCCAGAAACCACAAATCAAAACAAAAAATGGATGATCTACCAACAATAAAGAATCATCAAAAATCATAATTTAACTGACCGAGCAATCGCTTAATAGATATGCAAAAAATAAACAGTGGTACTGTAAAAGCAGGTTTAAGGGCGCCCATTGCTGTTGTAATTTCTCACGACCATAAGACCTCCAACTTGGCTTAACGACTACCTAATTATAGTGATGACCATAGTCTACTGCTTCTAAACAATGAAGACGCTGAAAATGAAACAACACAAATGGTTACTCATCCAGGGCCACTTCGTTTCTAACAAAAAATGAAAAAAAATCACTTCACACTTGTAGCATGGACATGTCAATGTCAGAAAATTCGTCGCAAAAGACATCGACGTGTTGCTTTACACATCTTCACTTCTGGCATACGTTTTGTTACAAAATATAAAATTGAAGCTAAACCACTAAACCATTCTTTATAAAAAAACATGGGACCCCATTTCAGAGTATACTCTTTCAAATAAAAGAAGAATTTTCAAAATTGATTTATAAATGACCGAGTTCTGTTGTAACAAACATACAACCATTGAACCAATTCTTATAATAAAAAAATGGGACCAATTTCAGAGTATACCCTATCAAATAAAAAAAAAATTTTTGAAATCGGTTCATAAATGACCGAGATATGAGGTAACAAACATACAAAAAAAAAAAAAAAAAAAAAAACACGACCCGAATTGATAACCTCCTCTTTTTTGAAGTCGGTTAAAAACAGAAACTTTATAGGTACTATCTTCCCGCGTCGCGGTTTCAACTGCGTCTTTGCTTACTGCTCTGCTCCCGTCGCTAGTAGCGTGATGTTACATAGCCTATAACCTACCTCAAGAACTGGGCTTACATACGCGAAAAGAATTATTCAAATTCGACTAGTTGTTGCAGAGATGAGCGCGTTCAAACAAAACAAACTCTACTGTTTTATATAATAGGTACTATTTATAGATAGAGAAATCGAAATAAAAATGTATTACAAGACTGCAAGGATACACTAGCCTTTTTTTATATTAGCCTACCAAAGTAACTTCAGCCCGCCTAATGGTAAGCAGTCAGTGGAATCCAGAAGTGGTGGCCACCATACCAAAAGCCATCGTCTGAATTTGCTGGTATGGTGGCCTCCACTATGGCGGCTGGAAATGGGGTTAGGGGTAGGGAATAAGGAAAGAGGAAAGAGGAAAGGGAAAAAATTGGGCCTCCGGCGCTCTCACTCACCGAACGAAACGCAGTAGTACGAATACTACTACTCTTACGTCTATCTTCTATGAGAGGGTAGTACTTCCCCGGACGATCCGGCCCATTCATGCTGAAACCAGCTACTACCGTATTATATAGCCTATTAAGAACAGCCTCCAAGTTAAAAGTTGAGCGAGTACTTAATCCAAATCTCAGATGTAACGAATAATCTGGTGGTGAATGGCACAGGGTCCGTGAATACTAATCCTGATGAACACATATGATATACAATGCGATGTCAAACTAATGAGCATAAGCATAACAAAAGAGACACAATCCTCATGAAATATGAAAGCAATTATTTAGACGGAACAAAGACTGCCTCAATATTGTTGTGAAATTATTTTGTAACGCTGGTGTTCCATGTTCGAAGCCTAAATCAAATAAATTGTTTGGTTCACTACCGTTATAGTGTCAAGAATAGTATCTAGAAGAAGGATTAATTTGCTATTAGGCGAAAAACATTATCGGTGGCGATGGTTGAGACCGTTTCAACATCGGTTCAAGTATCAGAGAAAATATTCATGAATAATGCAGCAAAAGAAGTTATCCGGTTTAAATTCTGATGCTCTCGAACCCTCCGAACATTGAACAAATTTGACGCTCTGTTCAAAACTAGTAGAAGAACAAATAAAGTGAAGATAGATACATTTACTTCTGTGCCTCTTTGGTATTGAAGGTTGGTCGTCAGCTCTTGATGAATGATGAACAGTCATGAGATGGAACAGTCTTTCGATGGTGGTAGTTCCAGTCCACTCTCGGATGTTTCACAGCCAAGATTTCTTTTTTCGCCCAGCCCGTCTCTTACCATCAACCTTATTATAATAAGTTGAACTAGCCTGTATCATGCCTTAGTATTAATACATCACTCATCAAATATTTCTTTCAACAGAGTTCTGGGAAGACCACTTTCAATGCCGCTACCCGGGTAGTCCTCGTACGCCATACAACGGCCAATACTTCAGGATCTGTTCAGGGTTGGAGAAGCTAACCGACAACAACACAGAGTTCGAGAATCAACTGCAATTCGTATCTGATGCTGTTATGGCTTTCGCTTATTCTATACGGTAAGTGTCATTTCATACGACGAAGCTGTTAAATAATATAAAAACATACAAAAACAAGACCTACTGAACAACCGAGTTCTTACTTCAGGGTTATAATAACTTAGCAAAGGCTTATTTTCCACAAAGACCTGCAGGTTACCACCATCTTGGTAAACATTTAGTTGATTAAAATATTTTAGAATATGTATACGCAGTACCTTTATTAGGCAACTCATGATAACAGGCGTCGTGTTCGCACGTAAAACCACAGCAAATTATAAAAGAGATTGTATTCATTAAAAGACAGAATACATTTAGCTCTTTAGTAAAGTGAGCTCGTAAAGAAGCCTCGTAGTCTTTTTACGAGTCATAATACATTATAACGGTCATTATTTATTCGCAGCCCTGAGCAACTAATAATTAAGCGCTACTTTGTTCTTGACTTCCTAATTACTTGGTTTTTATGATATGCATTATGTAACAGCTGTTATCGTAAGGTCAATAACACCCACACACCTATCACTATGACTTGTAAGCCAGGATTAACAGTAATAATTCTTGCGAATTCAGAGTTATAAATTTTTTTAGTCCCAAGAACTGGTACACCTGCTGTCTTGACTCCGAGTCGAATTTAATCAAAAGTAAAAAGAAAGAGCCGTCTGTTATAAATAATCACAAAAGAAAATAAAGGTCAGCACACATATTATAACGGAACTCATCACAACACACACATTAAGGTAGACGCTGGCACCAAATTTATATTTATATTATATTAGCCTACCAAAATGACTCCACCCTGCCTGATGGTAAGCAGTCAATGGAATCCAGAAGTGGTGGCCACCATACTAAAAGCCATAGTCTTAAACTGCTGGTATGGTGGCCTCCACTATGGCGGCTGGGAAAGAGGGTTAGGGGAGGGAATGAGGGAGGTAAGGAAAGGGGAAAGGGGGGAAGTTGGGCCTTCGGCGCTCTCTTTCACCGAGCGAAACGCAGTAGTACGGATACTACTACTCTTACGTCGATCTTCTATGAGAGGGTAGTACTTCCCGGGACGATCCGGCCCATTCAAGCTGAAACCAGCGTGGATCTACTACCGTATATAGTCCTGTCGAGATGGTAGATTATTTTGTCGCCACTCTTATCTTGTTAACTGATTACACTAGCAAAGACTTTACTACCGTTAATTCGTATATAATTCACCAATGAATGAGTCTTTTCTTTGACTTAACACATGAATATGAATAGCTAACTAAATGTACTACCTATGAGTAACTTTCTTAGAAACATCCGAAGTTTTAATCTCGTTACCATGACGACCACACAGTATATTATACAGCCAGATAAACGTAAATTTTAACTTTTGGAAATAGAATTACTAAATAAGATTGAACCTTAGCCTTTATGTTAAGTTTAGGAGTAATAAATAATTCATACCAAAACGGGGTAAAGTTAGAATTTACTGAAAACATTATTACTTTAATGTTGTTTAATCAAATCGGAGATCATGTAAATTGAGTGGTCGACTTGAATCAATTAGAGGTACCCAAGGGGTACGGGATACCTAGAAGTAGCCTTGCAAGGAATTAATGCTATACGTCCCGACTATCGTTAGTTTTAATTAAATTGATGAAAAGTCTCTTGTTCAGGCGCGGTTAACTCAATATATTAGAGCTAATAGATCAACATGAATTAGAACCAAGCCCTGGTACCCACACAACCCACCAAAACACAAGTTAAATCTTACCTTGAGTACCAGAGTTCAACTTATCATTTGTGTGAAACGTACTGTTGTATCATTTGAATGTTTTATTTGTGTTAACTTTTATGGCAATAAACGATTTTTATTATTATATTATTAACGAGTTAACAATATAAGTTGCTTGTGGGTCATTTCAAACAAAAAATTATCAATCAAAGATACACGGTGCCTTTTTCTCAAATGTCAGATATTTAAAACATTAAACTCAAACTTAAAGCGTTTCTTTTAATGAACGTCAAAGTTACATTAAGTCAACCAAATAACCTACAGCTAGTTCGCTGACGAGGTAGAGAAAACAGCAGGAACTGGCAAGAAAGTCAGACTACTCTTTTTAATCGCCAGATAATTACAGTTTTTGTATGAGTTACAATGTTAACACAAATAACTATACAAAGTAATTATTACAAATCAACCAACTAATATAATTACCAAGATTAAAAAAAAAGAAGCGAGGATTTCAATAATAGAATTGAATGGAAACAGAAAGTTTTTACATAATTTAAGCAAATACAATGACTACGTCAGTGCTGTTTGAGTATAATATAATATAAACAAGATATCGCAACTTAACTATTGCCGTTCGTGAAGAAAAACAGAATAAAAAAGAATATAATCCTATGGGTGAATTGCCCAAGCAAAAAAAAATACACGGCAAACCTGAGAATGGTTAAACTTACTTTTTTGGCGAAACCGCCAAAAAAATAAGTTTATCATTTCAGTGATATGGGGACAAAAATAGTTTCATTTCGGTGGCTGTTATAACTTGTGTTAGATTGATTGATGATTTAATTTGTTTCAAAATTGTGTATTAAATGTTCTTAGCTGTATCATTTCGGTGGTAATTTTTATCATTTCGGTAGACATTTTTCATTTCAATGGACTCTTAAAAATTCATCCTTAAATATTTATGTAAGTTTTGATGATATTTGATGTCCACCCACGCACGATGTTATAAAATAGGCTAAAGTTTAATTTGCCACTAAAAATATGTAGATAGCATTGAAATTAAAAAATTCTCACCGAAATGACACATAAAAATCTCTTGTTGAAATTCACCCATAGATACTTTTACTTCACATTGGTAATCTGTGAGAGAATAGTACTTACAACAATGAAATGTTATTACATAGTTACAAGTATGGAGTTTTCAAACTGTTGTGGCAAAATTGACTGGCCTGTTGGTCTAGTGGTTAGTGACCCTGACTGCTAAGCCGGAGGTCGTGGGTTCGATTCCCACCCAGGACAAACCTTTGTGTGATGAGCATGATTGTTTGTGCTTAATTTGGGGCTAGATGGCGCTGTGTGAATGTGGTAGAATATTATGTATATATTATATTAAAATTTAACTCACCTTACTACGAAATTTATTTCAATACGAACTAAGGTATTAAACTACCTATTAATCCGCTTTTATAGTTCACGCCTTTTACTTGAATGACTTGACAGGAAAAGGACTGTGCTTGATAAAAACCGTTCCATATAGGAACAAAACATTACCGAAGGGGTGTGCCACTCTACTCCATTGTGCCTTCAAACATTGATTTATTGTTGGTGATATATAGTATCTATGATAAACTTTAACGTTTCCTACCCTACACATGTTTTGTAAGAATTAAACTGGGTGGAAATCCACTTGAAGAAATGTTTCTGCTCGCTTTTTGTTCATAAAACGTCACATATTTTTCCTTTCATAATTTACTAGAGGTCAAAAATATATACGATCTCACAACAAACTTCTACGGAAAATATTATAGCAATAGTGTCGTATTGAATCATTCAAATTTACGAAAGCGCTGAAATATTAAAATTCTGGAAATTACTGAAAAAATATTTTAAACATAATAAAAAGTCTATGTTACCCGCTCAATTTATTGACTATTAAAGGTAAAAATAAATTTTAAATCGGTAAAGAAGACTTTGAGTTAAATTGTTACAGACAAACATACAAAAAATCAAATATTTTATCTTTAAAATATTAGTTTAGATACACAAAGCTTAGCGGGTTAGGAAATATTAATGTAGAAGCATTTTGGTACTTTACTAACCACTTTTACCAATAAACGTAAACTAACGACAAATTACTATACTACATGTTTTGTCCCTTTCCCTGTATGTCCTTTTTAAACTTTATAAAGAAGGACAAAACACTGAATATTTATTCTGCTAGGCTGTGTTTATCTATAATATAAAAATGAATCGCTGAATGTGTTGCTAAGTGCAAATCTCGAGAGCAGCTGAACCGATTTCGCTAATTCTTTTTTTATAATATTCCTTGAAGTACAAGGATGGTTCTTACGGAGAGAAAATTTAAAAATTGCCTGAACTTTTCTATATTCCCATACAAAATTATTTTATTTATCTCAAAAAAAAAAATGTCCACCCGTGCGAAGCCGAGGCGAGCCGCTAGTTAGTTATAAAATGTTTGTAACTACAGCAAGTTAATAAAATATTTATAAAGTTACAAAGACTGCAAGTACGTAGTGGTTAAGACACATACATCGCAATTACCGCTCCTTCGGTTGCGACCGCCTACAAATGGAAGTGCATGGAACTACTTTTATACAAGAGGTTTTTATTTAGTTTCTCCAAGAACAATGTTTAGTTTAATCCATAAATATTTGCACAAAGTCTACTCCGTGGTTTAAGTGTATTTTGTATTTGTTTATTGTTTATAGTTCCCCACAATTCTTGGCTTGATTCCTAGTGTGAGAGCGTTGTCTTTTAAAAAATAAACAAGATACACAAATTAACTAAACTCTGAAGTTTGACCCTTACGTATATAATACTAGCTGTTGCCCGCAGCTCCGCCCGCGTGTATGTCGGTCATATCCCTGTTTACATTGACGATATTTTATAGAAACTTTCATCCCATATTTCAACCCCTGTAAGGCATTTTTCACGATGAAAGACTGGCTATGGTGTTCCCCGAGGTGTAATCTATCTCTATACTAAATTTCATCAAAATCAGTTCAGTGGTTTAGAAGTGATAGCGTAAAAAACAGACAGACAGACAGACAAACAGAGGTACGTTCGCATTTATAATATTAGTATGGGTAACTAGTTTTCCGCGGCGCAGTTTCACCCGTGTCTTTGCTTATTGCTCTGCTCCCGTCGCCAGTAGCGTGATGTTATATAGCCTATTACCTTGCTCAGGAACTGGGTTATCATCGCAAAAAGAATGATTCATATCTGACTGGCAGTTCCAGAGATTAGGGCGTTCAAACAAAAAAACTCTTCCGTTTTATATAATTAAGAGTTTAAATATATTAGTAGTATTATTAATTGTTCCCAATCCAGTGAGCATAAAAGTAACTTTTTGTAATTAACAGTCTTTTCATGTTATAAAATATATCAGAAGAAATCTCTCAATAATATGAGTATAGTTCATAGTAATCATATTGTATATACGTATATATATATATATAATATATATATATATATATATAATATATATATATATATATAATATATATATATATATATAATATATATATATATATATAATATATATATATATATATATAATATATATATATATATATATATAATTTATATTTTATTTGGATATTATTAGGGCTCATGCGCAAAACGTCTCTTTCGCAAAATGTCCCCTGGTCGCAAAACGTCTCTTTCGCAGAACGTCTCTTTCGCAGAATGTCTCTTTCGCAAAATGGCTCTTTCGCAGAATGTCTCTTTCGCAGAACGTCTCTTTCGCAGAATGTCTCTTTCGCAAAATGGCTCTTTCGCAGAATTACCACTTCTCAAAATGACTACAGGTAGCAAAATGTCCCTTTCTCAGTACGTCCCTTTCTAAGAATGTCCCTTTCGCAAAATGTTTCTTTCTCAGAATGTCCCTTTCGCAAAATGTCCCTTTAGCAAAATGTCCCCTTCATCAAACAGGCATTAAATGATCTTTTGATTGACAGTAAATCTGACAAACTTCGATTTCTATTATTTTTATTTTAGTTAATGTGCATGCACTTACCTACCCATATTTTAATGATTGAACATTAATACAGTACCCCTCTGTGTTGTACACTGGCTCTAGACCAGTTTTTTTACTGATGAAAGTAATTTAATGCCTGTTTGATGAAGGGGACATTTTGCTAAAGGGACATTTTGCGAAAGGGACATTCTGAGAAAGGAACATTTTGCGAAAGGGACATTCTGAGAAAGTGACATTTTGCGAAAGGGACGTTCTGAGAAAGGGACATTTTGCTACCTGTAGTCATTTTGAGAAGTGATAATTTTGCGACAGAGCCGTAAATTTAAGTAGGTACCAAAGTTTTGACTAGATAATTATTCTATAATTTTAATAAATGATTTTGTTTTGAAAATCGCAATTTTATTCTTAAGTCCCTGGCGCGACATTTTGCGAAAGAGACATTCTGCGAAAGAGACGTTCTGCGAAAGAGACATTCTGCGAAAGAGACGTTTTCGGACCAGGGGACATTTTGTGAAAGAGACGTTTTGCGCATGAGCCATTATTAGTACCTATATTATGTTATTATATTTATATGTATATTATTTATGTTTTTTTTTTATATATTAATAGTTTTTAATAGTTATGTATCCTAATTTAACTATTGTTCTTTTGTTTAACTTTACTTTTTTATTTTTGTCACCTGCCATGTTTATCTCTGCATCACCCTAAGGTTGACTGGCAGAAAATGCCTTAGGCATTAAGTCCGCCTTGTGCAATTATTTGCAGGAAGTTTTAAATAAATAAATAAATGTTATAATATCTTACTTATAATCCTTAGTCGTCTCTAACGGTATATGTGGCAAAAGATGGTCTATATTTCCGACTCCAAACCACAAGGCTAATTAAATCTTTGCTAGCCCCTAATACGTCACAAAACATAAAGGACAATTTCAACAAGAAACAAATCTCCTTTTGATAAAAACAAGGTTAAACACACAGAGATGAAACAACATTAGAACTGTCGTCGTATAAAGCTTTTAAGACGTTGCTGTGAGCGTGCATTAGTGGAAATTAAATTAAATAGAACGTACAGTAGTGGTACTGGGACTTTTGGAAGCTATCCTTTGAACTTGTGTGAGATGATGCTTTTTATTTGATTCTAACAATTGTTGATTTTTTTTTTGTACGTTATGTAAGAGCTTAATCAGAGTCAATCTATATTAAATTTACTAGCTGACCCGGCGAACTTCGTTTCGCCTAACAGTCGATCAACATTACTTTTTTTTTCTAAAATAAAAGAATTTTTCTGAAATAAACGTAGCCTAAGTTACTCCTTATTACATCAGCTACCTGCCAATGAAAGTCCCGTCAAAATCAGTCCAGCCATTTTAGAGATTAGCCGGAACAAACAGACAGACAGACAGACAGACAAAAATTGAAAAAAATGATATTTTGGTGTATGTACCGTATATATATATATACCGTATATATGTAGGTACCGTTATACGGTAGTAGATCCACAATGATTTCAGCATGAATGGGCCGGATCGTCCGGGAAAGTACTACCCTCTCATAGAAGATCAACTTAAGAGTAGTAGTACTCGTGCTACTGCGTTTCGTTCGGTGAGTGAGAGCGCCGAAGGCCCAATTTCCCCCATTGTGCCTCACCTCCCTCATTCCCTTCCCCTAACCCCATTCCTAGCCGCCATAGTGGAGACCACCATACCAGCAATTTAAGACGATGGCTTTTGGTATAGTGGCCGCCACTTCTGGATTCCACTGACTGCTTACCATCAGGCGGGGTGGACTCACTTTGGTAGACTATAATATGAAAAAAAAAAAAAATTCATATACATGTGGTAAAAAACGGTTATTTTAATATTACAAACACACACTCCAATTTTATTATATGTATAGTAGATAAAGTGAGATAGTTTGCTTGTTTGTTTGAACGCTCTAATCTCTAGAACTACCAGTCGGATTAAATTATGGCAGCATTGCTGCCGCAGCACTGCATCGTTCAGCTCAGTCCTTAACCATACCATAATGCAGACGAAGCAAGTTATTACGATTACATTAGTACCTACTTTACCAGAGCTCTCAGTATTATCGTCGTCTGTAATACCATCTACAAACATTGAAAGAAAGATTATATTCCGAACGTGACTTATTGAAAGCTAATAATATTATGTCATCGACACCAATCCTAAAGACAATAACATAATTATAACTAAATAAGTATCTCTTTAATAAATTATTTTTCTTTCTTTCTTTCTTTCTTTACAAATAAATCGGACCAATATCATTTCTAACAAAACCTACATCAGACTAAAGCCAATTCCACTCACATGCTCCTGTAGTCCAAGGTCAACACCAAAGAATCGTGTGAACATCGAGCTACATGATATTTTGTGTGTCCCAGGTACTGCTAAATCTATTTCTATTAGACCCCGCAACGAATTTAATCGAAAGTAGAATTAACGTCTAAGAAATATAAAAATACCTTTCTCCAACAACAAAGCGTAACATATTTGGTATGAACGGGCTGTTTTCCGCAACTCCACGACTGTGCGCGTATTTTGCGTAACACACTTAATTTTTAAAATATGACCTATTAAAGTGAAGACACTATAGCCAGAAAAGTATACAGGGGCTGAAAATCGTGCCGCCTCGTAAACTTTCTATGTCAACAGCAGTCATGATGCTTGAATTTAAATAGGACTTATGCGATTCAAAATATAAAATGCACTGTGCTAGCCGTGGTATGTGACAGCAAAACCATTCAAAGACAAAGTAAAAAAACATATATTAATTAGGGTTAATTGAATTAGCACTTATGAACGTTAAAAATTACATAATGTTAAGCAATTAAGCTACAGCTAGTTGGCTGACGTACGGTAGGGCCATGAGAAGAACTGACAAGAAACTCAAAAAATCTCTGGCAAGAAATTCAAAACATTAATGTTGTCTACCAAGGCACCAGTATTCAAGAAACAACTGAAACCAGGTTCTTGGGCGTGACGATAGATAACAAGCTCACTTGGAAACCTCACACCGAAGAACTTTGTAAACGCCTTAGTAAATCTGCTTATGCCCTGTTTCAGCTATCAAAAAAAGTTAACAACCAAACTTTATTGTCGGCATACCATGGACTAGTGGCCTCCGTTTTACGTTATGGCATTATTTTCTGGGGACGGTCTGCCAACAGGGATCTCGTATTTAGGATGCAGAAACGGTGTATTAGGTCAATGTGTGGTCTCAAAACGACAGACAGCTGCATTCCTTATTTTAAATCATTAAATATTTTGACATTGCCATCCCTTTATGTATTAGAATCAGCGTTGATTGTTAAAAGAAATCCCCATTTTTTTCAAAAGTTGTCTGATGTCAGAAGAGGGCTAATACGAGCTCAATATACAAATAAATTATGTAACATTAGCTGTAAGACATCACTTATGAAAAAAAGTTTTTTTGGTGTTGCTCCAAGTATTTACAATAAAATACCAGAGGAGATTAAAAATATGACATTATTAAGATTTAAGAAAGAGTTAAATAAATTATTAGTTGACAAATGTTATTATAGTATTGATGAATTTTTTAAAGGTAATATTAATTTCCTTCACTAAAAATTTACTAATTATTGTTATTGTTATTACCTACCTACCAATTTATATTAATTTATGACATATGATATTTTTATTGGTATTATTTAAGGGTTACTATTATATTAATTTTGTTTAATTAAATAATTTAGAACTAAATTTATTCAAGTTAGATAAGCATGAAATTTTATAAACTTATTGTAAAATGTTTGTATGCCTTGTATGTAAGCAAAACATAGCGCAATATTTTATGATCTCAAGACCTTTGTTATGTACCTATGTTAACAAATAAAATTTCTGATTTCTGATTTTCACTCAGGCCGCTCTTATGAATCGCCAGGTTATTAAAATTTTTTGTAAGTTACAATTTCAAGTAGCATACAATGTGATGCAGGCACTACACTTAACTCTATAGGTAAGTAATTACGAGTTTCTGTTGTTAAAAAAAATAAAATAAAATAAAATATATGCTTTACAGGCTGCCTCAATTTGCATATTGCTACAAAAAGTGAAGTAAGTAATTCGACTTAAATCTTCGTCAAATAGGTACTCGCTAATTCATAAACAATTTACTGCTTCAGTGGTGCCTTGGGAGTCACCAGCCGACATACTATGTATAACAAAATACTTTAGTTTACTTGCTTCGTCGTGTTTGGCTATAACATGATTCCACTAATGACTCGAGTGTTTGTATAGAACTCGGATCAATCTTGGGCAAGAAATTATCATTGTATCTCATGTCAGGCCTGCATGAGTATCTACCACGTCATATTTTAATCTGATCTGAACCTAGCCCAGTAGGACCACGGGTATACAGTGGTGTAACATAGTCCTACCAGTAGGACATATCGGTAGGAACACGGGCCCATTATCACGACATGTACAAAATATAAGATCTGAATTTTAATCAACAGTCAATATTTGTTTCATGTATATAAGAAATACTAGCTTTCCGCGGTGCGGTTTCACCCGCGTCTTTGCTTACTGCACTGCTCTCATCGCCAGTAGCGTGATGATACATCCTATAACCTTCCTCGAAAACTGGGCTATCATACCAAAAACAATTTTTCAAATCCAACTGGTAGTTTCAGAGATTAGCGCGTTTAAACAAACTAACTCTGCCGCTTTATATCAAAAAATATAAGATAAAATAATTTTTAACAAAAAAAAACCGACTTCAAACAGGAAGGAAACTAAAAAGTAAAAATTAATTTACATAGCACAAAGTAATTCGTATTTTGATTTAGTTAATCACAAATAATTAAATAAGTGTTTTATAATTTTGAAGTTGGTGCCAAGTAAAACAATAACTAGGTACTTATAGGTGTTATCAATCTAAATTTGCTATGGTAGTAAGGTTCATATAGTATTTTAAACAATAACTAGGTACCTACAGGTATTAATAATCTTAATTTGCCATTGTAGTAAGGTTCTTATTGAGTATTATCTTGGCACCAACTTCATTTCCTTATTTTGGTACCACCCTTGGGATATCTACTTTCCAACAAAAAAAGAATCATCAAAATCGGGTTATAAACAACGGAGTTATCCGCGAACACACATAAAAATATATATATTTAAATATACGGTCAAATTGAGAAACCTCCTCCTTTTTTTGAAGTCGCTTAATAACTAAATTTTAACCAACAGTCAATATTTGTTTTGTAATAGTAATTAACGTTTTCACGCAAACAAAATAGCTTCATACGGTTAATTTAGATAAGTGTTTTCATTAAGAGATATCAAGACCTGGGATCGGCTGGGGTCGATTCCATCCCAAGACAATAATCGCTGTCTATAAACAGGTGTGGTTTTATATATCCCTTTGAGGTACTCATGATTGCTTGTACGTTACGATGTAGCATTGAAACTATCAATCTGAAAAAGGGACAAATGTCTACCATCCTACCACTGATTAATGGCGGATTGTTCTAGGTTTTGCCAGCTGATCGTATTGAATTTACCATTTTATTAGGAAGCGAACTGGCTGTAGGTTAATTTGCTGACATTTTGTAAACTTTGACGTCCATAAGAGTTAATTTAATTAACCTATATGAATAAACATATTTTCATTTCATTTCGAAGTTTACATAAACGTAGCTCGAGAAAATTCCATACAAATATGATTATTACTTTTACAACTTCCATTTTATTAAAAAAGTTTTTTCGGGAGCCTAATGGGCTTTTAATACCATAAACTAATAAAACAGGAATAGTACGGTTTCTTTATAAAATTATATTTATAATATATTATATTATTATATTTTTTTATTAAAATTCACATTGTCGTCTTAAAAAACACATATCATTACACATATTCATCGTATTCGCTACCAGTCAACCTTACATGATGCACAAATAAAAAAGTAGGTGCAGTAAATGAAGTAGTGATTGTCATAAAATCAAAACATAAATTAAATTTCATAAAAATAATTTAAAAATGGCCAGAGGATTAGTGACTGGTAAACTCAAACTCAAAGCATTTATTTCATTTTGATCATAGAGTATGATGCTTGTGAAAAGTCAAAATTAGATGAAGTCACCTAATTAACCTACAGCCAGTTCGCTGACGAGGTAGAGCTGTGAGAAGAACTGGCAAGAAACTCACGCCACTCTTTTCAATGGCCAGATAATTACAATTTTTGCATGAGTCACAATTTTAACACATCAACGGAATTAAAGAACCATACAAATTTTTACAAATTAACCAATTTAATTACCAAGATGAAAATAAAAGAGAGGATTTCAATTATTTAGTTTCATCTAGTATGGTAATAGTATTAAGTATGCAGACAACGTTGATTACTATTATCTGACATTCACTTAGTTGCTTTCTAAAGCGCAGACCACTCTGCCGTTAACTGTGTAGGCGCTTCATATTATAATAAGTACGGTTAAGTACAAAAAGATTTTCAATCAATACAAAAAGGATTAACAACACAATTAGCTCAATCGTCTGTAAAGGGTATACTCTAATTAGTTTTAGATAAACTTTCAACTACATTGTTATTTTTAGTTTAACAATTTAATTTAAGCGATGTGTTTGATTAATAATTAAATAAGCTATTAATAACTGCTACTTCTCTATGTACTTATACTTGGTATTATTATTGATAATGTCACACGTCGTAACGAAATGAAAAGATCGCAGGACCAGCCAGGATGATTGAGCCTGGCCCTTTATGTGATCGTTCAATGTGATATACATAATGTACACCTAACTCAGTGTAAGAACATGGACGTCGCATCAGGATTTTATACTAATGTTCCAGCTTGCTTTACGTATGTGAATTGCGATATCAGAGCTATATTTTTTTTTTTTGGCGACAGTGGCAGATGAGCAAACAGCCTACGTGATGGTAAGTGGTAACTGTCGCTTATGGACGACTCAGAGTCTCTGGCGTTGCACATTGCTCCTGCAATGTCAGGGACTCCGCGAAGCCGCTGCCTACCGTGAAGGGAGTGGGCTAGGTTAAGGGATTGAGGGAGAGGAGGAAAAAGGAAAGGGGGTAACTAGGCCACCGGCGCTCTCAAAATGTTGTAATTATTGATTATACATTATTGTTAACTTTGTATAAAACAACCTGTGATAAAATATTACAGTAACTAAAAACAGCGAATTGTTTGAATATAAAACTTTTTCATTTCATTCAGAAAAATACAAGATTCACAAATACACTACTGTCTATAGCTCTTTAAAATACCAGAAAACGGTTTCGCTTTAAAACGGTTGGTTATTGCCAAGACTCAGTATGCGGCTGAAAAGTGCACATAATGCGTCGACCCCAATGCATTCAATGCTCAGTCGGCCCCGTTTCACTATACCTCCGTTAAAAGCCTACAGGGAGTCTTCCAGATTTTTTTCACGGAAGATTTCATGGTTTATAGGTACCTAATAAGTAGCCGGATTGCACTAGTTTACTTTTTGTAAGATTAATGTAAAATGATATTTACGATTAATTTGTGGCAATTAACTTTAACAAATTAATTTTGTCAAACTGCTATTATGATAATCGTACTATATGTACTTTAGATATAAAGTTGTTTTGTATAACTTTTAATAAACGCTAGTAAAGGAAAGAAAAATAATCAAATAAAAAACTGGCAATCTATTCCTAGAAATAACTCAACAACCCGTATCAAAGAAATGATTGCGCCTGTATTTACCACTTACTTCGCATTTTTAGTAATTTGTATATCAGGCACTCTTTATCAAGACACAAAATATTTTTGCATATTCGAAAACGGAAGTGTGTGCACTTTCTATTGACTAATTAAAAAGTCTTATAGAGAAAGAGAAAGTTATCCTTATATTATTCTGAAGCCCAAAATTTCCTTTCTGTCTGTTTGTACACTACATTTGTTCTCACACTTGATATTTTTCCTCTTCCACTCTGAGGTTTGCTGGAAGAAAACTCACTTTTGAGTTAAGCTCGCCTTTGTACATGATATTTCTTACCAATTATGTAATATGTTCTATGTGTGTACAATAAAGAATAAAGAATAAAGACTGTCAGTCCTATTTAAAAATTAAAAGCTATTACCTAAATTCATGACGTACCTACTTTTCTTATTTTATTTATTTGCAGAATTTTATCATGTCAGTCTTATTACCTTTATAGGTAATGTTTTGCTGTTGAACAATAAGACGAGATCGAGTTTGTACAATAACAATTTAACACAATTCTATGTTGCTTTCAAGCTAGATTTAGATTTAATATTACGATTTATAAGGCGCTCATAGCTCGGTGCACTCACTGATCGGTAATCGATCTGCGGGTTAAGCAACTAAGAGTGCGGCTGGCCCATGGATGGGTTGAAAACAGTAGTTAGGTCAAGTCAGATGCCTGTATAATAAATTACGGGCGACCTGAACAAATCCTGATACTAGGTTGACCACTAACCACTTAAACAACACAAAAATAATTTAATTATTATTTTTCTAATGTGTAAAAATATAACAAAATATTTTAATTAATATTGTTCTATACAGCAGGCAAAAACTATAATTATATAATTTTACATTCAATGAGAAAATCAGCACAATATATTATTAAAACCTTCTAAATCTAAAATGAGATTCCTTTTACAGAGACATGCATGCGGCAGTGTGCGGGGGCCGTGCGGGACTGTGCGACGTGATGCGACCACCGAGCGGCGCAGAACTACTCAAGTATTTGAGGAATGTCACTTTCACTGGTAAGGTATACACTGGTATATGGGATACTAAAATCGATTAGACATTCGTGCGGCAGTGTGCGGGGGCCGTGCGGGACTGTGCGACGTGATGCGACCACCGAGCGGCGCAGAACTACTCAAGTATTTGAGGAATGTCACTTTCACTGGTAAGGTATACACTGGTATATGGGATACTAAAATCGATTAGACATTCGTGCGGCAGTGTGCGGGGGCCGTGCGGGACTGTGCGACGTGATGCGACCACCGAGCGGCGCAGAACTACTCAAGTATTTGAGGAATGTCACTTTCACTGGTAAGGTATACACTGGTATATGGGATACTAAAATCGATTAGACATTCGTGCGGCAGTGTGCGGGGGCCGTGCGGGACTGTGCGACGTGATGCGACCACCGAGCGGCGCAGAACTACTCAAGTATTTGAGGAATGTCACTTTCACTGGTAAGGTATACACTGGTATATGGGATACTAAAATCGATTAGACATTCGTGCGGCAGTGTGCGGGTGCCGTGCGGAACTGTGTGACGTAATGCGACCCGCCGAAAGACGCAGAAAACTCAAGAATTTGAGGAATGTCACGAATAAGAAGAATTTAGTAGAATTATATCAAACCATACATACAATTTGAATACAAAACATTATTTATCATAAAGTAGGTAATAGTTAAATATATTAAGCCCTGAATAATATACCTACCTAGTTAATCGATGTTATCCTTTTCTTCCCAAAATAGAAATGTACCTATTAAAATCAACATTTGAATGCTTAGACATGTGGTTGCTACATACCTTTTACAAGGTAGGTAATGTAAACTCAATGTTTACGATATTAAAACTAAATACCTATTTAGCCAGCATTACAAGGCTGCGCCATTGGATCCGATATTTAATTATGAGATAAGAACTTTTAGAGGCTTTTTTAATAAAATACGTCAAGAATCCCGAGAATATTTAACTTATAGCGGTTTCGCAGGCAATGTTCAATTACCTACTGTTTCATACTTTACAATGTATGATAAATGGTAATGGTTTAATACTTAAAGAACGTTATTTTTTATTGATAGGGCCATGAATTTCAAATTATGTTAAACTCAAAGCATTTATTTCACTTGGATCATGAAATATGATGCTTATGAACGACAAAATTACATGAAGTCGGCCAATCAACCTACAGCCAGTTCGCTGACGAGGTAGAGCCGAGAGACGAACTGGCAAGAAACTCAGGCCACTCTTTTCAATCACCAGATAAGAATTGCTTTTGTACTTAAAGTTATCAATGATGATGATTTATGATCAGTAAATAAAGAAAATTTAATAAAGAATTAGTTGATATACCCAAGGCAATTGTTAAATTAAATTATAATGGTACTAAATTCATAACGTACGTCTTAATAAATCATTTTTTTAAGGTCTAAGCAACGACGAGTTTCACTTCGACAACAACGGCGATGGTCCCGCCAGATATAACATCCTGCACTTCAAACAAGTCTCCAAAGGAGTGTACCGCTGGGTTAACATTGGGCAGTACTTGGATGGAGAGCTCAATTTGAATCTTAGTGGTAACGTCTCTTATTAAAAATAAAAACTATTATAAAATAGTGAAGTTGTTTTGTATATAAAAGTGATAGATGTAGGATTAAAAATATTTTGACTGTAGCACTAACCCCACAGCCCAACAACTTGTATCAACGGGTGACAGTTTCGTCTTAGGCCGCTATTAGACTATCATAGAAATATGATCATAGCTGTGCGAGTCATTTTTATATGAAGAACTTAAAACGGTATAATAACTACATGTGATTAATATTCTTTATGATCATGAACATGTCTGTTTGCATTGGTCTGGGTGTTTCTATGTATAATAAGTATGTATTTACAAAAAAAAAAAGTATTTAAGTATGTATATCCGCATTCTAGAACCCATAACACAAGCATATAATATGCTTACTTTAGGTCTAGGTGGCGTTGTGTGTAGTTGTTGAAATATTATTTATTATTATTATTATAGTTAGGGGATCCTTTTTGACAGCTAGCGTACAAGTAGGATCATATTCAACACACTAGCACAGTCTGTATGTAAATAGACGGTGCTAGTGTGTTGATTTGAAGAGAAGGGAAAGGATCCCATAGCAACGAAAAACACGTCTTGATGGTATATGACATTTATATGATCAATAAGTGTAATATGTAAAAATGAAGAACGTCATCATATAACTGTGATCGTTAGAATTTGACAGATATGAAATCATATATAAATGATTTAAATATGATAATGTAACACCGGCCTTAAAACATTTAGTTTTCAAAGTAAATAGGTACTAGAGGTGCTGTTTTTATTTTTATACAAATTTTAATTACTTATATTTGTATTTTACACTGTCATCGAGTGTATCCGAGTTGTAGTTTCTCTTATAACTTTTCTACTAAAGCTGCGATATATAACAATAAAATAAAGATATTTAACGTCAACACTTCAACAGCTTAAGCCGCCATAGTGGAGGTCACCATACCAGTAGTTTGGCTTTTAGAATGGTATCTACCACTTCTATATTCCACTGACTGCTTACCATAAGGCAGAGTGGATTCACTTTATATAAAAAGCTTGCAGAATACCGAACAGCTTCAACGACTATCAGTAACTTACGAACACTTTTCCAGATATCCAATTTAAGTGGGGAGAGCATCGACCCCCGGAGTCGGTGTGCAGTGCGGAGTGCGAGTTGGGACAGGCGAAGCAGTATGTGGAGGGTGAAAGCTGCTGCTGGCATTGTTTCAACTGCACACAGTATGAGGTATACCCCAGTTTTTGAAAGGCTGATCAACGAAAAATTAACTAATCACCTGTTAAATCTCATGTGTATCCTGAAAGTTGTAGAAAACTTAGGTATGTTTTTATTTGGACTAAGTTGATAATAGATTTTATGTGAATAATCCTTTACTTTTTATTTTTATTTTAACTCTTTTCCAATAAACGTACTTGTACCGTTTACCTTTCTTTATATTATTTTTTTCTTTCTATGTATATAAACAGTAAAAAGGGGACAAAGTCCTGAACAATTATTTTAACGCTACATTACATTACTTTATCAACTGTAATTGTTTAATAACTTTATTGTGATTACTTAATTGATTAACTAGCAAATAACGTTAAGTTTATTGCTCAGTTTAATTATCTAAATCAAAGTTTAACTAGTTAAGTATACCATTAGGTATAATATAGTTAAATGAGTGTCGTAAATTTTCAGCATGATTAGTACTCTGCTATTAAGTTTAGTTTAAGTACCTACAAGTTATTGTTAACTATTTGTACATTTGTTTTTTAAATAAAGAAAACATTTGACTAGTTTGTATGGCGAAACTGTTTTAAAAATTATATTAACAGCCATATACAGTTAGTTATACACTAGCTATAATAACGGAGAAGTTTTATAAGTATAGGACAACGAAGATATTTAAAGCCAAAGCTGGCGCTTAGATAAGAAAAGATTAATCACTATAAAATGAAACTCAATCACTTATAAACTCAAACTCAAAGCATTTATTTCATTTTGATCATAAAGTATGATGCTTATGAAAAGTCAACATTACATGAAGTCAGCCAATTGACCTACAGCCAGTTCGCTGACGAGGTAGAGCTGTGAGAAGAACTGGCAAGAAACTCACGCCACTCTTTTCAAACGCCTGATAATTACAGTTATTTGTATGAGTTACAATTGGAGTTACATTTTATATGACTAAAAGATCACGGTAGCAAAAGAAATTATATGAAATGACCTAACTAACATTCCCACCACAGATCCGTTCAAGTGAAGAAACTCAATGCACAGTATGTCCGCGAGGCACATTGCCTGATCCCACGAAGACTCACTGCCGACCCATCCCTGAGGCGTATCTGAGACCAGACTCAGCGTGGGCCATCGGAGCTATGTCCTTTTCATCTGTCGGGATTCTAATCACTGCGTAAGTAAAATATTGCGAGTATAAAAGGAAGTCGCTGGAACCGTCTCTCTGTTTGAACGCGCTAATCTCGAGAACCATCCAAATGATTTGAATGCGGTTTTCACTGTTATATTGTGGGTTTCCCGGAAAAGGTTTAGGTATATAATACATCAACCTTTCACATATAGGAGCAGAGCAGTAACTATAACAGCGGGAACAACAACTTTTAGCACCCCTGCGAAACGAGGCGAGGCACTAGTTCGAAATATACGTAGCCTGTGACGTTAGGTGACCAAATTGGAATGATTTAAATGTGACTTCGTGTTTTCTATCACTGTACTAGTAACAGTAACAAGTTGTTTACCACTTAAAGCTACTATAACTACAGTTTTCACTTATTCAAGTTTATATAAAAACTAGCTTTCCGCAGCGCGCTTACACCCGCGTCTTTGCTTACTACCCTGCTCCTGTCGCCAGTAGCGTGAAAATAAATAGTCTATAATCTTTCTCGGGAAATGAGCTATCATACGCAAAAATAATTTTTCTAATCCGACAGGTAGTTTTAGAGATTAGCGCGTTCAAACAAACAAACTCTTTCGCTTTAAATAATATTAGTAATAGATAAATTACAAGGTCCTCCGTTTGTAAAGATCAAAAATATTCTTGAAATATTATTTTGTATATCTTATCATTATTTAAAAAATTACCCATTATCAGCTAACAAAAGACAACATCACAAGATTCTGAGATTCCATCAAAGAAAATATAATTTCCCAACAAAGAAAATGAATTAGGAAATATAAAAGTTTCAACGATCAGTATTCAAGCCTTTTAATATAATGGTTGTTGGAAGCAATTGACTGACAGATTCCAAGACTAATCCATTTATTTTTGACAAGGTACGTGATTCTGCTAAATAAAACTCAATTTATTTTCTAACTTTAGTCTATTCGTCATTATTTTGAAGATGATACGACTGTCAATCATTTATACATAATCAATGAGACAACTCTTTGAATAAAAAATGATTCCGTTTACAAAATTTATTTAGAAAAATTTCATGATGACGTGTGATTATGTATAATATATATAAATAAATAAATATTACCACAACAACCACACAACGCCATCTAGACCCAAAGTAAGCATATATTAATAGCTTGTGATATGGGTTCTACAATGCAGATAAACATACTTATATACTTTTTTTTGTAAATACATACATATTATATATAGAAACACCCAGACTAATGCAAACAGCCATGTTCACGCGCACAAATATTTGCACTGAGCGGGGATCGAACCCGCGACCTCTGCGTGGCAGTCCATACACAGTACCACCGAACCACAGAGGTTGTCATAATGCCTATATTAATTAGTTATATTATCTGAAACTAGCTTGCCGCGGCGTGGTTTTACCCGCGTTTTTGCTTACTGATCTGCTCCCGTCACCAGTAGCATGATGTTACATAGCCTATAACCTTCCTCGAGAACTGGCCTATCATAGGCAAAAATATTTTCTTAAATCCAACTGGTAGTTCCAGAGATTAGCGCGTTCAAACAAACAAACAAACTTTTTCGCTTTATATAATAGTATAGATTGAAGTTAGTTAAGTATGTTTTAATACCCAAGGATATAAATACTTAAAATCGCCAATAAATACATCTAAGTAGGTGTCTATTTAGAGTGGCCGTGACCGGCAGCTATGCACTAAAATGTGGTGTTAGTACCTGTTGCATTGCCTTTAAAATGAAAAGTGAGGCATTTACAAAACAAAACACAAGTTAGGTGTGTACTGTAAACTCTACAATGTACTTTCTCTTAGTTCTATTACAGTCACAGGAACTAGAAACAGCTACAGTACTAACTAAACTACACTGACTGAGAGTGCTGGCAGCTCAATTACCCCCTCGGTCCTTTTCCTTTCTCATCCCCTTCTCCATGGTCGGCGAGGACTTGGTTAAATCTAAGCATTGCAAAAAAAACGCTTAACAAACACAGACACATCTATAGGTTATGGTTATGTCACTTACCATCAAAATGATATGCTTATCTGGCGCCAAAGTTGTTAAAAAAATGTTCATAAAGTACCAACTTGTTGTCAACAGTTTTGTCTGCGGAGTCTGGGCACGCCACAGCTCGACTCCCGTCGTCCGCGCGAGTGGCAGAGAGCTGTCTTACGTACTCCTCGCCGGGATCCTCATGTGCTACCTCGTGACCTTCGCGCTGGTCTTCAGACCCACTGATATACTCTGCTCGATACAAAGGTAAGAATAAAGTGCTGTCTTGTAATTTTATCATACAGGTAAGACATTGTCGTAAGATTCGAGTAAGGGACTGCGACGAAACAGCAACGTTGTCTGCATAATAAGCTGTTAATGAAACTTATACCTACATTGGCAAAGATTTGGCCAAAAACAATGCCTCACTAGTTCAGTATAACACAAACGATGCTGAATTAATATTTCGTTCTTTACATTCTAATTCACTTATATTTCTGGAAACTGATGAGACAGAAGTAGAGCGTAAAAATAATAACGTTACGTACTAACTATGCAATCGGTATTGATGGTGATATACAATCAATGCTGCTCAATCAAAGCAATTCTTCTTCTTCTGGTGCCTCTCCATTACTGGAGGTTGGCCGTCAGCGCAGCGAATTTATTTCTGTCTTGTGCCAAGCGAAATAGTTCTTCTACGCTTGCAATACTGTCCATTATACAGTCCATTCTCGGATGTTTCGCAACCACGATTTTTTCTGTGTCCACCGCAACGCTTTCTCTCGATTTTGCCCATAATTAGCTGGAGAAGCTCGTACTTATTGTGTCGCACGACATGACCGATTGCACAGTTAGTATATAATGTATCTAATCTTATAAATCATATCACCTTACACCTTACAACGGTCAGCAACACACTTCCCGTAATGTGTGATGAATTTTAGTCACTTTGTTGTAAGTTATCGAATAAACAACGCAACTAACGTATCAAAAACTTTAAGACGAATGTACCTAAATCTTGTTAAATGCTGTTAAACATATTAAACGAGTGTTTACAGCAAAGAACGTTTTTAGAATAATTATGTAAACCGAAATCATAAAATGAATAAAATTAAGTTCAAAAGTCAAGAAAAGTCAAGCTAATAGACTCGTTATTAATTACTAAAATAACACTCAGAAGAAACAAAGGAACATTTATCAAAACTTCACAAACATTTATTTTTAATCTAAACTTCGAAATATTCTCAATTTCTGACAGACATTTCTGAATATAATTTTACTGACAGTACAGTTATTTTGGGCGCACAAGTTGTTTCTTTCAAAGAGGCAATGGTACGTAATAGATACTTCAAACTTATTTTAAGTATTGTAACGTGATGACTGATGATTGAAGCGAGGGTTCTTAGAAACAACAATGTATGAATAAATTTAGATAATATTTCAATGGTCCAAATATTACGAGAAAATATAGAAACTCTTTCTATTTAGTTAGCTTTTGTCGGAAAAAAAACAACAAAAACAAAACTAACCATTTTAGAAATTTAAACCTGTAACTGTTCACTAACGCACGTGTTTTAAGTTGGGATGATGTAACTCCTTTATTCCATTGACTGATCAGTCTACTCACCATTTTGATTTTGTTAAAAAATATAATAAGTTCTCGCGACGTTCAATATACCCAATAACTAAAATATTAATAAATAAAATCCTGCTGCGATAACGCTTTATTAACAGGATTTGCAAAAAGCAGTAGTTTAGTTGTAATGCCCGATATTTAGGTTTAAAACGAGCAAGCGCCAAAGTAGCTTTTAGAAAGTTCTATGTACTTTCCAAGCTTATCTTAGCCGTGACTAATAATTGCGCGAAGGAAAATATTGAGAGGAATCCTGGAATACAACAAATTACAGCACAACAGGCCCCAAAAGTCGTATCCTTGCCTTAGGCCGCTATTAGACTATCATAGAAATATGATCAAAGATGTGTAAGTCATTTTTAAATGAAGAACATATTTATTTATTTATTTATTTATTTATTTATTTATTTATTTATCATAATAACAACAATATAGGCTTACAGCAGAACCAACACGCTTATATGTTGTATACTAATAACAATCAAAAATTTCTTAGTGATAAGATCAATATTATAGTAAATTAAAATAATGTCATCTGAAATATTAAAGTAATGTCATAACTTAAACTAAAGTATAAATTAAAAAAAAATATCAAATATAAAAATTCAAAAATAATAGTAACCTTAATACAATAGAAAACTTAAAATAATGTCACGTAAAATATTAATGTCATAACTTATTACTAAAGTATAAATTTATATTTACAACATAAACTGTTTAGTGTAATGTAAATCGGCTAATGTTATATTACATTATATGTTCCACCACATTTAAATGCAATATTACTGTTTTGCACATTTGGTTAGCTGTGCAATAGAATATGTCTGCATCAAGATTTACTACTAATAGATTATTGATCAGTTCGATAGCTCTTCCAGTACTAGTGGCCAGAGGCTTGCGCCATGATGGTGATACAGTTAAAAGTGGATGTTGTCGCCGTCCAATGGCGCGCATATATTGGTCAGGTACATAAAAGTAAATGTTTTCCCTCACCATGAGCATGAATTTTCGTCTAAACTCTAAGGTATCAAGACCAATCATCCCGGACACGAACAAAGATGGGTAGAGGAATGGATAGTACCCATATATACGTTTGTACAAATATCTGGCAAATTTGCGCTGTATCCTCTCAATCATAATGGTGTATAACTTTTCATTCGGATTCCAGACAATAGCGTTATACTCTAATTTACTGCGAACATACGCATTGTAAAGCAACTTTACAATAAGGACACTGTTAAACTGAGAAGATGTTCGAATTATAAATCCTAGGGATTTATTTGCGGCTTTACATACATTTTTTATGTGGTCATGGAAATTTAATTTACAGTCTATTGTTAACCCTAAATCACGTATCTCAGTGACTTTCTCAAGGGGCATGCCGTCCATCTCGTATATCGTTGAGATTGGAGAACGGGAACGAGTAAATGTAATCGTTTTACATTTGGAAATATTAAAACTTAATTTATTTGTGTTGCTCCATTCAACAACGGCATTAATATCACGCTGCAATTCTTTACAGTCAGAAACATTCTTAATAGAGGCAAACAACTTCAGATCATCTGCGAACAAGAGACACTCCGCCTTATAAAGAACTTTAGGTAAATCGTTTATCATAATAAGAAATAGAGTCGGTCCCAAAGTACTCCTTTGACTCACACCAGATCGCGTATAATATTCTTGAGATTTATAATTTCCCACCTTGACATATTGCCGACGATCGCCAAGGTAATTTGCGAAAAATCTTAGGAGATGTTTATCGAATCCTATAGATGAAAGCTTGATTAAAAGCACGTCATTATCGACAAGATCGAATGCTTTTGCAAAGTCAAAATATGCTGCATCAACTTGACAGCATGTGGACATATTATTTTTTACATAATCTGTAAATCTAATATGGTTGGTCAATGTTGAGCGCGCCGGTCTAAAGCCATGTTGGGAGTTATCTAAAAGACCATTGATTTGCACAGAAATGTGATTATTTAAAATAGTTTCGAATAGTTTGGCAAATACTGATAGTACCGCAATAGGTCTAAAGTTAGTGATATCAGACAACGATTCTGTTTTAGGTACCGGTGTTACCCTAGAAACCTTCCATCTAGTGGGATAAGAACAGCACTGAAAGGAAAGATTATATAAATATAAGAGAGGTTCTTCAATAGCTGATAAACAATCCTTCACTACGAAACCTGGTATATTGTCTGGTCCATAGGCAGACAATGCTTTGAGCCGTTGTACTGCGCGTCTTAAGTGTGTAGAATTTATATAAGGTAGACTTATTTGGGACATACAAAGCTGCCCAATAGCATCACGCTCTGCCGTTTCAGGATCTAACTTAGGAGAAGTGCTATGAAATACGGAATAAAAATAATTGGCAAAACTATCAGCCGCTTCCTGGCCTTTAACAGTTCTATTCTTGTATATGTAATCTTTGCACTGTTGCCTACTTTTTCGTTTATCTCTTACGAACTGCCAGAACGTTTGGGGATGAACGGTTATTTTATTACTGACTTCATTTAAATAATTCTGGTAAGCGTTACTTATAAGCTCCTTAACTTTTGTCCTATAATATTTGAATAGTTCTTTATTAAATTGAAGTCCATATATCTTAAACTTTTTTAGGTTAAAATATTTCAATTTTATATAATGTATTATTTCACCTGTGTACTAAGGTGGATATCTATATTTTTGAGAATATGATACCCTTTTCAAGGGGACGTAATTATTTATAACAGTATATAGTTTACTATAAAGTATATCAACAGCAGCATTAATGTCTTGCAGCTGTAGAAGGTCAGACCAGTCTATATTTGCAATTCTGACATTGCAAATATAAAGCGTGAAAGTTGGCTTTGCGAAAATTCCACTCATTGGTAAGGTTATTAGATATTTGTTTTTCCTTTATATGTGACTGTTTTTCCTTTAATGTGCTTCTAGGTAAAGTAAGATATATTTCCAAGGGAGGGTGATAGGCATCAGCTGGTACAAGAGCTTCGGTATCTGATGTTACATATATATTAAGAGCGTCATACGTAGATAAAACCAAATCTAGGATGCACCCATATTCATTACAAGTATTATTAAACTGTCGTAAATTACAAAAATTTAATAGCATATCAAATCGCAATCTGGTTGACTGAGTACATGATTTTAGATTAATTATATGACGGTATAATAACTGCATGTGATTATCTATGATCATAGTTTGAGGGTCGTCGAACTATGATCATAGAATTTGACAGGTATGAAATCATATTTATATGATAATGTAATACCGGCCTTATTCAAAACAGCTACAAAGATAAGAAAAAGAAACCTTCGTTACTTTGTTATATAGCATTGAGCTGCCACAATTTAGACCAAAAATATCAAAAGTTATTTGTCTAGAAGCACTTTAGGAAAACTTTGAAATAAATGTGAATGTTGAATTGTACAAATTGTATATATTTGAGCGAAGGAGAAACTAATTAAAAACGTTAACAATGTGGGTGTTTGTTCTGCGGCGCGGGCGCGTATACTCATACAACAAATACTTAATTAAAATCTGCCTGTCAGTTCACAAGGAAATTTTGTAGTATTGGAACAAGCGGAGCTAATTAATACGAACTTATTATGATAATTTAAGAGAAAATCAAAAAATATCAACAGAACATAACATGTGTCACGAATATATTCTCCGAAGGAGTAATAGAACTGTTTAAATAACTTTAACTGTGTTTTAAACACTCAGATAAGTATTCAAACCAAACGGATCTCTGAAATAGTCAATCTGTAAAGTAGTAACTATATCTGTATATATACACTGACGGACTCATAAACTGCATCAAAGTAATAGACGACTTTGAAATAAATATTTTAACCAAGTATTCAAACTTTCTATACAGATTAAAATTAAAACCTCTAGATTGGTTTGTGAACTTTAAAACAGCGTAGGGTCATATCCTTAAGTTTAAGTTTGTGTACTGGAAAGGACCTTTAGACTTTTTTGAAGAAAAAACAGAAATTTAAGGAAAATTGGTTTAATTAAAAAAATGGTTTTAACAATAGACACAAACTTTATGCAAGGGTTTATTTATGTTTTAATAAGGTGTATTACCTCCACGTGCCCTTATTATGGATTCTTATCGGTTCCGCATAGATTTTATTAGGGTCAAGGGTAAAGATCTTGCGGAATATTGTCCCATTCTTCTGAAAGTGCTGTTCTTAGTGCTGCCACTGTCGTGGGCACAGGATTTCTCGCATATACAGCTCTTTTTAAATTGTCCCAAACATGCTCAATGGGATTAAGACCCGGGCTGCGTGCTGGCCAATTCATTGTACGTATCCCAACCTCTTCGCAATATTGTCGAACTTGTGCAGCAGCGTGCGGCCGGGCATTATCCTGCATTAAAGTAAAATTTTCGCCTATGAATCCCATGTGATCTTCTAAGATCTCTGTTATGTAGCGATGTGCAGTCAAACCCCCTCTATTACCGTTCTGACGGACCATGTCTATGAACACAAGTTCTGTTCGCCCGTTCATCGATATGCCACCCCAGACCATACACGAACCGCCTCCAAAAGGAACACGCTCCTCAATACAACTTTGAGCATATCGCTCCCCACGTCGACGATAGACTCTTCTGCGACCATCTGCACCATATAAACATGTCCTTCACTCGTCCGTGAACAATGTGTCTGTGAGCTACAGACAACTTTGGACCATTTGCTGGTCTAAAAGGGGTAATATCCGCTTCCTTTAACCTTCTACTTATTGTTCGTGCACTCACATTTACTCCACGCACTTCATTAAGCTCTGTTTTGATGTTAACTGACGTGAGGAAACGATTTCGCAGGGAAGTTGTAACAATAAATCGGTCATCACGACCGGTGGTTGCTCGAGTCCTGCCTGTACCACGTCTCCTTCTGTAAGAACCTGTCTCCACAAACCTTCTGTATATTCTAGAAACCGTAGACTGGTTTAAATTTAAATTTCTACCAATCGTTTGTTGATCCAAGCCCTCCCGCACCAGTGCTACAATTTGAGCCGCTTGTTCGGACGAAGTATCCATATTATGGTTCAAAAACTCTAGATGACTTAAAAAACTAACCCAACAATTCTGCTGGTAACAATAATTTAATTGACAAAAGAATAAAAAATCAATGCGAATCAATTTAAAACTTTGCTTTAAATAATACGCAAATCTGATACTACGAGTAAATTTTCTTTTCCCGGCTATATTCATTTGTTTTACAGTTTGCAGTTCTATTTCTAAATTTTGCTTTTTTTTAAGATTAAGAGCCAGTGTCTCCATATTTATATAATTTAATCTAAAAAGTTTGCTTACTTATTAAAAAAAATCATTTCAATGTAATCCTGAACTTTGATGCAGTTTATGAGTCCGTCAGTTTATATAAGTATAAGTGGAAGTTCAATCGATACCCTATACTAATATTATAAATACGAAAGTAACTTTGTCTGCCTGTTGTGTCTGTCTGTTAAGCTTCACGTCTAAACCACTGAACCGATTTTAATAAACTTTAGTAAAGAGATAAATTAGACCTTGGGAAATAACATAAGCTCGCTTTTATGGTGAAAAATGGCTTGAAATAGGGGATAAAAGTTTGTATGAAAAATCGTCAGTATAACAGAGACATTCACGCGGGCGTAGCTGCAGGCAAAAGTTTGTACAATATAAAGATATGACAGGAGTTGTGAAACACAAAACAACAAATTACTTTGTTGAATAGAATATACGATTTCTCAGACGCGGACGTGCATCGTGAAATAGAAGACAACCCAATCACATTGTAACAAATAGGTTACATCTATTTTATACTAGCTTTCCGCGGCGCGGTTTCACCCGCGCGTAAAATATGGTTTGTTGTATCCCTTTGGGAACCAAATCTATTTTCGGGATAAAAAGAAGCCTATGTCTGTCTCCGGCACCGAATCTGTCTACATACCAATTTTCACCGATATCGGTTCAGTTCTTTAGGCGCTGAGTAGTAACAAACACATACACAAACTTTCGCATTTATAATAATACCTAATAGGATAGGATATTGTTGTATAAAAAAGAAGTACTAGCTCTAAAGTCCCGCTGCAGCGGATATGTCTTTTATCATCACAAAACGAACGATTTCTCTCATCAAGTACGCTCTCAAAAGGCAATTTCGCATTTATATTGAAAATTCACATAACAATACCTCGAATTTCTTCTGGGAGTTTTTGAATTCGTGATTGGTTTAGATCAAAATAGACTAATCACATTATATGCAGCTTAATCTTATTACTCATAATTATGATAATTCCGCAACCATTTGGTTGACCAATGTACCTAGTAAATCATATACCATCGCTAGGTTACATATCTCTCTAGTAAATAGAGTATGACACCCATTTTCGAAATGTACATTTCAACCGCGCGGCCAACTCATAAAATTTGATGAAACTTTGCCACGAATTAGTGGTAATTTGTTACTATACATATCTCATTTCCTGAATTTGTTGCAAAAAAAACTAAGACGCTATGACCAAAAATAGTTGGCCGCTAGCACCGCCACGTGCCGTAGTCACCGCCTATGATTACACAGAAACTAAGTAATGCAAATATGCGAATGATACCTTAAAAGAAAGGTCTTAATTTGTTGTATTTGTTGCAAAAATAAAAAATGAAATAACTTAAATAAACAAAAAGTTATGCGATATTTAGTTTCCGGTAATGGGTTGGCAGGTATCTCACCACTTATATCAAATTAATAGAGGTTTATGTGTATGGTCAATTTGTTGCTAATTTGTTGGCGTATAGAAATATGGGGAAAACAGTGATCGTACTCCATTGATAGCTCTTTTAGTCAAATTGGATAGGTCAGGTTAGGAAAAAAACTAACATACTATAATGTAAGTCCACGTCCATCTATTTATTATTATTTTAAAAAGATGCATTCGTACTTATGTAAGTAATCATGGTCACCCTACTCTTATACAGTTTGATGGTACTATATTTTAGTTATTATATCCTAAACTATGAGTTTGACGGCTATTTTCGCCACATTTATCCAAACTAGGATATGTTATCTGTCGATTAGTACTATAACTAAGCTCATACCTACTTTCACTAACGAAATAAACGCCATTGAATTTTAGGCATATTGCCGTCCGACCGGCCAACTAAAATCGACTCTAACAAATTATTTAAACTACTTGCTAGTATTTTTTTCTGTTTATTCGTTGCAACAAATTAGCAACAAATTGACCATACACATAAACCTCTATTAAATTAATATAAATGGTGAGATACCTGCCTACCCATTACCGGAAACTAAATATCGCATAACTTTTTGTTTATTTAAGATTTTTAATTTTTTATTTTTGCAACAAATACAACAAATTAAGACTTTTCTTTTAAGGTATCATTCGCATATTTGCATTACTTAGTTTCTGTGTAATCATAGGCGGTGACTACGGCACGTGGCGGTGCTAGCGGCCAACTATTTTTGGTCATAGCGTCTTAGTTTTTTTTGCAACAAATTCAGGAAATGAGATATGTATAGTAACAAATTACCACTAATTCGTGGCAAAGTTTCATCAAATTTTATGAGTTGGCCGCGCGGTTGAAATGTACATTTTTCGAAGTGTCATAAAATGCATTAAAATCTTGCATTTTCAAATTTCGTGCGTAATTTAATAAAAACGCTGGACACTATAGTTGACAGTTACACTTATAAGTTTACATAGCCTTAAAACGTAATAGCATGCCGACTACTATATATTGGTATTATGAAACAGATAAAGTTGACACTTCTACATAGCCGTATGACGTAATAACATGGCGACTACTATGTAATGGTGTTAAATAACAGATGAAAACAGCTGAAACCTTAGAATTGAATTTTTAAAATTAGTTTGCTATGTTATGAACTTAAAACTAACGTTTTTCGACTGCACTGTTGGTCTAGTGGTTAGTGTAACCGACTGCGACGCTGGGTGTCGTGGGTTCGATTCCCGCGGAAGGCAAATATTTATGTGATGAACATTTGTATTTGTCTTCAGTCTGGGTGTTTCCTATGTATTCTAAGTATGTATTTACAAAAAAAAAGTATGTATATGTATTATATTTCAGTTATCTAGTACCCATAACACAAGCTCTGCTTAGCTTGGGACTAGATGACGGTGTGTGATAATGTCCACATATTTTTATATTATTATTATTATTTTTCCGAAGCTATTTCAATAATATATTTTGAGATTTTTTCTCATATAGAGTAAGATACTGTGTCTTCACTTGCCCATGCAAGTTATAACCTTTACCAAAAACAAATACAAAATATAACTAATAATTTTAAAATTTAACAAATGTTTGAGATCCTATTTTAAATTATCATAAAAGAATTCCTTAAGGTTTAGATTTAAAAAACTTTATTCTCATAAAAACATACAATTCGTTTAAAACGGTATACAAAGGATATAAGTAAATAATGTGTTTTTAAACTTAAAAAAGCTTACTTCTACACATTTCATACGGTAGTAGATCCACGCTGATTTCAGCATGAATGGGCCGGATCGTCCGGGGAAGTACTACCCTCTCATAGAAGATCGACTTTAAGAGTAGTAGTATCCGTACTACTGCGTTTCGTTCGGTGAGTGAGAGCGCCGGAGGCCCAATTTCCCCCCTTTCCTCTTTCCTCACCTCCCTCATTCTCTTCCGCTAACCCCATTCCCAGCCGCCATAGTAAAGGCCACCATACCAGCAGTTTGGGACGATGGCTTTTGGTATAGTGGCCGCCACTTCTGGATTCCACTGACTGCTTACCATCAGGCGGGGTGGAGTCACTTTGGTAGGCTATAATATAAAAAAAAAATGGATTGGGCGAAATCACCTAGTTTCAGAAAAAGATTAAAGTGTAATTTAAATGCATCAACAATTTTTAAATATTGTCTAGTTTCAACTCGCCGGTTGTCATATTTTCCTTTCACCAGGCTCCCTAATCGTGAATTTACTCCAATTTACAGTTCATACCATTTCAGTAGCTAACACAAAGCGGAACTGGTATGTGGTCTGGCTTTCGCGAAGCCTACCAAATAAAATGTGTTGAGCTTTGCAATAGAGATTTTATATGAAAGTTATTTTTAGAATGCTCTAAGCAAAATCTTATGAACTTTGTGGTGGCATTTAAAAATGCTTATGCATAAATTGATTTTAATAATAATACTAACATTAACACAACTAATACTTTATATTTTATTAATATAAAAGACGTTATGGTTAAAAAACCTAATTGTAATTTAAACAATAAATTCGAAGCTAAAATATTGATAAACAACACAAAAATTATATATTGCACAAAAACTGAGGACAGTTATTTTATAAATTAATCATAAGTATAATATTTGTATGCATGAACATGTCTATTTGCATTGGTCTGGGTTTTTCTATGTCTATCAGGTATATGTTTACAAAAAAGTATTTAGTAAACCGCATTCTAGAACCCATTACACAAGCTATATAATAATATTATATAGCATTTAATATATGCTTAATTTGGGTCTAGATGGCGTTGTGTGTAGTTGTGATATTATTAATAATAATAATAATAATATTCTACCACATTCACACAGCGCTATCTAGTCCCAAATTAAGCAATTATATTTGCTTGTGTTATGGGTACTAAACAACTGATATACTACTTGTATAATTTTTTTTGTAAATACATACATTATAGATAAATTACACCCAGAAACCGAACAAACATACATGCTCATCACACAAAGGTTTGTCCTGGGTGGGAATCGAACCCACGACCTCCAGCTTAGCAGTCAGAGTCACTAACCACTAGGCCAAAAGGCCAGTCATTATTATTATTATAATTGCGAAAGTTTTTAATTGCGTGGGTGTTTTCTCGCAGCTACTTTCCCAAATTAACGATATCATCCACGTCTTCAATAACTTATGAGAATTCTCGTGCAGTTCACGTTGCGCAGACATCCGATCTTAGACTGTTTGTGTTCAATGAGCTTCATTTGCATTTAACTTAGTTTTAACTTAAACTACGTTCTCAAAATTGTTAACAACTATCTTTCAAGGAGTGTTACAGTTGCTGAAATGAAAATCGGGCGCAGCGATGTCTCTTTCAAGAGTGTTATTTTAATGTTATCAATTATCTTTGCCTAGCATTTTTACGTATTCAGTGTAGGCGCGATGCAGTCGTAACGATATTTTATTAATTTTAATGTTGATTGTGCCGCCACTGTGCAGTTACTGTGTGCAAAAAATTTTTAAAATATTAAATCTGTTTTAAAATTGATTTATAGTGAAAAAGTAGACATACTAATTAAAAACTGATTGCTCTTTATTAAAAAAAATAGCACACTAAAATATTATCATCATCTGCAAAAGCCCTACGTCCTAAGCTATATTTCATACTCGGTTAAACTTTATGATATATTCCCCTAACACTAGCTTTTTGTTCAAGCACAGTTTTCCTCTATAAATTAGTAGTCGGGACGTGAAATCACTTAAAGTAGCCTGTGGGCCACATTATGTAGTACGTGAGCTATGGATTTTAGTTCTATCCCACATCGGGGCTAAGTACCGAGCGTTTTGTCGTTCGCACTGAACTGGAATACACAATGAGAAAAAAATTATTTTGATTGTTTAACATTCAATGATAAATTTGACAATCGCATTGAGGGTGTTTAGGTTTCGCCACTTTGGTAAAGGTATTTCATTTTGACAGCGCTATCAAAACAAATATTTTTCAGTGCTTGTTTCGGAAATTTTAATGTTTAATTTAAATGGATAAATCACGAGCTTAAGGACCAAAGAGAATTGATGAAAGATTTTCTAAAATAGCGCCCATGAGATGGCAGCTCCGATGCGTCAGGTCGAGCTGTCAAACGTTTTTTAAACATTACCTCTGCTTGGTCCAGTGTAAAAGTTGAAGTAGCGCTAACAGGTGGCGAAGATTTTCTTAAACACTCTCATTTTATTACCTTGGTTTAAAATATAGAGACATTTTTTCTCAGTCTTCACGATCTTGTAGAAAAAAGAAACATTAAAATTTACTCGTATCTCGCAAAATTATGTAAAGTTTCACTCCAAGTTCTGAAGGCCACAACCCTAGGGTAGAATCATTTAACTAGGAACAAAAGATCAATGAGAGTTGGATTATTCTTTTTTATTGGATGATATCTTCAGATCGTTAGACGACGTAGTTTGAAAATGACAGTCAGTATTGTATTTAAATTTGCGTATAAAGTTTAAGTTATTTAAAATACAATTTTAATACTCTGAAAATCAATAGCGAAATTTTAATTAACTAAAATATAACGATAATTAATTATAACTAATCGCAGAGCACTGAAATCCACTTAATTTTAATCAGAACAGATGACTTTCAATTCATAATTAAATTAAGTTTCACTGGTTAAATGGCTCTCAATTTGTATTCGACTGCTTGACTTTGCAGTAAATTTATCTATTATGCTCAATAATACTTATCGTTAGTTCAATTAATTTAAACAGAAGTAGCCTAATAAGAAATATAAACGGCTTACTTACTTGGGTTTTGTGCGACATACAAAAGTATAACTTTCAAGATCATTTACAAACAAAAGATAGGGCTCTATTCAAGGTATCAGATACAGGGGATCAGACTGTAATAACTCGTTCAGGCCCTGTTTCACCACTTGCTGTTAAACTGCGTGATAACCTATTCGAAACTTATCTGACAGATAGTACTCAAAAAATAAGTTTCTCAATTGCCTGATAGCCTTATATGACAAATAAACTCTTTAAATATAAGACAGATTTAACTAGATGTTTTATCTATTACACACAAATCAGACACTTTGGCAGCTAGTGGTAAAACAGGCCCTTATTGTTGTCTAATTTCTGACCAACCATTCCCTCGTGGGCCATCAGAAATGCCAAAAGCATATAAGTTACTATACCCATGGTGCCTCCGCTTGAAGCTGATAGAAATAAATAGAATCGTAATGGATAGATATATGTAAGCTAGGAAATACTAAAATTATGCATAGATTCAAGAATAGATTTAATTTCCGCAACTCCGCGATGCCCGACGTGTTCGGTGTTCCCTTATTTAAACACCGCTCGGGCACTCTCTAATATTACAGGGGCGTCTAATTATGTTAAAAGATTACTATTAAATATTCAATGAGTGTATAGACGTGTAATGTTTATGTTTGTTCTAGCAAAACCGCTCATTGTTCGTATCTAAATGGATTACTAATGTAAAGTGTGTTGTCTATACACCTTTGAATAATGAAGATTATTTGATTTCTAAAGTACTAAATAAAAAATATTTATATCCATACTTGTTTATTAGATTATTTAAAAAAAAATAAGTTTAAAAATATAGCATGGAATATCTTTTTAGTTTTAACGATTCTACCTTTGTCAACCAATTAACCATAGGTAAAATTACTTTGGCTTTGTACTTTCATAAGGTCATCATGTACATTCTTCTTCTCCTTTTTTTTTGGCAACAGAGCCGACGATTGTGTCAGCTATTTCTGCCAGCGTCAAGTGCAGAATAATATTCTTGTTGATGATATTAATGGTATATTACAATGATAAAATAGAAAAAATGTGGATGAAATTAAATGACAACCATCTTCCGTGAAAACAAAAGATCTGGATTTACGTCAGTACTGTCTCTGTCACTTCATCATGTACATTAAAAAAGTTTAACTTCGCCTTTGAAATGATTTGACATGATGCTATGGCTAAGTACTAGAAAAACTAGACATACCCATATACATACATACGCTTGAAAAACTTTACCCTCCTTGACTTCGGCAGTCGAGCAAAAAGCGACCACGGATTTTTTATTATTTATTTAAAAAAAAATATTAGCCTACTCGACCAAAATCGAGCCTAACCAGTTATAAGAAATAACTTCAAATTCAATAACTATCCTATTCATATTAAATTTTTTTCAGAAAAATAAAAGATTCCACTGTTCTAAAAAAGGTTTCGCAACGGTGGGTGTTACGTTAAGTAAGTATTATAAACCTTTAAATAGACCTGTCCAAATTCGAGGTCTACATGAAAGATAGCGCGTCAGGTGCCGCAAGGGAAATACTAGTTCTCATTTTTTGAAGCGTTTCCGATTATGGTGTGGCTGGGATTTGAAATAGTAAAGTTTTACTTTAAAGATGAACGATATTTGTGGCCGGATAATACGTCTGAAGAAAATGATTTATAACATAAAGAAAAAAAGTGTTTCATTTACTATCAAAGTTTTATCTAAATAAAATATTTACGGTAGTATATTATTGCTAGTACGAATTACGAACAGCCCGCCTCAATTAAAGAAGCAGTATTTTCTTACAAGATATCTGCGTAATAGGCATTGTATGTTTTTTGTCCCAGACGTCATATTTATTTATAAGTTACACAATAACCACTCTTTCAGCTAAAATAATGAGTATGTTGCAAAGCAGTTAGAAAGACAAATATAAACAATATTTAAGTCAATCAATCAATCAATTTATTAATAAATATAAATTACATACAATATAAGTAGTTTTCTTTTGGTCCCAAACAAAGCCAGTGCTTGTATCTTGGGCACCATCAGGAATACAATTCTTATAATATACACATTTTAAAGAATATATACATACTTATAATATAAACTAAATACGATTTAAATAAATTACAAGAATAATAAAAAGAATAAATGTAAATCTTAAAAATAATTTGCGTAATAAAATATTTCAATAATCAATATTGTTTAAATCAGATGAAGCAATTAATTATTTAGGTACATAGCTAGAGTAAGTAATATTTAAGCATCAGCATTATTATTAGTATAAGATCCCACCATATAATGACCTTCACCGGGCTGGTTAATGCATGAAAAGTATTTTATATTCAATTAAATATGTCAATAATTATATTGCAAATGGGTTGTCTAAAAAATTTCAGTCCAGAATATGATTAATTAACAATTAAAAAAATGTTTTTTTTAAACATTTCACTGGTTTGGTTAATAGACAAATTCCATACCAATCGAAAGTATGAAGCCCATAGAATAAGCAAACGTTTGGTTGACTATTTTTTTCCCGTCACAACTCTTGGGTAGGCAGGTATAAACAGGTAAATCGATACTAGTAACTTGCACCGGTCTTTTTTTAACTGTCCATTATTAACTAAATTACACACTATGCAATAATCAAAAATACATTTAGGTACACAAGTATCTAAACGAGGTCACTATTATTTGTCCGTATTGAATAAATATTGTTTATTCATAAGAAAACGTCTATATGCGATGAGAGCGAAACAATCTGTCTGTGTAATAAGTGATAGATAAATATCAAAATTATCTACATGAGTGTATATTTTTGCTATCAGGTTCGGCACCGGTTTCTGCTTTACGGTGGTCTATGCAGCACTCCTAACGAAGACTAATAGAATCTCACGGATCTTCAACGCCAGTAAACATTCAGCTAAACGACCCATCCTGATATCTCCGAGTTCTCAGCTAGCGATATGTGCTGCTTTGATATCTATTCAAGTAAGTTTTATTTTGCGACCTTAGCTTCACTACAAAATAGCTTCCAGTATTTGTGCTATACGTTGGTGCGGGTGACAGTTTTCATTATGACGCATGACGTTGAGATCTGTCACTATCACATGACTAGGGATGTGACGTTAAGCAATTCGTTTTTATTGCTGATGATAAATAATACTTCGCCGCCATTTACAGCAAATAAGATGTTCGCTCTACTACACTATTTGCGCTGTAGCATGGTGCGGGTGACAGCTTTCAGTAGCTTTCACTCTTGAAAGTTGCTGCGATTTACAATTATGACTTGGTAGTAGAATAGACTGAAAGCATAGCAAGGCCAGACGTGGAAGGACAAAACGAGATCACTCAACCCCTCAAAATGCTGTCATAAAAGATTACATGAAAGATATATTTCTTCAGAATTTATTTTGTATTAGTATCCCTAGATTTGTAGCCATATTAACGCTCAGTAATGCAAATATCAGTTGCATTTGATTCATAGTATTATTAAAGTTATAATCAATGTTATGTTCCTAAAAAATCTGCTATATTTTTTACAAAAAATTGTCTCCACAGCAAGAAATAACAGTTTCTATTGATTTATATAAGTATTTATAGGGTCTCGAACCAAACGGTTCAGCACTACATACTTTTGTCGCTCAATTAAAGCCTGGAACTCTTTGCCAGCGCATGTGTTCCCATCTAACTTTAATCCTGGGTCTTTTCAGCGGAGCGTGAACAAGCATCTCGCTAAGCCGCCATGGTGGAGGCTACCATACCAGTAGTCTGACTTTTGGAATGGCATCCACCACTTTTGAATTCCACTGACTGCTTACCATCAGGCTGAGTGGAGCCACTTTGGTAGGCTGGTAGGCTAATATAAAAAAAGGTCCCGAAAGATTTGCTATATTTTTTATAAAAATGTCCCCACAGCAGGAAATAATAGTGTCTATTGATTTATATTAGAGAATAACGAAAGTTTTAAAATAGTATAATAATACAACGCCTAAACTTTATAAAGCTAGTACTAATGATACCTAATCTTCCAGGTTTTAATCGTAGTAGTATGGATGATAGTAGCGCCAGCTCGTGCTATGTTCCACTATCCAACCCGGGAGGACAACATGTTGGTCTGCGATTCGTACGTGGACGCATCGTACATGATCGCGTTCTTCTATCCTATCGTATTGATACTCGTGTGTACTGTGTACGCAGTTTTAACAAGGAAGATTCCTGAGGCGTTCAATGAAAGCAAGCATATCGGTAAGAAATATTTTTCGTGTTTTGTATTATCGACTTACATTATAATTAAGTCTGTCTACCAATGGGATATACAGAGATTATAGGATGCTATTTGATACGATCCATAAATACCTCTTTGATTTTTCTATATGAAGTGTAATTTTGCTAAGCAATAACTCATGCATCAGGTGTATTATAATTACTATTATTGAAAACAGCCGTTTTGTTTATTTCTTTTTTCTTTTGATTGTCTCCGTAAACAGTCAATATCAAGGTCCCCGACTAGATTGATCAATCCACCACCACAATTTTAAACAGGCACAGACTAAATACCCCTTGGTTCAAAATACTGATCTAAGAATGTACTTAAAACATAATACATGAAGTATTTTCCCGACATCATAATAACAAAACCAAACAAAACTTATCATACAAATAAAATCTTAACAACCTTCATTTTTTTGCTCCCACATACAACGGAGCTTATTTGCTAAACAATGGCGTATGTAACGGGCTCAATCACAGTCTGCAACTGAGCGTGCCATTACTGGAGACAACATCTGACAAATAGCGCCCTTCCTTACATACGCAGCGATAATATTGTGTTGTGTACGTTAGAGACGAGAAGTGTCGACGAAGTTAAAACAAAAAGTATTTAGGTCTAACTTAGTACATTAAGACTAAGTTCTAGAAACCTTGAGCTAAAATCTTCTGTAATATTAATTATCTGTACGCACAAGTTTCGTCGAAACAACATACACAATTTTGTTAGTATTTCTGTTTTGAATTCGTATAGTTCTTATAAGACTATTGCTTTATGTACCTACATATGTAAAATTACAAATATATTTCATAATATTTACAATAGAGCGTGATAATTACATACTACATTATTGATGTAATTTTTGAGTGGAACATTTATTCAAATCATCGACATAATTCCTTTTAATAAATCGACGACTTAAAAGTAGAACTACCTAGTGGTGTGTACTACTTGGTGCTTTGCTAGGTAACCTAGATAAAACGTCATCATCAGCACAAATTTATACACTAATGGGCATTAATGGCACATTTGGGTATATGTGCATCACTGGTAAGACTACCGATAGGTACTCACTGACCCATCAAATTTCTCGAACACTACGATATACAAAAAAAAAGAAATAAAAGACACGCAATGTTATGAAAATAATGTATTCTTTTCAACATTTCTTTTTCTATTTTCTTAAGATATAATAATATCACCTACATTCTGTTACGCCATCATTCTTTTGTCATCCGCCCACGTGCCTCTGTATGAACAAAACTACTTTCTCGTCTCTATATTACAAAACTAAATTATATTTGTGTACATACTGGTAAAATACTGATTTTTCAAGTAAATGGTTATGTACACACAATGAAGGCAAATACTAGGGCGTACACAAGTTAAGAGGGCTTTTTAACCGACTTCAAAAAGTCGGACATCTAATTATGTTCCCCGGTACCAAGTAAATACTACAAGAACCTTACGAAAATAGCAAATTAAGATTAATAATACTTATACCTAGTTATTGTTTCGCTTGGCACCCACTTTATAAAATAGAATTACTTTGTGCTAAGTAAATTAATTTTTTAGTTTCCTTCCTGTTTGAAGGCGTATATTTTTTTATTTTTTAAATAACATTTGATGTGTCACAATGCACTGATATTTCAATGTAAAGCTATTCAAATAGCACTGTAATAGAATATATTTTCTGCTTTGTTCTGATTTTATCCAAATTTATACATCATATCTCTGTAGTATCTCTGTTCTGCTAGGACAATCAGTAAATCATGCATTTACTATGATTTTCTTCGCATCCTCCGTAATAACTGTACTATTAGATACCTAATGCTTCGAGCATTTACTCAACAAATATACTTTTGCATAAAATGTTTAAATTATTAATATCCTTACACACTTTATAAACGACCTAAAGTATGCCACTAATAACAACGAAATGCTTTTGCAATATTCACGTAAAAACTCCATCATGATCTCATAATAATATTTATTAACAAACGAGACAAGTAACACTTTGGGATCGTTTCCTTTTAATTTTAGGCTCGGATAACAAAATTAAATTCAATTTTGGAACCAAGTTTATACAGAAATCGTTAGAAAACTAATTTATGTACGAAAGTTGCTCTGTAATATATGAAGGGCATGTGGAATTTCAAAAGTACAACAATAAATTTGGTTTTATATCGGGGTTTAGTTTAAAAAGACTGTTTGATTATATACCCCTATATATTCACATTCATAACATTGTGTTTCAATGATGATGGATATTGATAATGGATAGATCTTGTCGGGGTCATCACAGTTATATGTGTGTATAGTATACAGTACAACTGATGACGTATGACAGATAATTAAATGCAACGTTACATGCGTCATGTAAACTTAATGCGTTTATTTAGTGAAGGATTACAATACCACTGGCATTATTATCAATACGTACTCGTAAACATAGATAATATAATCAAAAGACTTACCGATGCATTGTTTGAGCACTTTTCTGAAACAGAAATAAAATTTGATTTTATTTAGAGAATGTATTGTGTTTGACTCAAAATAATAAACATCTACGTACTTAATAATACCAGCCTATTTACTGTCCCACTGCAGGGCAAAGGCCTCTTCTCATATAGAGAAGGTATGAGCATTAATCACCACGCTTGCTCAAGGCGGATTGGCAATTTCAGACATTTAAGTCCAGGTTTCCTCACGATGTTTTTCCTTCACCGTCAGTCAGAAATGTCCAAGATAAACTTAGAAAGTACATATGATTTGAAAAATCACATTGGTACTTGCACGGATTCGAACCCATTACCTCGTGTTTACGAAGCGGGTGCCTTATCCACTGGATCATTTCGATCTACGTACTTAATTAATAATAATATAATAATATTTCAACAACTACAGACAACGCTATTCTGACCTATATGCTTGTGTTATGGGATCTAGAATGCGGATATACATACTTAAATACTTTTTTTTTGTAAATACATACATACTATACGAAACATGTTCATGCACACAAATATTTGCACTGAGCGGGAATCGAAGCCGCGACCTCTGCGTGACAGTCCATACACAGTACCACTGCACCACAGAGGCAGTCAATTTATTTTACACTTCCATTTCATTAACAGTCAGCCAACCTACACTTTTAATACCTACATAAAAAAGCTTCCTACATAAAAAAGAAAATTATATTCAGCAAAATTTAAATAATCAGCTCAATTTATAAAAATGATTGAAGCATTCTTGATAAGGTTTGATTTATCGACAAATCAAAAAGCATCATCCCTAATGAAGTAAATCCGTCGTTTTTTGAACAACGTCGCGTCGTATAAAGGAGCTATTGTTAGCGATCCATTGTTATGGAGACAATGCAATTTGCCGTTTATTGACGCGCCCATTGTGACATACCAATCGAGGTTCAATATCAGGTGTACTGAGGATGCTGCTTAATAATTAGATTGTTCAGGCAAATTTAGCGATTACAGTTCTGGAATGCTATGTTCGAATGTACGATTGGGATGCTATGAGAATTGTAGAGTGAAGTTTCTATTAGGTATTAAGGTTCCGGACTGTTCCTCTACTTCTAAATAACGCAATGGATATTGATACCTACGGTTTTATTACTGTTTAGAGAATTTCTTTCGAAAAGTTTAGAAATACATCATACATGCATCGTCGTTGTATAACCAAAATCTGGTATTGCCATTGAAATTAATAGGCTTATCAACGATGATGTTATAGTAGAGACAATCCGAGAAATTCAACTGTTTGTAATGTCGTAAACAACATGGAAGTACCTAAAAGCGAACAGGGTCTGGTCAGTTGGAAATAAAAAGCTTTTTGTGTTAGCGTCTGGCCGTCCCGCGCCCGCGCTGTCACTCTCGCCGAACGCTTTAATTATAATTAAAGCACAATTATTAGAGTAATATTTAAAGCTCACTAATAAAGTTTGTTTGTTAGGGTTCACGATGTACACAACGTGCGTGATCTGGCTCGCGTTCGTGCCGCTATACTTCGGCACAGCGAGCCACGTACCGCTGCGCGTCACCAGCATGGCCGTCACCATCTCACTCAGCGCCAGCGTCACGCTCGTCTGTCTCTTCTCACCCAAGGTAACTCACACTATCAAAATTCACGGCCGGGAAAGGCTTAGTTGTGTTTTCTAAGCATTATTTTTGCAATGCTTAGAAACATAGCCATGTCCATGAATTCCGGTTTTCACTTACCATCACGTGGACCGTATGCTGGTGTATAGTTACACCACTGACTAGTAACCTGCTGTGTCACACCACTAAGTTGTCATTATATTGGCAACACTCACTTTCATTCATTCTTCATACTTCTTTAGTGTTTTTTGTTTGTGACTTTGTGTAAGAATTTTAATTTCCCCATTTGCTTTTTCTTCAGCTCCCTCAATCCTTTCACCTACTGCACTTACTTCACGGTAGGCAGCGGCTTCGCAGAGTTCCTGGCATTGTAGGAGCAATGCTAGGGACTCTGAGTCGTCCATAAGTGACAGTTACCACTTGCCATCACGTGGGTTGTTTGTTCGTCTGTCAGCAATAAAAAACACAAAACTCAGTAATAACAGCTTCGATTCTTAGATGTAATCTTATGATAAACTTTCGAGTTGCAATAAGATATCCAAGCATTTACATTATTTTACATTTACACAGTTTCTGGTTTACAAACGTTAAAATACCAATAAAAATAGGAAGTTATTTTCCCTTTTCACGGGCCATTGAAATGATACACACACGCTTCAATAATTATGTACTCACAAAGTCAATTCGACTGTAAAATCTGAGGCAATTTCGATTCCTTTGTCACGTATTTATTATGCCAATAAAATGATTTCTTTTAAAGCCATTTGCAATAAATTGAGAGCTACCTACATAAAGCCAAAAAAAGGTTCTTTTAAATTGAGGCACTCTTCCTAATGCTGCTAATACGTTCTATGTTTGTTTTTTTAATCTGTTTTATTATTTTCATACATGATTAATAAAAAAAGATAATAATTAAATTCAGGATTCCATCTTTTGTTTCATCATTTAATTTCATCCACATTTTTTTCTATTTAATCATTGTAATATACCATTATTATCATCAACAAGAATATTATTCTACACTTGACGCTGGCAGAATTAGCTGACACAAATCGTCGGCTCTGTTGCCAAAAAAAAGGGAGAAGAAGAAGAATTAAATTCAGTGTAATAATAATTTCAATATTTTTGAAAAGGTTTTAGTAAAGCAATTAGCACTGTAGAATTTAATTTTTAACATCTTGTAATGTATGCTACTAAATATCACCGTACACAATCACTAATTTATTTGTAACTTATCTTTGGAAGAGGCTCTTGCCCAACAGAGACCATTTAGGCTTACACTTATTACGTAGATATATCACAACTTCACACAACGCCATCTAGACATAAGCATATATTAGGTATAGCTTGTATTATGGGTTTTATAATGCGGATCATACACATACTTAACACTCTTTTTATAAATGAAATTAAATTAAATAAAAATATGTTTATTCATATAGGTAGGTTAATTAAATTAACACTTATAAACGTCAAAGTTTACAAAATGTCAGCAAATTAACCTACAGCCAGTTCGCTTACGAAGTAGAGCCATGAGAAGAACTGGCAAGAAACTCAGGCCACACTTTTTAATCGCCAGGTTATTACAATTTTTGTAAGTTACAATTTCAAGTAGCAGCATAAGTACATATTATGCATAGAAACACCCAGACCAATGCAAATAGACATGTTCATGCACACAAATATTTCCACTGAGCGGAAATCGAACCCTCGACCTCTCCGTAGCAGTCCATACACAATACTACCAAACCACAGAGGCAGTCAAAATATTCAATAGGTTTCGCGTTTCAACATTTTCAACTGATAATTAATAGACTAAAAAGTTAAAAAGTTTGTTGTAAGTACGAACAATGAACCTAATAAGTGTATTATTTTCCAGTTATATATAATATTGATCCGACCAGAGCGAAACGTACGTCAGAGCATAATGCCGGTGCGGTACAGTCGCAAACCTCCACCGTCACAGACGGCACTGCCGCATCCAGGGAATAACATAAAAAGTAATATATAATCCATACTGATATTATAAATGCGAAAGTAACTCTGTCTGTCTGTCTGTTACGCTTTAACCACTGAACCAATTTTTATAAAATTTGGTTTTGATATAAATTAGACCTCTGGGAACAACATAGGCTATCTTTTATTACGAAAAATGGCTTGAAATAGGGGATGAAAGTTTGTATGTAAAATCGTCAATATAAACAGAGATACCTACCGACATTCACGCGGGCAGAGCTGCGGGAAACAGCTAGTATTATTATAGTAATATAGTCTAGATTATGAAACCTTACTATTTTTTTTTTGAATGTCGTAAGATGCAACTAAGAGAACGCCAAGTAACGAACAACAGTATTAGCTGTGTATTAAACATTATCTTACTTTGGTTATTAAAGTTTGCCCAGCATAATGAGTAATGGTGACGATAGCATACTTCTGTCTTTAAGAGAGTCCTATATCGACCAGCAAGTCCTCAGACTGATAAAACTGAACCACCAGTTGGACTAAATAATTATTTTTGCTGATAGCCTAGTTCTTGAGGAAGTTTATAGGTTATGTAAAATCACGCTACTGGCGACGGGAGCAGAGCAGTAAGCAAAGAAGTGGAAAAAACCGCGCCGCGGGAATCTTGTTCTACAATAAAGTAGTAATAATTACTTTAATTATTTAGAAACCTTGCTATTACTAATCATAACTTTAATTTTAGAAGCAACATGCAACAAAGAAACACAAACTGATCCGTCTGACTTCAAACTCATCAATGGTCAAACGTTACTCAAGGGCGATACTGATAAGAAGCCACAAGAACATCGAACAGAAAACCTACAATGTAATAACGTTAGGGCAGTCAACTCCAACGATAAGTCTAGCTACACCCCTGTAATCAATGAAAAGTCTAGCTACACCCCTGTAACCAATGAAAAGTCTAGCTACACCTCTGTAACCAATGAAAAGTCTAGCTACACCTCTGTAACCAATCAAAAGTCTAGCTACACGCCTGTAACCAATGAAAAGTCTAGCTACATCCCTCCAACCAATGACAAAGCTGATACCTTATAGCAAAGACATTCCTCTACATCACTCTTAGACTACACCAATAAAAATAATAACGGTAGTTTTAATAAAAAAAAAAGTTGCTCATGTAAATTGAAGGAAAGGAAACCTGTCGTAGTTTAAGAACAATGTATAATATACTGTAGAAAGCTTTCGATGTACATACTATACACGCTTATTAATATTATATACTGGATTTGTACATAAAACTGTTATAAAACATTTTCATGATTAAATAACTTTATGTAAATAGTCCGTATGTATATTTGAAAAGACATATAGTGATGTTTATTGTATATAATCTTAAATGTATTTAAATGTTAAGCATATCGTTTTATATATAAAATATATAATATAAGTTAATATTATGTATAAGTTAGTTTAAAATTATTTAACACGTGCAGTGTAGAGCTTTGAGCCAGGACAGTAGCGACATAGATTAGGGTAAAATAATTAACTTACAATGATATCAACTGTTTTCAATCTGCAAAATACCTGCACTTCTGCTTACCCACTTATATATCGTATGTAAATTGTTATTGTTGAAGAAGTGCAGTCTGTAACAGCAATGTCTTACAAAATACATATCATAAGATTTTGCATTGTATCACACTAGTATAAAGTGCGATTTAGCGAATCGTGTTTTAATATCATTAATTGTAATTGATATTGTCGCTTCTGTCTTGCTCTGCCTGTCCATGTTACTGACATATGGCGTAAGGACGTAAATATTAAGAACATATTTACGGAAATAAACAGTTTGATGTTAAAATGTGTTTTATTAAAAAGTTTCCACATAAAAAGAAAATAGAAAAGGAAATACAAGTCAATCTGCATGAAACAGCAAATAAAGTAATTTCTCAGACATCTACATAATAATATGCAATTCTAAGAATAGGAACACAGATAGGACTATAGAAATAATGAACAGGCAAAAGTGCTGTTGCTGCCCATCGAACATCCCCTTTTTTTTTTTTTTTTTTTTTTGATATATTATAGCCTACCAAAGTGACTCCACCCCGCCTGATGGTAAGCAGTCAGTGGAATCCAAAAGTGGCGGCCACTATACTAAAAGCCAAAGTCTTAAGCTGCTGGTATAGTGGTCTCCACTATGGCGGCTGGGAATGAGGTACGGGGAAAGGAATGAGGGAGGTGAGGAAAGAGGAAAGGGGGAAAATTGGACCTCTGGCGCTCTTTGTTGGAACTCCGTTAGAAATAATAATATAATATAATAATTTAGAAATAATCCTCTATAAATACGACGGGTAACATAGGTTATACTTATTTTAAATTGTAACTCATACAAATAACTGTAATTATCTGGCGATTGAAAAGAGTGACGTAAGTTTCTTGTCAGTTCTTCTTACAGCTCTACCTCGTCAGCGAACTGGCTGTAGGTCAATTGGCTGATTTCATGTAATGTTAACTTTTCATAAGTATCATACTTTATGATCAAAATGAAATAAATGCTTTGAGTTCGAGTTTGAGTTTATTATATCAAACATATATTTTAGTCATTTTCAAAATTCTAAGATTCTATGTGTCTTTGTAAATCTGGGGGTTGCAATGCGACACTCTTGCAATGATATTTTCCGTAGGCATTTGTTGTGGGCGGACGATTAATAAGTAATAAATAAAACTGGTCCCCAAATTTATCATTGCGCATCGAGCTTTCCTTGATGTTTCTTTGCAGAATAAACTAGGAAACCGAAGAACGACTGACACTAAAGAGCTAGAGTGAAATACTTTAATATCTACATTCTCTTTGCAACTGGCTTTTTTTTATACTACTTTGGTGGCAAACAAGCATACCTGATGGTGAGAGGTAACCGTAACCTTTAGAGATGGTTGTTTTCCAAGCATTACGAAAGTAGTAATGCTTAGAAAACAACCAAATCTTCGCCGACCACGGAGAAAGGGATGAGGAAGGAAAAGGGAAAAGGATCAGGAACGAGAGGGTATTTGGGCTGCCTGCGCTCTCACTCACCGAGCGAAACACATTAGCATGAAAAATAATATTTTTACATCGATCTTCTATGAGAGGGTAGTACTTCCTCAGTCGATCCGGCCCATTCATGTTGAAACCAGCGTCGATCTACTACCGTAAATAGTACCGTGGCTATAAGAAGGTAAGATAACTTTGACTAAAGTTTGTATGTAGCCCGTACCAAGGAGCAGACCTAATCCACCTGTGTTTGCGAGTACCTAAGCCATATTTAGATAGCGAGGTTCAACAGTCCCCTCTAATGGATTAGGTGTTGACTTGATTCGAATCTCCAACAGGCAAATCGAATTGTGTTTAGATAGGTTTTTTATCTTTGTAACAAGCTGTGTTCGTGTTTGGATCTTAATTTTATTTGTTAAAAGTGTTAAGTAACAAATCAAAATCACGATTTGAATTACAATTACAAAGGTGCAGATGAAAAACACTTTAATATTTTTCAATTCAAACCAATACAATATATTTAGGTGAATTTTTATAATTAGAAAAAAAATCCATACAAATTAACCTTGTTTCGCAGGTTACGTAGGTACGTACTTAAAAAAAATATACTTGTCCCTTCTACTATAGCCATGTTAGTCCGCAGGGACTAAGCAGGTATATTAAAATTTAATAACTTCCATAAAGTAGGACAACAACATAAAATATCATGGTTAAACCCAAAACGATTACGATTTAATGAGTTTTTCAAATATATTGATTAATAGTAAGTAGGTAGGTAACTAAAGAGGTTTTAGACTAATGCGACCATTATAGATAGAGCTCTGCAAATCTTTTGTCGTAAGAGGACTGTGATATAGAGTAGAGTTCAAATTAATTGGTTGCTTTGAGCCGAATCTCGTGTATTTCATCAATCTTAGTGATTAGTAGCCAATATTGGCGTGACGCGGTTAATCGCTAAAGGTACAATTTAATATATTGACAATAGACATTTTGAAACATCCAGACGAACATAAATTAGCTGTGAACCAATTGACACGTAAACACTTTGGATGGTATTCAAATTGAGTTTTATTTTATTGTTATTCAATGAAGTAAAGGCAGCCACCTAAAATAACGACTTTCAGCGCAAAAATACAGCTCTAGATCTGGGATTTGCCAACCCGGTGTAGGAATTTAATTGTGGGACACACCAAGGGCAGATGGACATGATTTTGATGTAGAGAACATCAGTTTGTCCTCCCCCTAGATTCGGCTCTGCACAAATATTAGTAATAGTTAAATGCAGTTTGTAAGTTAAGGTATTACATGGTACCTATCTATTAATTATTCATAGTTTAAAAACATGAAAGTAATATTGTCTACCATACGTAAAACAGGCAACGCCATCTAGCACAACCTGCACAACTCGCTCAAGTCAAGACCATAAGTTCTTGCATACTTTTGAAAGAGGGCGCGGCGGAGCGGCGCGAGCGCGACACAACACCGGACAGGGATTATTTTAGGCTTTGGTACAGTACCTATTAGTTAAGTAATTCAACTCTCGAAACTTTAAGCTTTTGTTTTAAAGTAATACGACGTACTTACTTAATACCTAAGTATTCTACATTTACCAGCAATATGGCACAAATTTGCGAAATTAGGCAACTATGGCGCCAACAATTACTAGTTTTCACAGGGAAATTAGATTAAGTACCTATGTACACTTTTTTTTTTCATAAAAACTACGGCAATAAATATCTACATAGATAGGTTTCCAATAATCTATCTTGGCTATTACCTACATAAGTACCTACAACAGAACAGGGCAAGTTTAAAATAAACAAACTTAAGGAAGTGTACCTACCTATTTGGTAACCTACAAATCAAATAAGTTTGATTTGACCTATGTAGTACCTACTTATCACTACATAGTATAAAACAAAGTCTCTTCTCGCTGTCTGTCCCTATGTATGCCTAGATCTTTAAAACTACGCAACAGATTTTGATGCAGTTTTTTTAATAGGTAAAGGTTTATATAAACACTGGTAATTTTAGAGGGTACCGGTCGAGTGCCGCCGGCCTCTAAAGAAAACAATGACCATGTTTGTATTGTACCTATAATGACGAAAAATATTTTTTATATATAACTGGAAGGAAACTAAAAAGTAAAAAATAAATGTACATAGCACAAAGTAATTCGTATTTTGAATTAGTTAATCATAAATAATTAAATAAGTATTTTATAATTTTGAAGTTGGTGCCAAGTAAAACAATAACTAGGTATTATCAATCTTAATTTGCTATTGTAGTCAGGTTCTTATAGTATTTAGTTATTTAGTATTTACTTAGGTATCTATTATTTTTGTATACACTAAACATTTTGGCATATTGAACCGTATGAAGTAAGCCCGACATGACTGCTGTTGAGGAATTCCCTCGACTGTCTATGGTCACCTGTAATAGCACTTATAACCAATATGGTCCGGGAGCAAAGTTCTCAACATTAGAAACGAATTAAGTCCAAACACCAAGTAGTTGCTATAAATCGTAAAGGATTTCCCTCGACTGTCTTTGTGCATCACTGGTCTCCAAACCTTAACTAAATAGTAGTGCCTTAAAATACTTAATGAAAAACAACAAATGCACTAGTCGTCAGTACGATTTTCGAAAGTTCCCCTCGATTTCTCTGGGACGCCATCATCAGATCCTGGTTTCCTTATTATGGTACCACTCTCTAGATATCTCCTTTCCAACAAAAAAAGAATCATCAAAATCGGTTCATAAACGACGGAGTTATTCGCGAACACACGTCGAATTGAGAAACCTCCTCCTTTTTTGAAGTCGTTAAAAAAGCTGTGAACGTTGTTTAAAAAGACATTCTGTAGAATATTTAGTATCAGCATAATACCTGTGCGAAGCCGGGGCGGATCGTTAGTCTACATATAAGTACTAACTTACTTATGTACCTGTAATTATGAAATATCATTTCATTTTGTTAAGGTTGTATCTTTTTTTTTTTTTTTTTTTTTTTTTATTTATTTAGGTAAACAAACAGTGACACAATACATAGTTTGTACGATTTTACATAATGGTTTGTGAGTAATTGTGACACCAACGACATTTACCACATATTACTTTTATAAATTACTTAACATGGAATTATTCTTGAGAACTAATCTATAGGTACTTATATAAATCAAAAAGAAACAATAACATATGTTTTTTACGTAAAGCTACAATAAAATCAGAGTACATTTAAAATTGTCTATAGTCTATGTTTGTGTTTATTTAACATAATTTTACTTTTAATGTGTAAATTATTACATTTTTTTTATATTTTCTAACAGAAGTTTTTTATAAGTACTAGGACGTATTGCCATTAAATCTATAGAATTAAAATGTTTATTATAGGATTCAACTAACCGGTTCATTGGTGATCGTTTGCCAGCGTTAGTTCGACATCTAGTGGTAGCAAAAATGTTACACAAGTTACGACTATGAGTCTTTGTAGGTATTCTAATAGTTTGTTCGTTAGTGAAATACAGTCATAGCCACTGTGACAAAGATCGTATAGTGACATTGCTTCCAAGTATAGACGCCTGTGTTGCAATGTTATACAGTTATATTTTGTAAGCAAATCTGTATATGAAAACCTACTACTTTTGCATTTGTAATGCATAGGTACAGCGTAGAAACTTTTTTTGAACCGCCTCTAAGGCAACAACATATTTGTCATATATTGGGTTCCAGATGGGTACGACATATTCAAGCTGCGAACGAAATAAGGACTTATATAAGTATAGATATGTTGAAGGCTGAGTGAAACATGAACTGGAGCGAAAAATAAAACCATACATTTTAAAAGCTTTACTGACAATAGCATTAACATGTGAGTCTAATAGACCGATAGCGCTAGGCTATTTTGGGGTCATAAGTTACAAAAATTTTAAAGTTGCCTATTTTTTGCCTGTGGATACAGTCATACTTAAGAAGCCTAATATTATGTTTTGTGTCACATCTGCCATTTGCATTTTGAGCAATTCGATGATTTGTGATTAATTCTTTTAATTTAAATCAAAACTGGCAAAATTAATTTAAAGTAAAAAAAAATTATGGGAGCATGTCTAGGGTAGCCTACGGAGTGTGCAAGCCTAATTTGTGTCATCTTCGTCCAGTGCAATCTGATATAGGGTCAGGATCTAAAAACGGTGCTAAAAAAAAATTATAATTGATTAAATAACTATCTCCTATTTCAGATCACTTACATATACCCATTAAAGAAATTTGTGCCCAATTAGAGCATGCAATTTTAAGATTTTTAATTATTTTGTTTTTCCAAGCTACAAACGCTCCAAAAAAATATTACAATCATTAGAGTTCACATATTTAATAACATAAATGTATGAAAAATCGACATTGTAAATTTGTGTCATTTTCATGCACGATAATTAACACAACACAAAAAAATAATGGTTGCGGTCCAAGCTGGCTCGCAAGAGGACGCGCGGCGGCGCGGCGTTGCCTCCTTCTACGCACGCACACCAAATTCGTTCGGTACCTACGATTTCTTCTAAGCGAATCGTTCTTTATAAATGTGGAGCCTGCTTCCCACGACACAGGGAAACCTAATGTGGGAAACAGTGTGACAACTTTGTAACACCAATTAGACAGGAATAAATATATTTTTTTTTTTTTTTTTTTAAATTAAATTAAAATTAACGTATATTTTATTTTTACACTACGCTATCTGGTCCCAAAATAAGCAAGGCATAATACAAATACATACTTCTTTTATAACTACTAGCTACTCGCTGTGGCTTCGCCCTCGCGATATATGGTATTATGTTTAATTATGTAACTCAGGCACCAGACCAATTTTCGGGATAAAAATAAAAAGTATCCTATGGGCTATGTCCGTCTCCGGCAACTATGTACGTACCAATTTTCATCAAAATCGGTTCAACCGCTTAGACGCTGAGTGGTAACAAACAAACACCATACATACAAATTTTCGCATTTATAATATTAGTAGAATGTAAGTAAGTGCATACAATAAATTATTATTTAAGAAACTCCCAGACTCAAAACAAACTCTATGTGTTTATTCACAAAACTGTTTGTCTCTTCACGGTTGGAAACCAGCCTTCCAAAAAAGGTCACCTTGGCGGGAGATTGGTTTCAATCTGCGGTTTGTGTTGCGTCTAGATGGATCTAAACCACGCATAAACCACGCACTAACACGCTCGCGAGTCAGTACCGGGCGAGTCGTCTCCTCTTCTGGCGTGAGATCAACTAGGGTTGCCACCTTCTTCCGACGGAAATCTAAACTAAAAATTACAATAAAGCGAGTAACTTCAGATAATTTTTTTTTAATTGCTGATAGTGGCAGACGAGCAAACAGCCCACGTGATGGTAAGTGGTAACTGTCATTCATGGACGAATTAGAGTCCCTAGCATTGCTACTGCCAGGGACTGCGAAGTTGCTGCCTACAGTGAAGGGAGAGGGGTAGGAGAGGAAAAAGGAAAAAGGGAGGCACAATAGTACGGATACTATTACTCTTACGTCGATCTTCTATGAGAGGGTAGTACTTCCCCGTTCGATCCAGTCCATTCATGCTGAAACCAGCGTGAATCTACTACCGTGACTATTTAGTTATAAATTTTAACTAACTATCTTTGTATTAAATTTTTTGTTTTTATTTTATACTATATTTGTATAACTTTTTAGTTATCAATTTAAATATTTGTAAATGAAAATAAATGATGCGATAGCTTGGTAGCGCAGGACGTAATGCGCGGGATGTGTCTGAGTCGCGGACGGACGTGGTCAGTCAGACGTATGAGAGCAGACGTCGTTGACAGTTGTGTCTAAATACATAAAAAAATTAATACGCAGTTCAGATTAGGTTTCGTTCGATTTCTTTTATTGAATCTTTATTTTACATTCATATATTCATAGATTAATCTTTTCTTTAAAGTAATTTCTGATGAATTCTTTCTTTCAAAAGAAACCCCAAAGAAAATGAACTTGGCAAAGCCCCGACAACATCACTAAAAATGAAATTGACTTCATCATGACGGACAAAAAGCGCATATTTAGGGATGTCTCTGTGATCAACAGGTTTAACACCGGAAGCGATCACCGACTGGTAAGGGGCACCCTAAATATAGTCTTCAGAGCTGATGGAAACCACACGGTGAGGTCCATATTGAGACCAACTCTGCAACAAACCATAGCTGGCTCTGAACAGTTTCAGTTGGAGCTAAAGAACAGTTTTGATGCCTTGAGACTTGAAAACACACAGGACATTGACAAGGACCTAGACAGCATGGTTACAACCATTAGGGATATGGGCAAACGGTTTCGTGAGCGAAAAAGTATGGGCCGAGATTTGCGACTATCAGCTGAGACTTAAAACTCATGAGTAAGAGACGTGAAATGGTACATCATTCCTCAGACCGAATGGTTCTGTCAAAGCTCATCAAAAAATCAATACGGAAGGACCTAAGGCGCTTAAACATGCAACGCATTATGAACACAATTGAGCGAAATAAAGGTCCCAAAGTGTTCGAACAAAAGCTTGGCAGAAGCCATTTAAGACAGATAAAAACCGAGAATGGACAAATCCACACGTCTCAAACTCAAGTTCTCGCTGGAGTCGAAGAATTCTACGGAAACCTGTACTCCTCTAACGCCGCACCACCTTCGCCATCTCACCAATACCTGAGAGCCACCCTGACCCGCCACTTTACCGATGAACTGCACGATACCAGCCCAGAGGAGATCGAGTTGGCCCTTGGACAGCTGAAAAATTGGAAAGCCCCAGGTGAGGACGGTGTTACGAAGGAGCTCTTGAAGTCAGGCGGCAAACCCGTGCTGCAAGAGCTCCAACGCTTATTTCATTCTATAATTCATAGCGGGAGAACCCCAAGGGCATGGAGCAGGAGTACCGTAGTACTCTTTTTCAAAAAAGGAGATAACACTCTTTTGAAAAACTACAGGCCCATCTCACTCCTGAGTCATGTCTACAAGCTGTTGTCAAGGATCATGTCGAATCGACTTACTAGAAGACTTGACGAGTTTCAGCCTCCGGAACAGGCCGGCTTTCGCGGAGGATTTGGCACCATAGACCACATCCACACTATCAGGCAGGTCATACCAAAGACAGAGGAATACAACCTCCCTCTCTGTCTCGTCTTCGTGGACTATGAAAAAGCCTTTGACTCTGTCGAGATCTGGTCTGTCATGGAGTCCTTGCAAAGTTGACTGGCGATATATCAGTGTGCTGAAATGTTTATACAGCAACGCCACAATGTCCGTCCAAGTACAGGGTCGTCCTACAAAGCTTATCCAACTACACAAAGGAGTGAGACAGGGGGATGTCATATCCCCGAAACTGTTCACAGCTGTATTGGAGGATGCTTTTAAGACAATAGACTGGAAAGGACGTGGCATAAACATAAACGGGGAACACATTTCGCACCTGAGATTTGCCGATGATATTGTCATAATGGCTGAGACCCCACAGGAGCTCCAAGTTATGCTGAACGATTTAAATGAGTCCTCCTAACGAATCAGTCTGTAGATGAACTTGAACAAAACGAAGACCATGTTCATGAATCACGTTACGCCACAACCGATTATCGTTGATGATGTACCTCTCGAAGATGTTAAATCCTATGTCTACCTTGGAAAACACTACAACTATATAAAAACAACTTCGAGAGGGAAATCGACAGGAGGATTCAGTTGGGTTGGGCAGCATTTCACAAACTCCGTCAAGTCTTTACGTCGCCCATACCGCAAACCCTAAAGACCAAGGTGTTTGACCAATGCGTCCTGACAATTGTAAACTGATTTTCGAAATTCTTTATTTGTTAGAAACAACGTGTCCGTGGATGGGTGACCATTTGTGGCATTTCATTTTAAGCGTCTTCATGTTTTAGTAGTGGTAGACTCTTATCACTTCATGCCAAGTTAGAGGTGTCATGATCGTGAAAAATTGCAACAGCAGCGGGTGGCTACAAACTTGCCTTTACAGCAACACTGTTAATCTTTTGTATATTTGTTACGCGATTACTCCGTCAGTTAAATTATGATTTTTGATAATTCTTGGAACATTGACGTTTTAGCGACGAGGGCGAGGGAGAGGTGCTTGTTAGCAGCGGCTCTCTTAGTGACTCTATGAAAAGGCGTAACATTTGAATTAGCGACAAAAATATTATTTTGCATACCCACAATTTTTTTTAATTTATATTTAGTACCTGCTGTCATGTTCATCGTGTCCCTCTAGCACTAGGGATAATTTGAAAACTGAATCGAGCTATGTGTTGGAAGTTGAAGAACTATTGATCCAAAACTGTATATAAATTTTTTGTAAGTCTCAAAAATACTATAATATTGCTGTTTTTCAAAAATATATATAGCTATTGCAAGCGGCTTTGCCTGCGCAAGTATATGTATTATATTATTTTTCCACACCGTATAAACTTCAAAATAATGTAAACTCTTTTTGATCTCACAACAAACGCCTACATTAAATATAATTGCAATACTTGTTCAATGGTATAATTATAAGTATAATTTTTAATGAAAATAAATGTGCATTATTTACTTTCACTTACAAAAATGAAAATAAATAATGCACATTTTTTTCGTTTACAAATATTACAAACTAAAAAGTTTTTTTTTTTCTCTATAAGATTAGTTTAGATTTCCGTCGGAAAAAGGTGCCAACCCTAGTGATCTCACGCCGGAGACGAATCGCTCGGTATTGACTCGCGCGCGTGTTGGCGCGTGGTTTATATCCATTTAGACTAGATGCAACACAAACCGCGGTTTGAAGCACCCGCCAAGGTTAACTTTGTTAGAAGGTTGGTTTCCAAACCTGAAGATCGTGCATAATAAGTCAATCAAATCGAATAACGCACGCACTTGTCGCAGCTTGCACCGAATACCGAATGTAAACAAACAACACGTTCTACGCGCCCGTCAGCGCGTCAGGCTAGCCGGGACGCCCGCCGCCTGCGCCCGCGCTCTTCCCCGCGATCGCCCTTCTTGCGAAGAAATCGTTTTTTCTTTTAAATATTAAGATTTCGTGGATAAAAACAACACAAATTATGAATAGGGTTTTGTTACACCATAATAATCAAAAACACGTAATCTCTAATAACTTGCATTTTCTTTTGTGGCTTTTACAGAGTGTTGTAATAAAAAAATCAAATATCTATAAATGTCGTGGATAAATTCGACACAAAATATTTTGAACAACAGATAACCGAACTCTAAAACACATAACACCTCTAATACAAATTTTAATATTTTTTTAGAGCTAGTTGGGTGACGTATTAGGTACTAGTTAAATATCACGATTCTCTTGGGCAGAGATGACACAAAAAGCCTATGTACATCAGTTACTATTTTGTTATTATCATGGAAGTCAAATTTTTGTCTTTAATTTTCTTTTCGTCCAATACTGAGCGAAAAGACAAAATACCTAAATTTCTACCTATGCAAGTACCTAGGATGACACAAACTAATGTTTTAGGCTAGACTAACGGTCAAGAAACTATATGCGAAAAATAAACAACTTTAATATTTTTGAAACCTCAAAACCTAGCGCTACGGGTCTATAAGTGCAATTTGCTATCTAATAAGACTCCTAGGTCTCGTATAAGTTCAACTCTATCTTGAAGTACCTACTTAAGTACTTCCTTAGGTAGGTACTTATAATTAACTCAAGTATACCTACCTAATATTACTACCTAGTACCTACTTATGTGGGCTACATACCTTCAGTTTTATCTGTGCGATTTATCTGTACAGTTAAAACTGTACATACTTATTACCCGCATTAGTTACCTACCCAAGTTCCTAAAATACATAGGTACAGTAGGTAGGTACTTACCTACACTATATATCGGCAGCTGCAGAGATTGTCTTTTAGTTTTTGCACTTACTTAATTTTAATTCACGGAAAACCCGTTGCTTTTACATGTTGTCCGCACTACCATAATAGCACTGCACATTCACTCACTGATTGCTCACTTTTCTCACATCACAAAAAAAGGCTCTTAGTTATTAAATTTTAATAGCTACAATATTTTGTTGTGTAGATACTTAAATGCACAACAATCGGCTAATTAGATGATGAACGTGTAGGTACTATCACGGTGCAAACACAATTTGATACCTAAGTATTCCTAATGTTCTACGTCAAAAGGTAAACGCTTTTCACATTATATTACAAGGACACATGTTAGAAACACGCGAAAGCAAGAGAAATAATCCGAAATCTCAAATAGGTGTGCACTGTGCACATAAAAAAAGCCAAAAAGCTTATTTACTAAAAAAGTTAGGTAGGTAGGTAAGACTTCGTGGCGCCCGCGCGCGGTACCTTTGACTCGCAAGTCGCAACGCTCGCTAGTGATGCGCTTTGCGATTGCGTTCTTTTTTTTTATTGACGACGACGATGCACGCGATGACGACGGTGACAAAAGAGCCAACAGCCCACCACAGGTAGGTAAGTGGTAACTGTCGCTCATAGACTTCTTCAAATTTCAATGTCATGGACTCTGCGAAGTCACTGCCTACCGGGAAGGGAGTGAGAAGTGAAGGAAATGAGGAAGGCGGGAAAAAAGAATAGGGTGGAAATTGGGGGTTTAACAAAATAATCCTAATAATGTTATTAAATGCGATAGTTTTGTGTACCTACCTATGTATGCATTGTGTTTGTTACCACTCAGCGCCTAAACGGCTGAACTGATTTCGTGGGAATGAAAATTGGAATGTAGATAGATTGACGGAGATATAGACTACTTTTTATACCGAAAATCGGTCTGGTTCCCGAGGGATACAAAACATATTATACGCGTGGGCAAAGCCGTGGGGCGAAGCTAGTACGTAAATTTTAATTGCTTTTGCTAATTCAGTCGACAAATTTGTAAGTATAAGTACTTACTTACCAGATAAAAAAATAAAATCACTAAACTATTATGTCGCGGCTCCGTAAAATACTATTGGTTCATTTATGAACTGTTTGAGCTATTTACACTAACTACTACTAGAGGTAAACATGTAGTTCGTTGTTGAATTTTAGTGTCTTTTTGATTGTATACTTACTGTTAGGTAAGTAAGATCGATTTTTTAAAAGATTACGTACCTTAGACGTGCTGTTTCACAAACATAACGGACACAAGTAGGTATTTACCTACAATAATACTAGCAGTAAAGGCGGCGTAGGCGTAGGCACAGAGTACATTTTACATACTGAGATGGGCGTAGGAGGCGGGTGGCGCTGCTGTAAACCACTTGTGCCGTACTTACCTCTACACAACGTACAATAACATTTTGAAACTCATACCAACTAACAGCATCTATACCTTTAATAATATCTGTACTGAGACTAAACACAAAAATCTTATAACTAGCTGCGCACTGCACGAAAAATAGTATGTGTTTAAATAATGTAACTCGAGATTTAGTCAATTTTGGGATGGAAAAGGTCCTTTTGCCGGGTCATGGTTGTTCACATGTCATGTCTAAACGTACAAATGGTTTAAAATAATGGTGTAGGTGTCAAAGTTCGATTGAATCTATGTACATACCAATTTTCATCCGGTGCAGGTGTTTAGACGCAAGGCGCTAAAAAGTGGTAACAAACACACACAAAAACTATCGCATGCTATAATAATAGTTTAATTACTAATACACAGCGACGACATCTATTAGGAAAATGAAGAACTCTGAAATAGAAGTAATAACACAGATTACAGGTTACTACTATTATTGTTATTACCCGCTCTGATAAATGATTGTAAACTCGGGTTGTAAAATACCACAAACTCGACCATGAATACTAAATGTAAAATATATATAAAAAAAAAAAACATATTCAGACAATCAATTATTTTACCTTGTCTCAAATTTTAAATCTAAAATAAATTTATTGTTTGTATCTGTCAATAATGTCACAGTTATTGTTGATTGTTGTCAGTTTGTACGTGTGTTGGTTTAGTGTTGTTCAAACATTTTTTTAAATTACAAACTTGATCAAAATGAATTTAATGAATGAAGAAGCAGTACAAGCAATACGCGAGACCACACGGAATCTTCTGGTATTAAAAAGACGAAAAAATCGGGATGAAGAAGCTGATTTTAACCGTTCCATGGCAGATTTAAGGTATAACATACATAAACAACAACCGGTTGGACGGTACAAAACTTAAAAAGACTTTTTTTTTATTGTATTGTATAATAAAGTCAAAACTAAAACATTTTTATTCTAGATACTTTTACGCTCATAGGCACTGTTTCAGAGATATGAGCAATCCGACTCGGATAGGTTAGGTTAGCCATTGTGGTTTTTTTTATCCGCCATAGAGCCACCTTTTTCATAGTGCCCCATTTCATATTGTTTAACCCAACAACCGCTACTGAAGGTTTGCTCCCTAGTATGACAGGTGGCTTTAAGAACATGTTATTATTATTATTATTTAATTCTATTCTATGATTTCAGACTAGACCAAAACGAAATAATAACTATAGCTAACAAACTAAAAACCAAATCTTCAGTCAGCCTTTCACAGCTGCAGATATTAAAGAATGCTCTGATAGACGATGTGGCTAATATTGAACTAGTGTTGACCACTCATGGTGCTCTTAGAGGATTAGTGAGAGAACTAACAGGTACCATATTTTTAATTTACTTTGATTTATCTATGCTCAGTGCAAATATGTGTGTGCATGAACATGTCTGTTTGCACTGGTTTGGGTGTTTCTATGTTACTTGTTGGTGGGCTCGCTGTCCGCATTAAGACCTCTTGTTCCTTTGTTGCGTCCGGTTTGGCTGGATTATTTGACCCAATCCAACTCCGCCCAAAAGCGCAGAAGCTTCCTGGGATCTTCGCAGAGAAACCTTGGGCTACCGAGGATTTATGCCCGATGTGTCATCACTCCCTCTCATTCCAGGACTATGGGGCGACGGTTACAAGGCACGAGCATTAATCACCATGCATGCTCAAGGCAGATTAGCAATTTTAGACTTCTAAGTCCAGGTTTACTCAGGATGTTTTCCTTCACCATCAGCTACAAATATCCAAGTTAAACTTAGAAAGTACATATTACGTCATCAAATTTGTACTTGCTTGGATTCGAACCCACCCTAGTGTTTACAAAGCGGATAATCATCCACTGGGCTATGTCGACTTTTTTTTCTTATTATCATTATTATGTGCCTATATTTAAGGTAATGAAGTAAACAAGCAATGTGCAGCGGCTGGGTGTTGCTGTAACTTAGCTCTTGGTGACTCAAGGGCAGGGATTGCTGTTGCAAAGGCAGCAGGTCCTTATCTAGTGTCTGCACTTGATAATCTTACTATGGAGTTGGCAGTGAGTATTGCTTTTTAAATAAAAATAATGATAATTATAAAAAAAAAGATATATGTCAAGACAATGGATGACACATCTCTGAGGTACTAATTACTGTTACATTTTAGTTAAGTACTAGCTTTTCGCGGAGCGCTTTCACCCGCGTCTTTGCTTACTGCTCTGCTGCCGTCGTCAGTAGCGTGATGTTACACAACCTATAAACTTACTCGAAAACTGGGCTATCATACGCTAAAAAAATTTTCAAATATGACTGGTAGTTCTAGAGATTAGCGCGTTAAAACAAACAAAACTCTTTCGCTTTGTATAACAGTATAGATGTATGAGTACCTACCCAAATATATGAATGGGAATATATGCTTTCGTTCAACTGTAATTTTCAGGAGGTATTTTGTTGTTGTGTTACGGCCAAAATCCTTAGTCATCATATGACACCCACAGGCAGAAAAAAAATACTATTTTTTTACCAGTGACCACACACCAATTATTTTTATTATCAATAAATAAATTGTGTTATTTGCAGATAACTTGTGCCTGGACTCTCGGCAACCTAGCTGGGTCTGGTCCTAAACCATGTGAATTACTAACATCACAGGGAAGCGTTACCAAACTAATAGAACTATTGGGTAGTAATAATGAAGAAATAAGAGACGCTGCTTTGTACGCACTAGTCAGATTTGCTCACCAGTTAAAAGATGACTTGAAGTAAGTACCTATAAATATTTTTTCTACCTATATATTTTTTAATGCCTACAGTGGCAGACGAGTCAGCAGTCCACCCGGCGGTAAGTGGTAACTATAGCTAATGGACTTCTGCAATGCTAGGCACTCAAAGCCGTGATATTAATGCTCTCTTTAAGTTTGAAGGGCATATCATAGCGCATATATCAACCTAAAAAAATCTGCTGGATCAGCCTCGGCCCAAAGAGAGAAATTTGTTATAACACCATGCTTGAAAATGGATTAGTGAGTGCAGTAAAGTGACATTTATTATCTAAGTAATGCTGCTTACTCCCTAAAGGCCGACGCCCACTGACGGCACAGCATAGCATGGGACGGCGTTTATCGTCGAGAAAACAAAGATACAATTCTTATAACAATTGAACTCTTTGTCAGGCCGCGCGACATTTGCCGATGACACGACGACGTGCCGCTGTATAATTATTAATTATATCTAAATAAAGTAATATGAATTCTAAGCGCGATGAAATAAGGATAAATAATACTTGATCTAAAATGACATCCATTGCCGTGCCCCGTGCCAGGCCAGTCACCTCTTATGACACCCACGAGAAGAGATTAAGTAGTTCCATATTCCACACCAGAAACCAGATGACTACAGCTTAAACTAAATTTAGTTTTATAAATATTTAATTAAAATTTAATTGAAATTTTGAGAGCTCGGTAAGAAAAAGTCTTATATATTATATATTATTTATCTATAAAATATACATAATTGTATCGTATCTATTTAACTTATATATGTAGCTGATGTAATATTTACTTATATTATTTATATTCATTTCATTTTAATTTTTATTGTAATGCTTGGCGTCACTAGTCACACGGGGCTGTCACTGAAAACCAGCGCTGTTGCGCTTTGAAGCGCCTCAGCATTAAGCTGAGTGACGGCCAATTTTTCGCGTGGACGTGGCGCACATTTGCACGCGAGCTTGTGTGAAGTCCTGTGCCATGCAACTCTGTTATTTTTTATTTTTTGTCAGTTTTATGTTTTTGTTTGTTTGACTGTGGCTGAATGATTATTTTTACATATTCTTGTGTGTGTCACCTACATGTGAAAAATAAACTGTTTTTCTTTCTTTCTTTTCTTTCTTTTTTATAGTAGTTTGATCTTAATAAAAGTTGACTTGTATCATAGCTTACAAACATCACCACTGTGTCTGGTCCTAAGCCACTCTCATCTATTCAAATCAAATATCGAGTGGTTAGTGGTCAACCTATCGTCAGGTTTTGTTCAGGTCGCCCATAGAGACATCCGACTTGACCTGATGATTATCAACTTGGTAACAACCGGAACCGAATTTTAATGTGTTCTTCGAAGCTCGGAGACGCTCAGATCAAATACCACTATGCGGTCACCCATCCATAGGCCAACCGCACTCAATGTTGCTTAACCCGCTAAACGTTTACTGATCAGTGAGCGCAACGAGCTATGAGTCCCCTTGATTACGACTTTTATCAGTCCATTTTGTGGTATCCACATTACATCAGAAAAGTTACATAACAACTTATTTTATAATTTCAGAACAGAACATTTACAGAAGATCTTCGTAGTACTTCCACGTTTAGAAATAAACACAACACCACAACTACTCTTCATATTATCTTGTCATAATAGCTTCTGTACCAGCTTGCTAACAGAACAGTTAGTACAAAAATTATTACAATTCTTAGTTATAAGTATACAAAAGTCTGATGAAGATAATATCTCTTATATATTTAGGTTTTTAGCCAATGTTAATTGTAAAGAAATGTACGAAATATTATTAAGTTTCATATTAGAACATAATTTATTAGAGGTCATTAAAACGTTGTTAGTAAATGAATCCGTGTTATGGTGCCTTGGTAATATGTATGCATTGTGTCCACATAATGTATTTTTTGAAATGTTATTATGAATATAAGTTTTGAATTTTGGTATAGATTTAATTTTAGAATATTTTCTGCCTTCCCTACTACATCATTCGATTGACTGATTGCACACTAGGTTCGCTAGAGGGCGGTAAAGTCGATATTGCTCGATACCTATTTGACAGATTTTATCTAATGTTATATTAGGAAAGTTTTGGTGCACTTACAGTTCGACTCCCAGGAACAAATGTAAACTTACTCGTAAGGTGTAAAATAAAACCAATAAAAATTTGCAATAAATATATTATTATATCAATAATTTTAATATTCAATAATAATAATTAATAATAGTATTATTTCAATAAATTAGATTAATACGGATAAGGCTACATATAGCATTTAATATGTTCACTCTCACAAATGTAGCTCATGGACATTTGACACTGGCCGAATGCGAACTATATAAAACGTATTCATTTATCTAATTAAATATGATTAAAATCGTAGATCGTTCTATCTACGTTTAAAAACACTAATTTCGCTCAAATATTTTAACAAATATTTTTTTAGTCTTATTTTTTTTTTTTGCCAGAATTAATCATTCGGCGTCCTATACTCTCGTGACATTCGTGTACCATAGCCAATGTTTGCGCCCGACTTCTTAAGCTTTATTCTTTAAACAGGCGATACTATCGACAATATCGGCTTGAGTACTTAAACCCATTGCTAGACTCGGCCTTTTGCTTTTATTTATGTGTACGTATACGCACGTATGTACGTACAAACGTACGTGCCAAATGCCAAACGATTTTGACCTTAAGGGCAGTCGAGCCCAAACTTGGCTATCGTACAACTTTCTCGCTTGTTTCATAGAGAATACGGACCAATGATTGTTTCATTGTATTGGTTGCCACACTCCAAGTTAAAATAAATGCTATTGGCAGTATTATGGGATAATGCAAGTAAATCGTTTAACGAGTCCCCATGCTTACTGATGCAGTACTAGCTAAATAAACTACATGTTATTAACATCAGTAAGTATGGGGACAGCGTAATGATGCTTACGTTGTGCTTTTGAACAAATGCTCACTCTACTGTGCCAAAGGAAAATTAACTGTATTGATTATGCATAAGGTTTATTTTCCTTTAGTTGAGTAAAGTGAATATTGTACAAAACACTTGTGTTAGTGTTGGCCTTTAGCAGTCGTGCACCAACATGACCTCAGCGTGCAATGTAAGTTGTATAATCTTTGAAAAATTTGATCAAACTTGATCCATCATCTTACGTCCTTTTTATTATTAATAATAAAAGATTGAGACGATCAAGCAGTATGTTAGCGTTTGCTCAGATAAACACTATTTCTAATTATTACTGTTAAATTTTATGTACAAAATTGCACTTACAGCAGACTTATAATTATAAATATCATTTGAATCCCACTGAATGCAGTCTACTAAAAAAAGTCTTTCTGTCCAACCGTCAAAATTATTTAATATTTACTCCTTTACTAAATAATGTTGGAAAATTGGTTAAAAAAATCTCGACGATTTCTGGAATGATGTTGCCATAGCCAAAAAATAACGGGTCAAAAGCATTATGATTTAAATTCTTTGTTTTTAAGGTTTATTTACACAAAGAAAGTTTAAGTTTTATTCTTTGTTTTTGTTGTCGAAAAAGAGCGGTAAAACAGTCTTTAGTAAATGGGGTAAATGGTTTTAATAGATATCGTTTATACAAATCAATAGCAGAACATTCTGATAACTGATAGGTACAATAACAAAACAAGGTACAAATGTTTAGATACAAATATTTTTTAATATTACTAATTCAAATCATAAACGCAATAACATTCGAAGATTAGATATGACTGTAAAATTGCGTTAACTACATTTTGTATAACTGTTTCCTAACGATAATATTACACTTTCATACTAATGTAACTAATATATGGATTATATTTTACTTTTCAGACTTTATGGTCATCATAGTATAATTAGACACTGGTAATACGATTCTAAATGAGATACTAGTGCAATCACATGAAATTCTATCAAAAAGTGCCGTTTTCAATAACCTATCTACAGATTGACTTATTCATATATTATTAGAGTACTGACATACAGATCTACCATAGAAATAAAAATGATGATATACATTTATTCGTAAATAGTATCAACTTTTATTCGGTCCAGCATTATAAATATGCTGTATATTAAATAAAAATATTTTCTACCTAGTTCGGTGCGAATTGAGCTTTATTATATATAGCTTTAAAAACTAAAGTTGTATCTTTTTAAAATTGAAGGACATCAGACACTAGAAGGTCGGAAACGTCCGCTGTGTTTTAGTCTATTACTAAGTGCCTCGCCTCGCTTTGCATCGGTACTAACAGTTGTTGCCCGTACCACTTGGTTCACTATTATTGTTCTGGCTCCTATAGGTGATAGGTTGATGTAATACCTAAACCTTCTAAACAAACCCACAGTATAATAGTGAAAACCGTATCCAAATCCATTGGGTGGTTCTCGAGATTAGCGCGTTCTATGTATAGACATAGCTTCAAAGACTAAAGTTGTATCTCTTTTTTTGAGGATAGCAGACACTATAAGGTCGTAAACGCCTGTTATTTTTTATTCTATTATGAATTAATTGACGTGTTGACGGTTGGACAGAGGAGTCACATCTTGCTACCGTTGGTAGCTATATTTGTGAGAGAGGTAGATGGTCACAATTATGTGTGGTCGGTAGCGTGCTTGCGATGATGTTGGCGGCGAGCTCGCGGTCTAGATCCGGCTTCACTCGGTTGCCCATTGCTCACTGGAAATAGTACAATTGTATTAAACATTGTGCCAAATTACATCGATATACACGGTACACACGACAAAAAAGTTACGTTGGCTGACCAGTGGGCGTAGAAATTAAAAAATTTATGGGATTGACATAAGCTAACGCCAATATTGTCGTTAGCTTATGTCAATCCCCTACATGTTTTAATCTATTCTATTCTATTGGCATTTATTCCACTTGTCTAGGCCCTCTGGCAATTATCATTAAATCGGGGCTATATTTTAAAAATATGTTCTGTTAACATGCTAGAATTCGGTGAAAGCTGTATAAAAAGTAAGTAACCATAATGCTTACAGTTATTTCACTATGAAAATAACGCAACTTAAGTTACAAATGTATTGTTTGCATATAAAGAAAACTGTAAACGCAATGATTTTTTTACTTTTTATACAGCTTTTACCTAATTCTAGCATGTAAACAGAACATATTTTTAAAATTTTACCACAGTTCACATGTTGCCTTTACCTTTTGTAGCAATATGCAAATTGAGGCAGCCTGTAAAGCACACATTTTACTTTTTATTTTTTCTTTACAACATAGAAAGCTGTAATTATTACCTATAGAGTTAAGTGTATTGCCTGTGTCACTTTGCATGCTACTTGAAATTGTAACTTACAAAAATTGTAATAACCTGGCGATTAAAAAGAGTGGCCTGAGTTTCTTGCCAGTTCTTCTCATGGCTCTACTTCGTCAGCGAACTGGCTGTAGGTTAATTTGCTGACATTTTGTAAACTTTGACGTTCATAAGTGTTAATTTAATTAACCTATGTAAATAAATTTTCATTTTCATTTTCAAATATAGCTCGGAATAAATGATAAAATTTGAAAATCACGAAATATGTCACTCAATCGCGACGTTGCCACTCATGACGCGTAAACGCTCATAATATCGAAGTACATATTTTTCAAATAAAGGTAGGGCGTTATATTTAGGATAATATTCTCAAACTACCGTGCCGTGTCATTAAGTGTCGGTAGATAGGTAGGCCAAAAGGATGAATTTCACGCCGTTGAATTCGCTTTTAAAGCGAAGTGTCAAAATACTTAGCTTTTAAAGATCGATTCAAGATGGCCGCCGACCAAAAATGAAAAAAAAATCGAACATGTCTAAAATCGCTAGTACTCCAACTGTGTTAAACAAAGAAAGATATTTGAAAAGAGAATGACAGACTTAGAACAGATGATTTGGTCATAGATTTTCTCTCAGCATCTACATTCTTTTTTTAAATGTTTAATACTATTGAGTGCGCTAAAATAGTCCTTCAGACTAGGTATATATTGTTATTCCCTTAATTTACGACAATTATACAGAGTGTATACGACGGTATGACATTAAATGCAATTACGTATAGTATGTGACATTATAAAGCGAGACAAAAAAAAATCTACTAAATATATTCAATAGTTTAGACACAGGACAAATTAAAAAAAAAAAAAATTAACACTATGTAAGTACGTCAAACGGTCACTGACCTATGTCATAATAATCCACGTCGAAGGATAAACGTTGCCGTTCATTACAGTTCAGTGAACTTGTCATAATAAAATGGTGTATTACTTCGTTACTATTAAAATATTATTTATTTTGTTAGAAAATTTCAAATTTTTGTTTTACGTCAAATTACTTTTGTGATTAATTAGAAATCATTATATGGGCTAGTAACACCTGCCTTTTCATTTAATGTCAAACCGTCGTATACACTCTGTATATGAAGGTTATATCTGTCTCATATACCTAGTTACTGCAGCCATTATCTTATTTATGACGTACCTTTTATATTACGATTTGTGATTTATAAAAGAAAAAAGTGAAAATAAAAGTTATAAAGTACCTATACACGTATGTCACGTTAAAATCAAGTAAACTCAAGAATTATTTATCTTAGTATCTATATAATAGCCTAAATATTTTTGTTTTTCTACTTTAGTTAATATTTGTGTTAGTAACCCACATGCACAACAAGCCAGTTAATAATGTTACCATATAAAAAATCTTTCTCACCCTGACTGTGGGATATTAATTTAGTGACAACAAATTTCAACTCTGGATATGTTGCATTTGGGTTCGTTTTACAATGATCACGTGTGTTCGTTATGTCGGTTGTGTATTTTGTTGTAAATCTGCTTTCTGAAATTTTAAATAAAATAAAACATCAACTAACTTGTTGTGCAAGAGGCATTGAAATAATGAGCCTTACACGAGGCAAATGTTGCCAAATATAGTACCTAATCTTTCTTTTTTTATGTGATTAAGATAAAAACTTTATAACTTTCACTATAGGTACCTACTTGTGTTATAAAAGGAATCTGAAACTAAGTAGGTATTACACAACTATAAATTTTAGATTAGCTCTATCAGACATATGTACCTATTATTTTTTAGAAAATGTAATTGCTTACCATCAGGTGGACTATTTTGTGGCAAACAAATTGCCACCAAAGTCGTATAAAAAAAAAGTGGTAGGCCCCCAGGAGTGTTAACGCAGAACGTAAACGCGGAAACCTTTAAACAGTCGTAATAATATACCTGCTTGTTCCTCTGGTGTCTTCACAGTACTGTTGGTCGCTTCACCGTTCGACGGCTGTCCTTTTTTGTTCTTGTCGTATCCATTCGCTCTTGGCCTTGTATGATCTGTAAATTCTATACTTTTCAATGAGCTTATTCTTTTAAAATTTAAACAGTACTACCAGCTTTAATATAGCTTTTAGGTCGATAATTACAGAAATCAATAGAAGTGAGAAAAACCACGATTGTAACTTGTGCATTAAACGACATTTATAGCAAATAAATATTCTGGAGCTGTGTCACTTCACAATTTACGTAGAGACCTCCTTATAACAATTCAACCATCGCGGATACAGCTACAATTCTGAATCATTTTCAGTCAGATTGAACAAAGAACAAGTCAGCATAACATTCTTCCTTTCTTTCATCAGGGCCTGTTAGGTCCTGACCTTAAATTTGAATCCCTGGTTTTGAATCCACCATTGCATCCAATAACTGCCGATTTTAGTCCATAAATTTCTCTCAATCTTGTACTGATGCGTCTAATTTAATGTTATTTATTGCATTGCCTAATACTTACTATTGGCATACACGGTAGAGCGATGTATCTGCTGGCCGGACAGTTCGGGGAGCGTGAGCGGGCGCCGAGTGCTTCGGCCCCGGGAACTCACCATGTTGAAGTCCCTGAAATAACGATAAACATCATTGTTGAATGAAGCTAGTTAAGATAAAACAAGTAACGTCTATTTCCGTGTAGGTATTTGTCAGCTGTTCCAGCAGTGCGTCATGGATTCACTATAATTTGCTTCGAGTGCAGAATCGTAGTAGGTTTAGGTACTTGATTTCAATTCAGAACAATCTGTCCATCATATTCTTTGGAAGTATAATCTTTGTGAAAATGAACGTGAAATCATACTTTTTATTCTCCGAGAATTTTTTAAGCTGTGAGAAAATCCTCGATTTTGCAACCGGATTATCGGACCAGAATTTTGCCCTAAACCCTTAACTCTGTGGCTGACACATTATATATATGGAAGGTATATGGTATACCATACCATATACATACATCAACTGCCTTCACCTTGGCTCGGCATTTCGTCATAGGTATGGCAATTTGAATGAAAATTACACTCGTTTAGTGAGAAATTATATGCTATCTAGATGTACTTACTCTCTAAGCGGTTCTCGCCAAAAGTCAGGCGTGTGTACCGGCGGGAAGTGGTAGTTGTTTTGATAGCCGTAGCCGTCCAGACCGCTGGCGCGCAGGCTCGCGTGCAACGAGTTCTTCATGCACTGTAACTGTACGCACACTATTGTTACCCCATCACATTTGAGACATCAGAAAAGTGCCTGATCAAGTGCAAATTATTATTGATTTTTTGAAAGTGCTGGATTCCCAATTTCCACACTTTTCTTTTTTCTCACCCTCAATCCTTTTACCTATCCCACTCCCTTCACGGTAGGCAGCGACATCGCAGAGTCTCTGGCATGGCAGGAGCGATGCTAGAGACTCTGAGTTGTCCATGAGCGACAGTTATCACTTACTATTAAGTGGGCTATTTGCTCGCCTATCACTATCGGCAATAAAAAAGCCTTGACTGGCAGGCATTATTCATATATGAGTGCTATTATTACTGTCGTTAAGTAAAGATCAGAAAACTAAATGGCAGTTCAGAAACACGGTACGCTACCTAGTTCTTTGAAATGAGTGACGGTCCGAGCGATTTTCTTTAATCAGACTGCTATATATGTAACTGAATGCACACAAAATTGTGCGGACATTGGTGTACAATAAAATAAACTACGTTAGGTACATAAATGACAATTTATCCAGCTCGACAACCGATTTAAAACCGGTAAGGAACACATCACAACAAAATATTTAGTTGAGTACGTACTACGTCACAGAATATTGACTAAAGAATGAAATACACATAATGTTCAAGTTCTTTTCTTTTTCGTTGCATTATTCCTACTACATTGTTATCTGTGTGTAGATGCAATGATATCATTTAAGAAATGCTTTTAATTAGAATTATCTTAGAGTGTCTTCAAAGTTATTATATAGACGCTCTAAATTAAAATTAAAAAAATAAAATTTCTACTGACGAAACATTTACTTATAATTTGTTTTAGGTAGAATTATTTCAATACAACACTTTTAATCCAATCATTTTGTAGATTTTATTTTGCAAACGCATAACATAAAACTAAACACTACTTTAAAACAGCAACGGGCACGGGACACGTGAACAAAAAATCTCATGCAATGAACAACTTAATAGTGTCCAAGATAAGACTTATTATTAAACCTGCATGTAGTGTTTTAGGTGCTCCCCTAACCTGCTACCCAAAATAGGCAATGGTAAATTGAAAGCCTATTTAAACATGATTCAGATTTTCAAAAGTAGGTGTGAATTTACGAAAAATTCATCGACGATGTGCAACGCTACAAAATTCTTGATCAATTTTCCACCCCAAATTTATTGTACAAAAAGTTTGATTAGATATATCCGTCCGCGACTGGTTTCATTTTATATAATGTTTATAATTGTTTTTCTTAATTCCTAGAAGTGGTAATTACGTATCTTATTTTAAGTGTACAGTGCAGTATAGTTAGTATATCGTCGGCGGGTGTCCCGTCCGCGGTCTCTACACGACACCGGACACGCACCGGTTACTCAACATGCCCTTTTTTTACCTCGTATTTTGTATTGTTTTTATGTTGCCAAAATGTTTATTAATGTACTTACTTAGTATTCACAGTTAAAATTTTGAGATAGATAAGTATAGGAAGTGGTCTGACCTATGAATTTCATGATACCTACGTACTTATCGATTTTATTTGTCACCTAAATCCTATTAATATAATATAAATATATATATAATATATTTCCTAATTTAGCTAATGTGTTAATTAATCGCAATAAAACCAACAGTACCTAAATAGTTATATTGTAACTAAGGAATAAGGCCACTCGATGCGGCTGTTAATTTTCCTTTGATTTATTGTGCTAGTAAAATTTTTGTAATTCATAAAAATTTAATTAGGTAGGTACCTACGCTTTGTGTTCGTGGGTTTTGTATTTGTAGATATATTGCCAACACATTTTACGTAAGCGATGCTTAATAATCAATGCCATTGCCCCCAAACATTGGGGCAGTAATTACTAGTACCTACTAAGCTAGCCCTTTAATGCTGTGTTTCTTGTCACGCGGGTAGCCGTCCGCATGCGGATCTGGTCCGCGTGCGGGCATCATTAAATACATGTTTTCCCTATAACGCGGTACCGTGCTGTCACCCGCATGCGGACCGGATCCGGGCAAGGGAAAAATACGCATGACAGGGAAAGGGTATTAAGTTAATTGAAAGTAATTTTTCTCTTGTATAGCACGTTCCCGTATGGGACCCGCTCGGAGGTCGAAGGCAGGACAGTTGAGTGTCCGGCGCGGGCGGGACACGTACGTGTGCGTGGCGCGCGGCGGCTCCGTCAAACAGTAGGTTAGTGACGGCGCCGGAGGAGGGCGCCAGTACCTCGCGTCGCTGGCGCTCGGCGTCCGCGCGCAGCCGCCGCACCAGCCGCTCCGCCTCCGCCAGCCGCGAGCGCAGCTCCGCGCGCGAGCCCTCCGCCTCCGACCCCGCGCCCGCCTCCACACCACGGAGCTTCCTGCCGGACAAACATGACGCATCACCACTATACTATCGACGTCTTTTTTATCGTTGTAGCCTACCAAAGTGACTCGACTCTGATGGTAAGCAGTCAATGGAATCCAGAAGTGATGATCACCATTCCAAAAGCCATCGTCTAAAACTATTGGTATGGTGGCCTCCACTATAGCGGCTTAGTGAGATGCTTTGTCACGCCCCGCTTAAAAGATCTAGGATCAAAATTAGATGAAAACACATGCGTCTAAACCTATCACTACCACCATTGCTCATTTTCAAATATGCCTACTTACATAGCGAAAATTTTTAATATTATGTTGAGTTAGCACCTATTGAGTAGATAATATTTTGAATGCACTTCCTACAGACTATATCTATGAGTTACTTGAAGAGTCTCACTCTCAACAAAGCGGTCGATAAATGGATTCTAGTATAGTCCCCATACTTACTCAGTCTGCGCGTCGACGAGGGTTTGCAGTTGCAGCGCCCTTGCCTCGGCGGCTCGCGCCTCGCCCCTCGCCGCGCTTGCCTCGCGCTCCAACCGCGATACTTCACGCTTCAGCCTTGTCTCCTGACAATAAACAATAAACTACAGCAAATCGTCTATAATATTAAACTTATCAGATTGTTACCATAGCCCACAGACCCTATAGATTCCGCCTACAGACCAATGTACATAACATCTCACTACGGACACTTAATTCAAATTCAAGTCATATATACATAGCTTCACGCCTTTTATCCCCGAAAGGGTAGGCAGAGGTGCTTAATCACCACGTTTCGCCATTTTATTTTTGGGTCCCATGTATCAGGAGGCGAGCCTGTTGCCATATGTCGGACACAATTCCAGACGCCGGCTAATACTGACAACTAAAAAAAAACCAATATCATTTTACCCGACCTGGGGATCGAACTCTAGACCTCTCGGTAATCCGTACACAGTACGCAACCACAGAGGCAGTACCACAGTAGTGTTATTACTCGTTTAATTACCTCATTTTCGCCATTCTCGTCAGTCGGAGGTGTCACAACTTTGGGTGTGGACTCCTTGTTAAATATCAGTTGAAACTGCAAGTCTGTAACAAATAAATGATACTTTAAGAACGTTCACACAAAAAATGGTAACGCAAACGTCGCAATTTAGTGTAATTTTTTCGTGGTTTTAAATTTTTATTATTTCCAAGTTTCCAATGTAATATTTGCATATAAATAGAACTGTAAGCATTATGGTTACTTACTTTTTATACAGCATTCATGTAATTATAAAAAGTGTTCTGAAAACATTTTTAAAATATAGCATTGATCAAAATAAACAATGAAAACTACGACGTTGCCACTCTTTTGTGTGAACGCTCTTAACTCTCGGCTAATATTTTAAATGCACACTAAAATAGCTTGTTAAGTAGAGCGCATAATAGAAAGTGAAATGAATAACATAGGCATAGGTACTATACCGTAAGGAATATTCTTAAATGTATAATATTTTATACTTGAAACAATTTAGTAATTACTAGCTGCGCCCTGCGGCTTCGCCCGCGCAGAAATTAGTATAACTCGGGAACCAGAGCGATTTTCAAAAAAAAGTAGGCACTATTAGCCTATGTCCGTCTCTGGTACCGACTCTATCTACATACCAATTTTCATCGAAATCGGTTCAGCCGTTTAGGCGTTGAGTGGTAACATATACACACATACCTACTTACACACAAACTTTTGCATTAATTATAAAATAGGATTACAATCGTGCATTATCATTAGGTAAATGGTATACCTAATATTAAAAATTAAATCATATTACATACTACAAAATCTGACCAAGTTGGAGTGCATAGTTATTGTTACAAGCCAAAAATTGTAAGTAGTTTTTTATTGCCTTCTTTACCTATATCTGTAATATGTAGTAAGGTTGCTGTAAACTTGTGCTTTATTACTAAAAATATGTTTTAGCCAGAGTTTTTATTATCGTTTTATTCGATCGAATCTTTGATTATAACATGGCAGGTATAAAACTATAAAAAAGGTCCCCGGAAAGCGTCTATCTGGAATCGTAAATCTCAAGATCCACCAATGAATTTACATGCGGTTTTCACTGTGATGTTAAACGTCTCTCGAGAAAGATTTTCGTATATAATATACAATACAAATACAAAATCATTTATTCCACTCACTCGAACATAAAAATACATACACAAAATTAATACATTGTTTCTAAAGTGGAAACGGTATGGGCACAGCTAGCGCTGGTTTTAAGCCCACCCGAAGTCAAAAGAGGGAAGAGAATTGGAGGAAATAGGTAACATAATTATGTAGAATATTACACAGTAATTTAAGTATTAGTAAAGTAAGTAAGTAGGTAGTAGCACTATAGCAGAAGGTAAGTTAGTAACAATATTAAGGTTCTAGTGACAAATTTGAACAAAGCCTTAACTAAATTTGACATATAACCTATCTTTTCTGGGACAAACCAAATTTTCAAAGTTTTATACTAACTTGCCGCGGCGCGGTTTCACTCACGTCTTTGCTTACTGCTCCGCCCTTTTTGCCAGAAGCGTGATGTTACATAGCCTATAACCTTTCTCAATAATTGGGCTATTATACACAAAAAGAATTTTCAAATCCGACTGGTAGTTACAGAGATTAGCGCTTTCAAACAAACAAAGAAACTCTTTCGCTTTATATAATAAGTATAGATTAACCTATTACCTAAAACTGAGCTGTTATATAATAATAGATATAATAATATGTGGACACTATCACACACCGTCATCTAGTCCCAAGCTAAGCAGAGCTTGTGTTATGGGTACTAGATAACTGAAATATAATACATATACATACTTTTTTTTGTAAATACATACTTACAATACATAGGAAACACCCAGACTGAAGACAAATACAAATGTTTATCACACAAATATTTGCCTTCCGCGGAAATCGAACCCACGACACCCGGCGTCGTAGTCAGTTACACTAACCTAGACCAACGGTGCAGTCAATATAAATCAATATAAATTTCAACTTTTCCTACAGATAGTAATAAATAAGATAAATAGTATTATTAATATAATTAGATAGTATTTATTAGTTTAACTAGTGGCTGTACGTATCAACTTATATTCTCGTCCAGTGTACTATTCTCGTTAGTTCTCTGATTCATAAATTTAGTTGAGATGTTCACGGAACAAAACGACTAGTTCTAGTAGGTACCTAATGCTAAATGTGCGAGAGCAATTTAATGACCGTGTTTAGGAGTTGATAATTATAACATTAACCTAAACGACTACACATAACCCTTTGTGTTTTATGTTGTCTTGAATGTTGATAATGATGATCCGAAAACACGTCATAAAATTGGCAGTAGAATTTTATAGTAGTATACCAAAAATAGTCCATTAATTAATCTATATCTATCTGAATTAAATGTTTGTAATATGTTGCTATATTCTTTAATTATAACATCTAAGTGCACATTCACACAGAACGTCCGTATTTACCGGATCAGTTTTAACGGATACGGAGTTACTGGAGATAATGTTTACCACACAGAATCGTTTTAATGGATGTGGAAACGGACCGCTTTTGCTTTTGTTGGATCTAGAATATATGTGTTTCCATCTAACTTTGATCCTAGGTCTTTTAAGCGGGGCGTGAAAAAGCATCTCACTAAGCCGCCATAGTGAAGGTCACCATACCAGTAATTTGGCTTTTGGAATGGTGTCCACCACTTCTGGATTCCACTGACTGCTTACTATCAGGCAGAGTGCAGTCACTTTGGTAGGCTAATATAAAAAAAATACAGTCTTGTGTGTTAACTTGCTCGTACAACTGCTTATACAATAAAATGAGTCTGTAAAACAGACTAGCTGTGTGAATGCGCACTAAGTCAACGGCCATACTATTTAAATTATTTCTTAAAGCTGATGAATAATTATTTATATATCATCTTTATCGGTTAATAAGAAGTTTCTTGCCAGTTCTTCTCGTGTCTCTAGTATTGTCAGCAAATTGACAATAAACTAAACATCTTGAGCAAAGAACCTATAACTTGTTGATTAAGTCAAGGCACATCAAAAACCAAAAGATGTTAAACCAGACAAATCCTGTACAATATACTGCTCGTACCTACTTAAGTAAAACAAGTTAACTTTTTACACCACCTTTTTACAACCTAACAGTAACTACCGCAGGACAGTCCCAAGAGGCATTGTCAACAATGTTGCCGAGCCTGAAGTTAGTAAGTACAATTCGCATTCTAGAACCCATACATATCACCGCTCTATAACTATGCTTAAGTTGGATCTGGATAGCGTAATGTAGTTGTTGTATTATTATTATTGTTGGGCTAGAAGCAGTCAACGGCCTCTTTGCTTCCTCGACCAGAATTGATCTTTTGTAGCGCTCGTGTTATTTATAGTTCCCTGCTTAGTTCTATAGAATCTAGGAACTTCCAGATTGTCTGAGCAGAAAGAGACTGTATCTCATCTGGTTGCGCCTGGTGCTGTCCTAAATGGATGCTTCTTTAGTGCGTGAGTGGTCCACAAGAGCAGAGGACATGCATTGCAGTATTCTTAGACTCTTGACAGAATCGGATTATTACGGTAGTAGATCCACGCTGATTTCAGCATGAATGGGCCGGATCGTCTGGGGAAGTACTACCCTCTCATAGAAGATCGACTTAAGAGTAGTAGTATCCGTACTACTGCGTTTCGTTCGGTGAGTGAGAGCGCCGGCGGCCCAATTTCCCCCCTTTCCTCTTTCCTCACGTCCCTCATTTCCTTCCCCTAACCCCATTCCCAGCCGCCATAGTGGAGGCCACCATACCAGCAGTTTAAAACGATAGCTTTTGGTATAGTGGCCGCCACTTCTGGATTCCACTGACTGCTTACCATCAGGCGGGGTGGAGTCACTTTGGTAGGCTATACTATAAAAAAAAAAAAAAAAAATTCTGCACATTCTGGACCTGCTTAGGTTGAGTTTAAACATATCATTAATAATTACCTCTGTTCCTCTCTCTCAGCGCCTCGATCTCAGCGTGGAGGCCACTCAGCATGAGCCGGTGCTGCTCCTGCAAGAAGCGCACACTGTGCTCCAGGTGAGCTACGCGCGCTACAGGGTCACCCCCGATTATAAACGCGCTGCCCGTCGATTCAGGAGGCGATTTCTTCACCTGAAGATTATGAAAAGTTGGGTTAAAGCTTGTTAATTAACATAAGGTAATAAAAATTGCTTTTGATACAGTAAAAACACGAATGAATTTTGAAAACTCTAGCGGAAGGTGGTTTACTGTTGGATGTTATACTGTATTTTGGGGAGCATTATGGTTTACTGTATTTTGGGGAGCACACCTTTTCAATAGGGAACTTAACTTATAAACCAGGGTTTTTCCTAGGTTCCCTTTTTTATGAAATGCAAAGCAAGCTCACGACAGGCTATCTTTTTGAAGACATAGAAGTTATGTAAACAAGTACAGACTTCGCAGTCCAAGTTCTGTATAGCCGCCTAAATATTATATGTAACGTACCCACATACTGAGCAATTTGTTAGAAATGAAATGAGTGCTTAGTCCGAGTTTATTTTACGTTAACGCAATCGAGACGTTTATGACATTCGGTGCTCCGATTGGCCCGTTCCAAGCTTTCAAGCAATGAGAGCCAAACGCGGTAAATATTTCGATCGCGTTAAGGTTAAAACAATTCGCACTTGACATTCTGTAAGTTGTAGTTAGGTGATCATTGTATATAGTCTGTAGTAAAGGATGTAACTGCGTATGTAAATAAAACATTTCAAATTCCTAAAAGACACATTTAGCATGCCAAAACAATTGTATTTTTTCACAATGAAACAAATATTTCAAACAAATAGTGAGGATTTTAGGTGCCTATATTACGACACTAAACATATTATCGAAGGAAAGATAATAAAGAAGAAGAACGATGGTCGATGACTAACGAGGCACAGTTTCTCAAAATTGATGAAGGAGGAGGTCGAGTTTAAAACACGTAGGAAAGTTTAAGAACTTAAGTGTGTGCGACAGATTAAAATGGAAGAAACTGCATAGACAATAACAGTGCTCTTAATTAAAAAACAAAGTTAGGCTACGCACGCAAAAAAAAAGAGCAGTGTACTAGAAATATTGAAGTTTAATTATCAAATCATAATTATATACCATGTTCTTCGATTACCAAATAAAAATATTTAAATAGAAGGGTAATTCATTGCAATAGTCTTTACACAGACATAAACTTAATAGTCCATGATTCGAACAAAGAAGAGCGGGGTATTACACTTGCATACATAATTAAACACACAATTACACAATACAGTTGCAGCACAATAATTAGTTCAATGTTACAAAAATATGATTAATTAACTTACAAAACAGAATAACCTGAATCGTAGGGTTTATGCGTATGCCACAAAAGTGTAGGTAATTACATAATTATTTTTATGTAGAATTTATTATAGATAGTCTTTTAACTAGTGAAGAAAAACATTGTGAGGAATCCTGGACTTCTGAGGAAGTCTAAAATCGTCAATCCGCCTTAACCAAGCGTGGTGATCAATGCTCATGCCTTCACTGTATAAGAAGAGGCTTTTCCCTGCAGCGAGATAATAACGGGCCGATTGAATCTTTCAACGTATTTATTTAATAATTATTTTTCATAATAATAAATATTTTTCTTCTCTTTCGATGTTTGTACCACAATGGCTACCTTAGATGTCTGTAGGTAAAACACTACACTAGTGTTTTAGAGGGTAAAGGACGCCGCTGGACCATTTGTACCATAGATGCAGTATCCCAGTCGAACTCCGATATAAATTCTTTGTTATTTATTTATTTTTGACACAAAGTAACGTTACACGAAGACCTATAAAGTCTCTGGTTTCCAAACTAGTAAAAACTGTGTTTCGGAAACCTGAAATGCGCGCGAACTCTGCTTTGTGAGATAGCTCAATAGCTATCTCGCACACATTCATAGGTGTAGTACAAACCAATGTTTGTTCTATAACTATGAATACGTTTCAGCTATGTCTTTTGGTGGACAAAGGACTCAGCATTTAGGTACATACACATTTGGCAAGAATATACCATAACCGAAATTATCGATAGCGTTCACTGTAAATATAATATACAGTAGTTACATGGTCCTTGTAGACATAATATTTTACATAAGTAGGTGTCATCAATTAATCATTAGGTACCTACTTAGTTATCTTTTAATAATAATTATAATATTTTTTATTATTGTACACATCACATAATAAATACAAAAGAGACAACATAAAAATAAGTATCTAGGTACCTTGGTAGGTATAATGGGCGGTCTTATCGCTAGAGAGTTCTCTTCTAGACTCTTAGTTATTAGAGAAGCAGTAGTTGATGGTGCAATAATAAAAATAAAATAATACTAAATGTACAATTCAATAAATTTTAAAGCCATAAATTATTGTTCTATTAAATAAAAAAACATCTAACTATGCAATTTCCACGAACTTTTCTCCATCAGTAACAGTAATAACAGTAATTGTATGGGAAAACCATCTCATCTGATATGCATAATGGTTTTTCCATAACGACCTATTATGTCAATGACCGGTAGCGCTCTTTGTTAGACGTGATATGATGACCGAGCACTTTTATTATTTATGTTTAAATTAGATGGGAAACTATAATTAAAATAAATATTATTAAATTGAAGTAAAATAAATGTTTAATTTTATGTTTCTCAAAATCAATTATATGATATTTTGAATATGAATTAGCCGTAAAATACAAGAGTAAACTCACTTGAAGCTTTGCGAATGGGGCAACCGGAACAAGGACTTTGGACGCCATCATTCAGGTGTTCACCAGACAAGCAAAGATCACTCAGGAGCTCCCAGTGACAGCAGCGTTCTTTGTTGAGAACCGCGTCGCAACTCGCGCGTCTTCACAACGATCAAGATACAACATTTGTGCACCAACGACCTTGCTACTACACGTAATAATTAAAAATAAAATTCCACACTACAACACAAATAATAAACAGTGGCGTATTACTAATATTGTATGAGGTAGACGTTTGCAAAGTGAACCGAGGTCGCTGACCGCAGTGACCTTGAACTGATGAACTGCTCGTAACCGGTGAAAATAGAAATTGACTTTTGAAAGCACTGATTTTTTTTGCGGTTTGCCGTATATTTTTGAGGATTTGTCTCGTGTTTTTGTCGTGTATCGGACGGCGAATGCTGGGGCTGTGTAGGCAGGTGCAGGCGCGCAGGGCGAGCGCGAGGGGGGTCTGTACGGGCGTGGAGGGGTGGCGGGGTGCAGTGTCTATCGATCGCGCCGCCGCACACAGGTTCCGCGTACCGCTGACTCACGGGCTTCGTTTCTGTCACTATTCGCTCGTGGCGCGCTGCCAACTCCTCTGATGGCTTTATGGCATATCACCAGAGTCCCCGTTAATAGCTTCATTACGACATAAACATATTATATTAGAAATATGCTGAGACACTTGTGTGCTCACACTCGAGCAACTTTTACTCTTTTGTTGCTCGAGTTTGAATGAAATGTGATAAATCTTGCGCCAAGATTTATTATGGATATTATGAACGAATGGAACGAAGCACTTTGACTAATGAAACGACGAATACAACTCTATTATTCATAAGAGTCAGGCAGTTTAATTAAGGCTTAGGTAATTGCTCCATGCTCCATTGTCAATTGGAGTTATAAGGGACCACTTACTGACTAACAAACGCATCTACTCATCTTTTATAGGTACAAGAGATTAATTAAGCATTCGAACCTTGCAAGAAGATACTAATGCCTTTGAACTTGCCAAAATTATCTTGGACATTACTGACATACGATAAAGGAAGTCAACAGGCACTGAGTGTGCTTTGTGTCTTTTATGTATTTAACTGTATGTTTGTAAAGACCCACTCGAAATAGAGTTTGATTCCTAGTCATTCAAAATAAAATCTTTTTATAAAGACCGAAAATGGTCGAAATTGTCAATTGGATAAGGCACGTCCACTTCATAAACACGAGGTAGTGGGTTTGATTCCGAGCAAGTACCAATATGATTTTTCAAATCATATGTACTTTCTAACTTTATCTTGGACATTTCTGACAGATGGTAAAGAAAAACATCGCGAGGAAACTTGAACTTAGCCGCCTTGAGCAAGCGTGGTGATTAATGCTCATGCCTTCTCTATATGAGAAGAGGCCTTTGTCCTGCAGTGGGACAGTAAATAGGCTATAAGTATTATTTACTATATCTACAGCTAATTAAAACATTTCACATTTTCTCTTTTCAGTTAGTATTGACATCAAAATTATGCACAAACTAACACTTAACAACTTTCACATGACGATGGCAGTATGACAGACTATAAAACCTAGATCTAATACCAGTATAAATGACTTTAACCGTATTAATCCTAGCATGGTTTATTGCCAGAGAAAGTGGTGATAGTGTCAGGAACAATGTAGGTGATGTAGGCTTTATGAGGGCAATTTAAAACTCATGCCAAGTTTTGATTTGGAGCAACGAGCATACGAGATTTTTTTTTGTAATAAGTTCGCAAAGTGACTCCACTCTGCCTGATGGTAAGCAGTAAGATCCAGAAGTGGAACACGATCCTAACAGCTATTGTGCAATGCTGCTGCTGCTTTTTATCAAGAACTGATATCAAATTTGGAAGGGGACCCATGAATTACAAGAAAATTACATCTTTATGATAAGTAATCGCTTAAAACTCGCAAGAAAATGTCAGGCAACTGCGAGTCTAACTTATGCACAAAGGATGCGCCGCCGGCAAGGATGTTCTTATGAAAAATAAATATACCTTTGCAGTTGAAAAATAGCCTACCTATTAGGGTATATAGGTACCTCAATGAAAGATATCTTAAGATTTTTGATTTACGATTTAAGGAATAAAATACACAACAAATTTCTTTCGTTGTCTCTAGTTTTTTTTTTCAATCCTTAAACTTAGAATTATTTCTTTTAATTTATGCTATATTTTGTACACTGTTTGAAATTTAGATAAAATATCTTGTAAGCTATTATACATAGCTGTATAGTTTTACTAGCTTCCTGCGGCGCGGTTCCACCCGCGTCTTTGGTTACGGCTCTGCGCCCGGTCACCAGTAGCGTGATGTTACATAGTCTATAACCTTCCTCAAGAACTGGATTATCATACGCAAAAGAATAACTCAAATCCGACTGGTAGTTTCAGAGATTAGTGCGTTCAAACAAACAAACTCTCCCGCTTTATAGGTATAATAGTATAAATTATCACGAATGGACTTTTTAATAAAAATGTAATTTTAATATATACCGTACAAATAGGTACAAATAGCATCGAGCCACGTCAATATAACTAGGTCAATATAACCTCATTTGTCATGACACGTAAATTATTCAATATCATACATAAAAAACATATCAATTTGTAATAGCCACTCATGTTATTAATGTAATGGCTGCAGTCAGCGCAGTCATGCAAAGCTCGAACTCTGTTATATTCTTTTCACTACACGAAATACACGTAATTTATACTATTTTGAAAAACGGAGTTTGTTTCTTTGATTGAAAGCGCTAATCTCACGAACTACTCGGATTTGAATATTTTTTTTTGCGTATGATAGCCTTGTTCTTGAGAAAGGTTAAAGGCTAAACGCTGTCCAGTTTACTGTGGATATATACCTAATATAATTTTTGACGCGCTTTCAGGATTTTATAAAAACATCAAAAGGTGTGATAATTTTTATTGGTTAAACGGAGTAGAATTTACTGCCGTATTATTATGTGTTAACTTACTATTTAGTAGTAGCCGTTTGTTTAATGGTAAATTTTGTGTATATTTAACAATTTAACGTCATCACAATCATATCAACTATCTAATTTTTCTCGTTTTCTTAAAAATCATGGCGTCGTTGTTATGTAGTTATTAACTGCAGTTTAAGCTCTAATAATTCATTTGTGAGAATTAGAGTGTGCGATTTTTGATCCTCTAATGCAATTCACAGTCACAAAAGAGTTGCTATTCTTTCTTTTTTGAGGCTAAGTATAATATCTGTCACTTATTCGTATGGTTATCGTTCTTGAGATCCGTGATCCTTATTGAAAAAACGTTCACTCAACACAGAAATACTAAACGATATTTCACATTCTGCGATACTTGAATTTACTGATATTTCTTTATAAACATAATAATAAAGGTTGTTTTTAATACATAATATAATATATAGCCATTAGAAATAAGATCCAGTTATTTTATAGTGAAGTGAAGTCTAATTATTTTAAATACTTATCTATTACTATTTTATTACAGAATGCCTTTTAAAATAGTAAAAACTTTAAATGGCAACATGGCAGAGCTGTGAATCTGCCCTTTAGGGTGGGAAATGAGGGGCATTTTCCAATGGCCAAACAATAAAACAAAAAACCTTTGCAAAATAAAAATTTCTGTCCCTAAACCTGAATGGATTCAAATGAAAAGCATCGAGGAAGATGTTATGTCTATTGTAATACTAAAGGCAGGTCATCTTGCTTTTCTAGTGATACAATATAGTCTTCAGTTACACTGATGTTTTTTTGTAACTTTAATGAGCATAAGATCATCTATTACTTCTATAATGAAACTTGTAGTAGTGTTATAGTGGCTACTGAAACTCCTATACAGTTGCTGCAAACAGTCTACAATTAACCCCACTCTGTAGTCAAGTAGCATAAAAAAGTTACAATTGAAATCACTGTGCAGCTGTAGGTAGCAGAATGACCTTTATTAATCTCAAATAAAGGTGTAAGCAGCAAATGAGTTCTTCTGTGAACTACTGTGAAGACTAAAGTTGTATTTGGTTCAGGTTCTAGCTTTTTTAGTAACTTCTATACCTAAAGACGTTACCGGACGCGGTTACGCAAGTTTGAACTGCTTTTTAGCCCTTAAACCGCTATTTTACAGCTGAAAGTTACAAAATAGGCTGCTATTTTCACTAGTATGCTCCTTGCGAGCGATCGCCAATTCACCTAAGCGTGGCAAACATGAACACTCTTCAGAAATAATACTTGGAAAACGTATATCCACTACCTGCCTATTTTTTTTTATATACGTCGAAGGTGACAAACAAGCATACAGGCCCGCCTGATGGTAAGCAGTAACCGTAGCCTATGGACGCTTGCAACACCAGGAGCATCACTAGCTCGTGGTCGACCCTGTTAAAAACCTACTTGATGTATATCGGCATAGATCACGCGAAAATACGAAACCGTTTTCCAAAAATTTTAAGACACAAAAATCCTCTTTAAATAAACTTATTTACCCAATCGGTATCAATTCAGGATCTGATACATCACATGCTGTTGGCAGCTAACCAATCAGCCACGAATTAATACAACCTTCAGTCACCTTAATCAATCGAAATAACTGATCGAACTCTATTCTGCTTCACGTCAGCTATCAAATTAAAAATGCAGATTGGGTTTGAATAAAAAATACCGACATATTCTGAATTTTGAGTGTATCGTGGTAATTCAAGGTGTTGGTTGGTTCACTGGCCTGGATGTGTGTGACCTTTATGACTGAATAACTTTCTATAGGTGGCAGGCTATATTTAGAACGTACGAATCTGCTGTAAAGTCGTGAATAATTTTGGTGAAAATATTTATTATAGTAGGTATTCGGAAAGGTAGAGCCGTTGCTCATTGTATTCCCGGTAGAACACCGATTGATCAACACGCTTGTAAAATAATTGTTTTGCAGAATAGTTTTTAATTAAATCAATTTATCATGATGGCCTAATTAAAAGGTATAAGGTTTATTTAAAGCACGTAACCAGATACGGTAGCTAATACAACTTTTACTTATAAACTTACCAGCTGTTCTAGTAGTTAAAAGACTGATAATACCTTACACAGTGTTCATGAAGTAAATTCTGGACAAACAAAATTTTGTCCCGTGGTAATTTAATGAAACCTATAACCCACATAGGCCTAAAAAAGAAAATTGGGGAAGGCCTATGCCCAGCAGTGGACGTCTTTTGGCTGATATGATGATGATCATAAACCACAATTTTTTGCCCTCTTGCATAGCACTTGTATGCGCTACCACTGAGCCACCAACTCGACAAATATTTGTGAATCTTAAAAACGAACCTATTTTTTAAATATAAGTAGGTTATAGCTTACCTGGCTAATAATATCATCTTCAGATAAGTTACCCAGGGTCAATATAGCAGTTCTGCTCCATTGTGGGAAATGTCTCGCCTCAGGTTGTAATGATACCGGCGGCGCCCCCTTTACGGGCAACGTGCGCGGGCTAAATAACACACTAAAAAATAAAGTAAGGCAATCAAATCATACGTTACAATTAGTTTTTTAAAGAAGGAATTTAATCGATTTGGTGGCATACTTTTTAACGATTTTAATCGATTCTTTAAATGTGATTTTTGATCAAGACTAGGTAAGACGAATCGAATTCTTTTAAACCACCCAAGGGCAGTAAATCATAAGTACAGTGGTTGGTATATAATTGTGGTTCTACTGCACCGGTGGGATAACTCGGTGGGGTCACGGGCCCTTACTTAACCAAATTTAGATAATCTTCGGAGATTATAGGCACCTTTACTTTTTTTAAAAGAGGCCATCTTTTACGTAGGCGCCGCTTTGATTATAAAAATCGAATGTGAACTTACCTCACCTTGTAGGTGGGTACTACATAAGTTTTAAGCAAAGTAGCGGGCAATTCAACATGATATTACTAAAATTGGACAAATAGAATTTAACCAAAAGCGTAAAAGATGATCGAAAAGTATTTTTATATTAAATGAGAAATTAATTTTGCTGTAGGTATCGTTTACATTGTCAGAATGTAAACAATCAATAATAAAATTTATTACTTAATCGATTTTTACGAAATCGATTCAAAACGATAAATAAAATCGATTCGGTAAGAAATTGTGCATCCCTTCACAAACAAATACAAACACGCTTCTACAATTTAACCCCGCTAATTATAGTTTAATTTGCTAGCCAACACGTAAAAGCACGTAAATATCACCTGTCAATTTAACAGATAAGAAAATATCAAAAACAACGGTTGACTGTGATAAGCTATAATAATTTTTTTTAGTTTTTTTATTTTTTTATTCACATCAATATAACTATTCTTTAATTTCAAAACTATTAAAGTAAAAGTACTTAACATTCTTGAAAGGCGATGTGGTTTTCTATTAAAATTATTGACTCGAACATAACACGTGTGAAGCAGAATCGTTTGTTTCTTTCTGTATACTAAAAAAAACATACCGTCGCTAGGCAACGTAATAGGAATACAGGAATTCATTCGTGAGACGCAAGCCAACACGCAACGTTAAAGCTCTTTTAATGTATTTAATTAAAATATCTTAAACTTTTTATATATAACTTAATTATTGTTCGACTATGAAAATATTTCTTATAATATTTGCTTAAAATAGTAAAGTAATTAATAATTAATTATGTTAAAAGTATTACATTTGTGTTTTTATTAGACGTCAGACGTGTTTTCTGTTAGTTGTCAAATTCAAATTTTATCATTTATTTTGTAATGACCATTAATTATCTTGATATTTTGGTGAATATACTTATTTTCGCGTCAATTTTATAGTGAGCAACGATGGAAACATGCGTAAGAGGATTTTCATATATGTGTGACCAGGCGGAGACGATGAACCTTCATGTTGGTATTTGATATATTTTGTTAATAATATGTTTTATGATTATTATACTTAATGATTATTCTTGTTTTCTACACATTATAACTTTTCCCCTAATATCTAAATTGTGCAGTGATTGTGTTTAGCGCCATCTTTCGTATTTCATACAAACTACCATGCCCGTAGCAAAATTTTTTTTTTTATTCCTTCACAAAATCAATTTTTAGTAATGCGTGCGCATTATTTGTTTATTACACTATATATCTGTCATAGGTAACATTAAGCTAAGTATGTTACTTCCAAACTCATAAATATTTTACAAGGCTATAAGTTTTAGTAGTACAGTGACATCTATCGCCTGAAATTGCAACTTTTCATACAGTTCATAGAAGAAGATGAATTGGAGAGGACATGGAAAAACTCGCGACGGGAGAGAAAGAAACTACGAGAACAAAAAATATGGGAAGAGTTCGTCAAAGAAAAGGATATTATCAGTACAGTTTGTCACGGTGAGCTGATTGTTTGCAATTCTACTAGCTCGTGCCGCCTTCCCCATCGTGCGGGTAGGTAGGTTAAGAATTTTAATTTAGTTCTAAAAATCCTAACGCCGACTATCTACGGATTTGTGACTCTAAACTCTGTCAAGTATTTTTAGAGATTCCGTGTATATGCAACCCCAGCTATCTGTGCAGATCTCTAAAAGCCTCTGTCTACCTGTAGCTCTGGTTAGAGTTGAAGCTGTCGGCTTAGCAACTTTAGTCAGAGCTAGGTGAGACCTTCGGTTACCTCCCGGATGAGAACTTTCTGCATCCCTTGGTGCTTCTTGTGTTTATTGAGTGACACACTCAGTACCTACTTGTATATGAGGGTTTACGCGTCATGAGTGGCAAAGTCCAGTCTATTGTCATATTTCGTGGTTTTCAATTTTTATCATTTAGCTACTTAATCTCAGCTATATTTTAAAAATTATTATATGTTTTGTTAGCACGCTAGAATTAGGTTAAAGCTGTATAAAAATTAAGTAACCATAATCCTTCCAGTTATTTTACTATGAAAATAACGCAACTTAAGTTTTAAATCTATTATTTTCATATATATAGAACTGTAAACGCAATATTTTACTTTTATACAGCTTTCTACTAATTCTATCATGTTAACAGAACATATTTTAAAATATAGCTCGGATTATATGATAAAAATTTAAAACCACAAAAGTTGCGACGTTGCCACTCATGAGGCGTAAACGCTCTCATTAAATTTATTAGTTAGACGTACTTATTTTATAAGTTTAAAATTAATTATGTTTACCTACTCAAGATGATCAGTACCAGTTTTTGGAGCAGTTACCGGAAGATTGTTTGAAAGGTATGATGGCGACTGAACTGGACAAGATTAAGAAAGAAGTGGAGGCTGAGGAAGAAGCTAAGGTAGATAATGTTTTAGAGTATTTTCTCCCTGCAGTGAGACAAAGAAAAATATCATAACATTGGCTAGACATGATTCATGCGTCGGCATTTACAAAGCTTAAGATCTGCCTTATGTTTAATCTATCGTAATGTTTCTGTTTTCGATTTGATGGAAATTTCTGTTTCGATACAATAGATAAGAAAACACTTGCAAGATCTTACAAACTCAAGTTATGTACTATATTTGTTTAAATTATGTATACACTAATTTAATAGGTACTATATTTCATTTAATTTCCTTTCTGTCTGTTTGTACACTTCATTTGTTCTCACACTTGATATTTTTCCTCTTCCACTCTTGAGGTTTGCTGGAAGAAAAGTCACTTTTAAGTTAAGCTTGCCTTTGTACATGATATTTCTTACAATTATGTAATATGTTCTATGTGTGTACAATAAAGAATATGGAATACGGAACTCAAGTAGATGAAAGAGCTTTCCGACAGCTGAGAATAAGACCGCGCGGCCGCTGAGCTAGTCGCCTCCCTGTTTCCCTGGGCCAGACATAAATTTATACTTTAATATATCCGTAGAATCTTCTCACCACCTTGCTCTTAATTACCAAAATTTGCATCAATTTAACACAACCAAGTATTACAGATCTCATTGATGGCTATACCACAGCAGCCAATAATAAGATCACCTCTCACCAGTTCTCCGAGCAACCAAACCAACTCGGATGATGAAAACCAGCACACGTGTGTGGTATCATTCGCTGATGACATCGATAACGCTGATAACGACAATTTGTTTCATATATTCCATGACGAGAGAGACGATTTATCTGGTAAGTACGGATTTATACAATAAGAAAGTATTTCAGATACATATGTACCTAGTAGTAATTTACTTCGAGCGCGTCTAGCACTGTATTCCAACAATTAAGTTCCCGGCATTCGCATACGAGCAAGGTTTTCTCAGTTTGGCGTCAGTCTGGTTCATCAGTCTTTTTTTTTATATATATTAGCCTACCAAAGTGACTTCACCCCGCCTGATGGTAAGCAGTCAGTGGAATCCAGAAGTGGTGACAACCATACCAATATCCATCGTTTTAAACTGCTGGTATGGTGGCCTCCACTATGGCGGCTGGGAATGGGGTTAGAGGAAGTGAGTGAGGGAGGTGAAAAGAGGAAAGGGGGAAAATTGGGCCTCCGGCACTCTCACTCACCGAATGAAACGCAGTAGTTCGTATACTACTACTCTTACGTCGATCTTTTATGAGAGGGTAGTACTTCCCCGGACGATCCAACCCATTCATTCTGAAACCAGCGTGGATCTACTACCGTAAAACTGGTCTAAATGATCGGAAAATGATCGTGTAACCCACGGATTGACAACAGACTGATGAAAATCCGATTTAAATGATGAAAGACTGATGGGAGAATGATCGTGTAAACCGCTCGTATTATTCTTGCGTCAGTCAACCTCAGCAACTGGTGTAAAACTACCAAACTAACTGTATAACTTTCGTTCTTTTCATCAGTCTGCTTTCGGTCTAGATTGACCGTATAACCGTGAAAATCATCCATCATTCTGGCTTCAGTCAAGTCAATCCAGACTGATGGACCAGACTGACGCCAAACTGATCGTGTAACCTTGCTCTAAAATTGTTTCCGATGATTTACCATATTATTGCATTATTTAAGTTCTTCGATAAGTGCATGGTTTATAAATACTTTCTCAGTTCTTGAAGTCGAGAGAATATAATAGACCGAAGAGAGGGAAAGGGAAACCTCATCATGACAAAGTTCATGGTTACATTAAATTCCTCAGATGGTGAAAATGCTGTGTTAAACGAATCTACTACTAGTCTACCGACTGTTCGCGAGAGACATCAGGAATTATTGCCCGTTGAAAATAATGATAACAATGACAATCGGTCGAATAATACCTCAAGTAAGAAACTACTTTTATATTTTGAATAAATGTTTTTGATATCGTGTCAATTAGAAGCACTTATAAGATAATGTAACCTTGATAGCCAAAGGCACCTTTAATGTATAGCGATTATGATGACACGGTAAGAGCAGCATTAATAAGATGGCATCCAAAAAAATATATAATTTTGATTAACCAAAAATTAATCATGTTAGGTACGGGCAAGTCTTCCGAGAACGTCGCGAACGTAATCGAAAGTAGCATCTACTGCGCCAAAGTTAAAGAGTTGCGGTCGAAAATTAACACTGAAATTTTGAACATGATGTAAGTAAAGCAACGTACACACTAGGTACTTAATAATACAGCCTAGCACATGAAAACAGACTCATTATTGAATGAGACAGTAATAGCTCAGACTATTTTGCTGCAAAACAAAAAAAATATTATGTACTATTTTGAACTTTGGACTTGAAAGAGTAAGAATACATTTGAAACTTCTAGGACGACACTGGACCGCCGCGATGTATTTAGCATGGAGCAAGACGACATGACACGAATGATCAAACGTGCGGCAGAATTTTGCAATAGGTTCAACAGGATCTACATTTATCAATTGCAAAGACAGGTACGGAAAACATTTGTTAATATTTGTGTCTAAAACATGCTGAACTAGGTCCTTTTATAAGTCTACATATGACGCCTTCGTGGAAGTTAAATGTTTATGTAGTGTATAAGTAGGTATATTTTGTTATCATTGTGCTCTGTTCACTGTTTCGCTGTTCTTTTTTGTAGATGCCGTGTGTTCGTATCAAAAAAAATATTTCTTTTGAAAAGAGATGCCATCAGAATATCAACGCTGCGGACCTCTCATGAGGTGCGCACCAATAAAGTTGAGATGGCACCCTTCCAGGCTGGCACACTAAAATACCTGCTGTTAATTTTTATGTAAACCTTGTGCTTGTCCTGAATAAATGTTTTTTTCTTTCTTCTTTGGTAAGCTCCTACATGTTATTTTGGCTTGAGACCATTCAAGACGATGTTTATTATTCTACAGATGCACGATATAAAACGTAACGACAGCCTAAGTCTTCCATTTGCAAAACATACGCAGTTCCAGTCGCAAATGGTCAGGATTGTATCGCTACATCTAAATCTGCTTCAATCCTTTCAGGTATGATTGTTTATTCTATTTCAAAAATTGTATAAGCTGTCGTACTTACTTCTTTCATCTTATTGTATCTTTTCATTCTTTCATCTGGCATACTATTCAATTTACAGCAATTTGTTTCGTGTTTCTTCATATAAAAACCGCAAGAATTAAAACCGTATCGTTCATACCACTACATTTTTCACCAAATCATGACTTCGAGCCGTCGCGTTTAATGCCGCCAATGCAACTTTCGTAATATTTCACAGTAGGCTTTTAAGAGATAGAAAATAGCCTACAAAATACCTTCAGGAGTAGGTAGCACAAGAAACTAGCTCATTTATTGCAGGTTTCGTCGTGAGAAATTCCACCACTTTGATTTGCACTGAATGCTTACCATCAGGCAGAGTGAAGTGACTCTGGTAGGCTAATTTAAATAAAATACGTTTGTGGTTTTAAAATTATTCGAAAATCAATAGGACTTCAGCCAAAACCTATGTAGGATCGCGTATTTAAATGTGTACAATAATAAAATAAAAATTTGATTCAAGAAAAAAATTTCACGTTCGCGGCATTGGATGTCAAACACTTCGTGTGTTACATAATTATCATAGCAACAATCTGTGGCATTTGTCGTGGGCAGCCGTTGGATGGCGACTGCTCAAGGTAGCGAAACTTGGGGAGGCTTATGTCCGGCAGTGGCTCTCTTTAGTCTGATATGATGATGAAAAGAAAGAAACTAGCATACTTTGGTCATATGAACTTTAAAAATTATGTGTTGTGCTCAAGTTGCAGGCAGAAGTAGGCCTGGCCGCAGAAAGATATTATGGCTCAAAAACCTGCGACAATAGTTCAGCAAAATTACGCTCTCCCTGTTTAGTGCAGCAGTATCCAAGGTGGAAATCGCTATAATAATTGCTAACCTTCGCAAAGAGACGGCACCCAAAGAAGATGATAATGATGCAGTAAATTGCTGTTTTCTTAAAATGATGGTGACAGCACGTTACGTCGAAGAAGCAATGTTCTGCATAGTGCCTATCAAATATAGGTCTACTGGTCCGCCTAACAGTAGCCCGTGTGTAGGTGTTCCGCAAGTCAGCGGAGCAGTCGTGGATGGTGCGCGAGAGCGTGTCGGCGCTCGGCGCGCTGGTGGGGGCCACCCGCGCCGCCACCGCGCACTGCAGCGCCGTCAAAACACCTAACAACTTGACGGCTGCCAAGGAGATATACAATGATGTAAGTACAGTAAAGTAACCCAACTTGAACAATGACCTTAAATTTGCAGAATTCATTTTCTCTCTTTTTGATGTGGAAAGTGGGGAGTGGTGTGGAAACGCATCCTATGACTCATCATATCGGCCCATTATTATCCCACTTCAGGGAAAGTCCTGTTCTAATACAGAGAAGGCATGAGCATTGATCGCCACGCTTGCTCAAGGCGGATTAGCGATTTCAGACTTCTCCAGAAGTCCAGGTTTCTACTCGATGTTTTCCTTCACCATCAGTCAAATGTCCAAATAAACTTAGAAAGTTTATATGATTTTAAAAATCACATTGATACTTGCGCGGATTCAAACCCCTGACTTGGTGTTACACAAAGTTATACAAAGCGGGTGCCTTCACCAATGGGCCATTATGACCTCTTTTTTTATGACTATGACCATGCTCTTTGTAGATCGCCAAATGACACTTGCGTGCCGTGCGTTAAGATTGGTCGATTAATTTTTCGAATGTCGATTAATGGGAATGGCACATCCATGAACTGAAACCGCGATAGTTCAAGATTCAAGCACTAGCAATTTCAGTTGGCGCGTGCGCATTTCCGTGCAAAATACGTCAGCCACTGTTAGTTTCTAACAGCTTAATGCTGCACGCAGGCTGCTTCCAAGCGACTCAGCATACGAACGAGACGAACTAAGGCTACCAGAGTACCGAGATGGTAAAACTGGATGAATGTATTTATTTTTATAAAAATAAATACTTTTTCATGAATTATAATTATATATTATATACAGTGCCGTAAATAGCCTTTTTTGCGCCCTGTGCGAGCTTCTATAATTGCGCCCCTGTTTTTTTAGATATTATAGGTACCTTAGAGCAATGCTATGTATAGGCCTACTTTATTTCATTCAGGGTAATAAAATAAAGCACCTTGTGCTTTATTTTATCACCCTGAATGAAATAAAACTTGTTGTCTTTTTTTTAAAGAACTGATGTGGGCAAACAAGCAGACGAGCCATCTGATGTTAAGTGGACCCTTCGCCTATTATACCACCCACTGTGTCTCACTCACTAAAATTCAATCGCAAGTTCACTAGTGCAAATGCGTTGCCCACCCTGATGCTTAAGATTTAATTTTTGGGCCACTATGGTTTTCATACTTCTATAATAAAATAACACCCTGCAAAGTTCCAGTAAACTGTAAATTAATTTAATTTTAAGTACTTGGTATGGTAGAGTTTTTAATAAGGAAGTTAGCATAATATAAATTGCGTTTAAGTATGAATTAGTGAAAAAACGTTTATTCGAATATATTTGCAAGATTATTCACAACTACACAATACACAAATGAATGAGACCACAAATGAATGAGTTCAGATAGTAAAGATTTATTAAAGCAAGCCATAAACTTTTTTAAAGATTTACTTTTACACAAATACGCTCGTGCGCTGCCAAAAAAATGAGCGCGATGTTTTGTCTAATTTAATAGACGTTTTTGATGATACTGGCATGTAGGTACGTATGTGTTGGAATCGAGCACTAGGGGCGCAGCGGGAACTTATCAGGAGCAAACCGAAAAAATAATAGTCCTGCCTGGTCAGGCCATTCTTGCGCCCCCCAGAGTCTACGCCCTGTGCCTGGGCACCGGTGGCACCGCCCTATTTACGGCACTGATTATATATTGTGATATTATAGATGTATCTGCTTATTTCTAGTGGTTATGGCCCCATCTTTGTATATACGATATTTTCTAAGGATTGAGGGAACTTCTAAGTTTACCTTGGTAATTACTAAATTTTCGAGGAAGGGAAGCATTGCATCTCAAGGAAACCTGGACTCATAAAAATGTCCGAATTTGCCAATCCTTAAAAATAAATTAGCTTATGCTTTTCTGTATAAGAAGAGGTTTTGCCCTGGTATTATTCTGATTGTTATTTATTTGTTTGACGACAAGAATCTACTGGAGTCATGTGACAGATTGGAAGAGTTCGTGAATGAATACACTCTGAGATGCGAAGAGTTCCTGAATAGATATGAAAGTGTTGTAAGTACTAATATCATACCATAGTATTGTTGAAATCTCTGCTGCTTAATCAGACTTATATCTTTATAAAAGAGTCTTGCTTTAAACAACATCATAATGCTTTTTTAATCAGAAATCCAGAATAATATATAACACTAAAATTGGCTTCGTTATTTCAAACAGCAAATGCCTAAAAAGTTCCCAAAGGCCCAAAAACCTAAGACTAAGAAAAAGCCTTCGCTAGCTGGTGTGCGAAGTAACTTGAAAAATGGTAAGTTTAAATAGATTTATTTCTATTGTATGAAATGGGTGAACTTAATCGCTTAGCAAATCGCCTCTGCCTTGCCTCACGAGATGTGCAAGCCGAAGGAGCGATGTGCATAAACGTGTCATCAGAGTTACAAGGCATCTGAGGCTCAAAAAATTCTTGTTTGATGCCAAAAACAATTTCATACGTTGCGAAGTTTACAAAAACATGAATTGGTTTATTATACTGGGTGGCGCAAAAGTAAAGACCCTATTTGGTTCAGCTATAACATTTTTTCTAAATTAGAAAACTAGATTTAGATTTTTTTAAATGTATATTTGTGCCATTAAATTTCGTACCATTAGGATTTAAAGATGATGTCTTTTAAATGGTGACCTCCAGAGTTGATACACATTTGAGCCCTATTTATGACATTTTGCATAACTTGCCGTAACACTTCCTGCGTTTCCATTTCCATCTCTCAGGGCATGTCAATAAGCAGAATACTCGGTTCTGGGGCACTGATAATCCGCGCATTATTCAAGAAACACCTCTACACCCACTAAAAGTTACTGTATGGTGTGGCATCTGTGTTGACAGAGTGATCGGACCCTATTTTTTCGAAGACGCTGGAGGCAATGCGATTACTGTCACTGGAGAACGCTACAGAACCATGTTACGTGAGTTTTTGATACCCAGTTTGGACGAATTGGGGCTGGAGCACATCTGGTTTCAACAAGACGGCGCTACGGCACACACAGCGCGCGACACTATGGACTTAGTGAGGGACGCTTTTCCAGGCCGAGTTATCTCTCGTTTTGGCGATTTGCCTTGGCCTGCAAGATCATCCGATCTGACCAGTCCAGACTTCTTTCTTTGGGGTTTTTTGAAATCTCGGGTGTATGTGAACAAGCCACAGACTCTCGCAGCTCTAAAAGAAAACATTCGTCAAGAAATAACGAACATATCGCAGGAAGTGTTACGGCAAGTTATGCAAAATGTCATAAATAGGGCTCAAATGTGTATCAACTCTGGAGGTCACCATTTAAAAGACATCATCTTTAAATCCTAATGGTACGAAATTTAATGGCACAAATATACATTTAAAAAAATCTAAATCTAGTTTTCTAATTTAGAAAAAATGTTATAGCTGAACCAAATAGGGTCTTTACTTTTGCGCCACCCGTTATATTATAATGGTGTTTAAGGCAGGTAATAAATCCTACACTACTGTGCCACCTTTGTATCTAAATGGTGCCTGCCTTAGCATAGTGAATCGCTATAAGTATCTAGGTCACTGGGTCTCTGAAGATTTAAGTGACAATCTGGACATAGAGAGAGAGCGTAGGGCGCTGTCAGTTCGCTGCAACATGCTTGCTCGCAGGTTTGCTAGGTGTACAGATAACGTTAAGACAACGCTGTTTACAGCATACTGCCAGTCTTTCTACACCTGCAGCCTGTGGACAAAGTACACGCAGCGTGCTTACAGCACCCTACGCATACAATATAACAACGCGTTTAGGGTGCTATTCCGACTGCCTCGCTTTTGTAGGGCTTCCCCGATGTTTGCCGAGAGAAACGTGGACGGTTTCCACGCTGTAATCAGAAAGCGTTGTGCCTCTCTACTTACCCGTTTGCGGGCCAGCTCGAATGGCATCCTAAGCATGTTTGCTCAGCGCTGGGACTCCCCGTTGTTGATGCACTGGATGCGACTACACACTGAAGGTGGTCGCACCTTAGGATTAATTTAGTTTTATGTATTCACTAACACTAGTTTGTAAGTTATTGTATTACTAACATTAATATGGACATTGTCTGAAATAAACAATTTATTATTATTATTATTATATTATTCCAATCACAATTATCCGTCATCATCATCACATCAGTCAATTGACGCCCACTGCTGGACATAGGCCTCTCCCAATTTCCTTAATTTTTTTTTATTGTTGTAATTGCCTACAACATAATCTTTCAGTTTCAGAAACGGATACTCAATTATCAATGTATTCTCTTGACACAGTGCGGCTAAATACAAAAGTTTCGGGCAGGTAAGATTGTTGTTATCACTCTTATTTTTACAATTCAATTAGGTATAGATGCTAAATGATCTATAATTTTAACCCTCTTGATATTCTGCCGTAATTTATTGAAGTGATTTCAAATGAAGCATCTATGTTAGTACTATAACACTAAGAATACTAAGTAGGTTATCATGTATTATTTGACTTTTTGCTATGTCTGAGTTCTTACCCGAGCCACTTGTGCTAAATGGTTTATTATTATTAGGAATCGAGATGCGATGAACTACAACAACAATATAGGAGGTGCGTCTAAAGTTGAAGATTTGCCCAAAGTTCAAAAGAAATCACCCAAGTTAGTAATGTCATTACATTAAATCTGTAGTAATTTGACTGTAGTGTTTACCGAGCCTTTTATTTTTCTATGTTTTTATAACCAAAAGTGACTATTAAAGTTGCCATAGGTCTATTGCTAGAAAGTAGTCCTAGGACCTCGCAAGACTATACCTGCTGCTGCTGCTATCAGCAAGTAAACAAAATAAATTCGGACGCTATCAATTCATCCAAACTGTAGGATAGCAGGACCTAGAATCTGAAACTGGTAGAATCACTGGTAGAGTCGTGTGATTATTTTTTAACATATTTATATTTTTTTCATAATATATATTTTTATTTATAGTCTATCAAAGTGACTATTCTATTTTATGATATGTCAGTGGAATCGAGAAGTGGTGGCTATCATTCCAAAAGCCACCTGAAACTGCTTGTCTGGTAGTCTCCACTAAGGCGACATTGCAAGATGCTTTTTCACGCCCCGTTTAAAAGACCTAGGATCAAATAATTTATTTATTTATTTATTTATTTATTTACCAACTTAACTGACAGTATAAACCACACGTACAAGTTATTGGTAAGAACTTACATAACATTAAAATTATTAGAGAAACAGAATAGAATAATATGGTAACACATGCGCTAGTCAAGAGTTCCAGGCTTTAATTGCGACAAAGAAACAGTAAAGACGATATATCTATAATTAATTAATTATTATAGAATTCTCATTGAACTATTAGTTGCTTTATTACCCGAGCACTATGACATGTTCTTCTTCAAACAAGGCTTAAAGAGAGCATTAATATCACGGTAGGCAGTGGCTTCGTAGAGCCCCTGGCATTGCAGAAGTCTATGAGCGAGTTACCTCTTACCACCTTGGCTCGTCTGCTACTGTGGGTTATAAAAAAAATAGTTTGGCATCTGTTGTACGTCGGTCCCCTGTGCGCCAGGTGCCGCCGCCCGCTGATGCGCGACCCGCAGGCGGGCCGGGCGCGGGCGGTGCGCGCGCGGCCGGTGCGCGACCTCGACATCCCCACCATGGTCGAGAGCATCGATACGGTACATGCTAGCTTTGACCTAACATAATATAAGTATAGACTAAGGTTTTTTATGTCCTCTAGCAATACCGAAGAAACCGCTCCTTAAATGCTATTTTTTTTCGATATGTTTAGTATTTATCTCAAGCGCATATGTTGCAAAGAGTAGGCGGAGAGGGGGCAGTCACTCTATGACCGTTGACCGAGTAACACGTGGTGATGCGCAATAAGCCAATTTCTTATACGTAGCACAGCTAGTACACCTACTGTAGCAATAATATCTCGTCTAGTTCAAGAATTTTTCTAGATCATTTTTGAAAACCTTTATCTGCTGTTGCAAATTCAAGACTTCGACTAACTTACCCTCTACTCAAAGGTATGCTGTAAGTGCACTCAATTTTGAGTTAAGCTTGCTTTTGAACATGTTGTCTAATCTATCTTCATTTTATTTACTTATGTTGTATGTATACAATAAATAATAGATAGATACTAAGACTGTATAGTGTAGTCAGTTTTCTCTCTCCAGTGCATGTCACCATGTCGACCATTGACGCTAGAAGTGGTGCAAAACAAGTCGAGTACACCGCGAACTTCTCGTGTCCCACACAAGGAGTTAAATGTGGCTAAGTAAGTATTAGGAGCGTACACAGAAATCTTAAAAGCAAACACAATCAGGCAGAACGCTGCAGGTGCATGAAGCAAGCTACGGAAAAAACATCTCTACTGTGTCTAATATTACGTATGTTTTTGTAAAATTGGAGCAAAATTGCAAACAATTACTATTTACGTTGCATCTATCAAATATCCGTAGGTGTTAGAATTAAACTTTTTATATTACCTAACACATATTTAGTGAAAAGAAGTGATATAAATTATTCTGTATGTTTTAAAACCAAATTTCAGCGGTAAAACATGCCTAGACCTCTTTCCGGATGTTTTTATATGACTTATTCAAGATGTCAACCTTATTACAATACAGAGAAGTAGAATTATTCATAGTTTAAGTCTATTGACTTGATTCTAAGAATTTATTTAAAACAATCTGCTGATTTAAAACATTTACCCACAGAAAAGTGTTAACATCACCACGAACACTAGGCAAAATGAACCATAAGACAAATATCTCAAAAGTTATGAAGACTGCACCTAATAATACTCCGATGACGTCGGCTAAAACTGTGGACTCTACGCAAGTGACCCCTGTAAGTACCGTGCAAATAAAGAAGTCTGAGGAAAAGCAAGAAGTTTACAAGAAGGAGCGAAGGGAGGAGAGGGAAGAGTTAAACAAAAGGAGGGAAGAGGTGAACAAAGGAGTCGTGCAGCACTCGATGAACCCGACATCACCCAAATTGGAGCAGAAGATGACAGCTGGAAGTCATGAGGATAAGGATAGACATGAGGTTAGTGAAATATTTTTTAATAATCTTAATACTGCAACGTCATTAAGATTTAATTTTGGATGCCTACATGTTGTGCTGCATCTAGTGGTTTTTCCACTTTAATATTAATTTTAGCGACAGAAAAATTAAAAGCCTAAATTGAGTGTTTTTTAATTAGTCAAGTAGGGCTCAAATAATAGTACAGTGACGGAAATTTATATAATATATATCTAATATAATAAAGAAAGGTTAAAAAACGTATTAGTAAAATAAAAATAACACTTTTGTCAAAAACAATTTAATAATTTATTGGAAAAATAACCATTTCGGAAAAGCGTACAAAATATAAATCTAGGTCAATAAAATCTTTTAAACTTTTAATATTTTATAAATTGAATAAATACAATAAAAAGACCAAAAAGCATCACAGCAACATTTTACTTTAAATTACGATTATTTACAACAATTTTTAAATGTTTACATAAACTTGTATAAACTTATAGCTAGGTCCACGTATGACTGGCGCGGGTAAGCTACGTTTGGTAAGGCCTTATGACGGACGGATGTCCAGAACTGTAGTATGACAACGACCAACATTAACAGTATGTGTATTCACTGAATTTCTTTGAGCGGCTTATGATAACCCATTAGAATAAATCAGGGTTTATTATTTCCCATGACTACTGAATGGAAAACCACCTAAGTGGCACCATCTGGAGGCGAAATTTAAAATCATTTTCTATGGGCGTCATTCGATAAATATCGTCCCAAACAATTTTACGAGTATTTTATCAATTCCCTTATTCATTTAATTTACCTATGTCAGTTTTAATTGTTCTGTCTTTTTCCATGTGGAAACAAAAAGGCAATACATACTGTAATGTTGACTCTTTTCTTTTAAAGCAAAAAGACAAAGGTGTCATGTCTTTAGAAATTATTTTTTGAAGCAAAATAGTTTGTATAGTCTTAACTAGATGGCGCATATCGAAATTAACAAATTTAACGGTAAAATATTTAAAATTTTACACAATACTTAAAAAAACAATAGGTATTTAGATAGCAAAATCCTTAAGAATACTGTCATATTATCTGCTTATTTATGTTGTCCGTCCTGTTTAAATCTAAATATTATTTAATCTTAAATGTATTTAGCATTAACGTTTGTGATGTGTTTCCTCAAAGATCATTGAACTAAGGCACTGGATATTGCAATAAATGTAGTAAGTGCAGACAATAGTCTTCTCACATTCCACTCGATGTGTATTTGCATTCTGTGAACTGTAATTTATTACCTAATTATTAATGCTGCACTGCAACAAATTACTACATAAATACCAGTACTACAGAAAGCTTTACAAAAATCAGTTTCTAGCGTCCACAACGTATTTTGCGATTCAATTTCGTAGTATAGTAAGTTTAGATATTGTTTTGTAACTTATAAAATACAGTTGTCTTGATCTTCGAGGCGTTCTTAAAGATAAGCTACATATTCATGGCTATTACTCGATGGGTGGGTGTAACCGTGTATGTCTATAGTCGATACTGTATGTGTGGTGTTTAGGCGCATTTGCCACAGATGGGTTTGTTGTCCATCACGGAAAAGGTCGCGTCTGTCACTGGGTTTCTGCATTTCTGAAAATATCAGTACAATATTAGTAAGTAATAGAGACCAATTTGATGCAAGAAATAATGACGCTGGGGGTCAAGTAGGCTGTATAAAGTGATCTTTATCTTTAAAGTGAGCCCCAATTATCACGGAAAGAAATGATCTGGTTTAATTAGTTCAATTCGACGTTATTGAGTCTTCTTTTGCTGTCTCGCCTGGTCCCATTTTACTTAGAATCGACCCAAAATTAACATTTTAAGTTCGGCCGCCTACTTGAAGCCAACATTGGGAATATCTCTATTTAATAGTAGGTACAACTGCCGCCTACAATTTATATAAATTTATTTCTCTGGGCAAATCACACAGTAATCGCATTTATTGAAAAAGGAATTATATATTTACCTTGCAAGTGAAGCATTCACGATGCCACTTGGCGTCGAGGGCAATGATGGCCTTGTCGACGATGGGAGTCCCGCAGCCCTTGCAACGGGCCGCGAACTTGTCAGCGTAGCAAGACGAGCAATAAGGACGACCAGCCTGAAATGTTTAAACAAAACATTGTATTAATTTTAAAGCATACCAAAGGGCTTCTAAGGCATCTGTTTTGTTGTTTTTTACTTCTATTTCGTATTAATAATTGTCATGACACAAACTGGCCTCAAAATGTTTTTGAAATACGGTCATCCATCCATGCGGTAACCGCAAAAATTGTGCTTAACCTCGCAGGTCTATCGATACGCACAGCTGTTACTCACACATACTGATTATTTTACTGTCTCAACATTTGCATACAATGTAGAAATGCTTCTTAACGCTTGTCTTGATAACGAAGTATAGTCCACCACATAATTGCTCTACCTACCAGTTTTAACAAAAATTCCATCAAAATAAAAATTCAATAAGAGTCATTATGACAGTGACAACTGTCACTGTGCTGATGTAACTTACAAGCGAAAATAGACATTATTGTTTTGTGATATGCAAACTTCATTTACTCTAAGAGCGGTAAAGGAATTATATGGACGACTATACCTAGTGTTTCTTTTTTAAATTGATGATAGTAATAATAACCTGCTCCATAAAGCCACCACCGCCAAGCTCTTTCCTGCAACCGCCGCAGACAAAGTGATGTGCGTGCCATGACACGCCCAATGCTTGGATCACGCGCTGGAATAGACAGAAATTAATTTAATTTAGCATTAAATATTTAAACAACTAAAAGGATCATGAAAAATGACGCTTACTATGCACAACACTCTGTATTATGATAAAGAGTTAGTGGAATTCAGAAGTGGTGAACCCTAACTCTATTGATATCGTGGCGAACTGTAAAACACTTATTTAGGTACCTACTCCTGGCTTAAAAAACGCGTCATTAAAATGAGAAGGGATCGCATGCACTGGTAAAGTTGTCACATATTCTGACATTCGCACATTAAGCTGTGCCCAACAGGGTCCATAAACACAATACGGAACGTAATAAAGTATTGAGTATTGAAAACCAATTTTATATCAGTTTTTAATAACAAAATTGAATGAACCCATTGCACAGAATTAGCGTTGGACGTTTCATTCGTTTTTCTCACGATGACATCATCGGGCACAATGGGTGGCGTGGTATGTTGGCCATTGTTTTGTTCCATGGCAACTGGATTTGTTTTCTCATCATTAACTGTTTTTAAAAAGTACAATAATTTTGGGTGTTTTAAAAGTTCGATGTTCATCCTGCCTACTTGCGAAAATACTAATGTTTAGATAGGCTTTATAAGAATAAGATTTATTAGAATACTTTGCATCTGTACTATTGTACAGATCCTGCACTCTAAAATTAGTTCGAGTGGACTCGTAGTAAACCTTTTTTGGGATCAAATTATGGCAGAAGATGGCAACACCTGGGAACACCAAGCACACTCCGAGAGGCCTGCAGCAGACCCGGCAAACTGGCCGCTTTCTGGAAGGAACTTGGATGGATGCAGTAGGGCAGTGGGTACTCAAACCACACCATCACGCAAAAAGGCCCAACTACGAAGGGACCACATGCGGAAAACGAGCCCGCGAAAAGAAGAAGAAGAAGAAGATGGCAGAAGATGAAACATTACGGAGCCTTTATATGACTTACGCAAAATTCCCGAGAAAATAGCTTCAGACCGGCCGAGTTTAAATTCGCAAGTCTGTAACACTTGCATCTAGTTTAGTCGCTCTAATCAGAACAAATAATAAATGCAACATTTTGATTAATTGCGTCTGCGATCAAAGGTCTAACTTTGTGCGGGAGTCAAGTCATAAAGTAGACTTGTTCCCTGATTAATGGAATATGATACTGTCGGAATGCATGAGATTGTGAGACGACGATGTGAAGGAATTATTTGAATTTATTTTAAGTGTATACTAAAGTAACTGAATGAATCGTTTTGTTTTAAATAAATAAATAGGTATCATTGATTATACACATGACTGTTCCATTTAGTAAAGAAATTCACAGGCAAAAATTGAGCTCATGCCAAATTTGAGACTCATATACTTATTCATTATTCAACTTCTAAATCAAATGCTTATTTCATTGTTTAGTAAATCTCTCTCTATTTTTTAACATTATCTGAAGACGCCCACTATAAAACATTGGTCCCTCCTGAATGGAGGCACTATAGCAGGCGTATTAGTAATTTCATCGGCAACGCTGCTATCCTTTCCTGGTATTATCTTAGTAGCCTCTTGCGTCACCCACGGCAAGACATGGTTGCATTTACCGGAGACCACACGACAATTATTCAAGTCACAATTTATGAGAGAACTCCACTCCATTCTTAAATACCTAATTTTGCTTAAGTAATCCTGGCCACCCACTGACTGATATAAATTTTATAAGATGAAATATGCTTTCGTTACTTTTGTCCTTTTATGGGTGTTGCGGAACTACTGTCCGTGATTCATTCGGCCTTTATCTTACGCGTCGTTTATGTAGGCTTATTATGTGTAAATATGGGCACGGTATGAAATAACGTCTTAATTCTTTGTGGGTAAGAGGCTTGTTTAAATTACTTTGTGTTTTAAACTCGTAAATTAATTTATGTTTATCGCATTATTTTCATTATATAGGTACTCAAGAAATATTACATCATATTTTGATAGACATCTTCGACATAGAAAGATCAAATTTTAACTTCTTCTATGCTACAATTTCTGTCACAATAGAAATAATATTATGTCTCGTGTACATCTGCTCCTAAGTACACGATGAGTTAATATAAAACTTCTGACATCCATTAGGGACGCTTACCATTTGCTGTTCATCCGAAAGCTATTAAAGTAACTTGTGCACTTTGTTAGGCACAAAAATCTACTGCTCTAAGCTTTCAAGAAAGACAAGTCGACAGTTTGTTTTGCTAAACGTTGTAAACACAGATTTGAACATAGTGTACTGACCTCTGACATAACGTTATCAAGCTTTATTTATTCTATATTTAGCTTTGCTGTCAGAACTTGCATAACATGCTATAATTCCTTGTAAAATTATTGCTCTTGTACTGCAGAAGTTTAACCCTTAAACTGACTAGCAAAGTAAAATTTATTTAAAGTAGTTCCACAAAAGTTCTTACGGTTTTTATTTTTGATTGCTATCAAAGTTCGAAACATAATATTGTTGAAAGCAAATATCTATTTTTGTAGGTTTCTGATGTATGAACTCTAAACTTCCTTAACAGATTTTACAAATTCTTTTACCTATAGATAACTACATTCGGGATCTATGCCGATGAATTAGTTATATTCTGTAGTTCACACGGACAAAGACACGGGCTATTGTTTTTAACGAAATTCTGTAATAACATTTTGGCAGTGACAAGTTGACAACTAAAATTACCTACATTTGATAAATCTGTTAGCCATAGAATGGTTTAATAAAATTATATCGCCAAACTGTACCCGTGCCGTAGGTAGCTAGTATTAAATAATTGCCTCCTTAATGCAAAACAAACACAATAAGAAAATTTAAGACATTCGTCACATGCCTATTTGTACCAGCGATAAACTAGTAATTTCTATAAATAAACACTTTAAAATATTACGTGATTTATTATTTGTTGTTCATTATGTATTTGATTCTAAACCTTTAATTGATGACACTGGTGACCAATGAGTATTATTTGTTGATTTTCCGTAGACTTACGTGATTTTAGAACATTTTTTTTATATGCCTACCAAAATGATGACGCTATGTATGTATTATGTATTGGATGACAAGCAGTCTGTCCTATTTTGGATTTACTTGTCGCTTTTTCGTTTGATATTGGTGATAATTGTCCTAATGTTGTAAGTACGAATGATAGGTTGTATAAGTTTTGCTAATGGGTTGTGGGATCACAATTACCAATGCTAACTCTAAAATTAGTTACAATGTTCGTGAGTAATTTCTTCGTGAGAGTAAGGTATGATGCTCTCTATCGTGTGTAATATTTTCAAAGCAACATGAATCTTCGCATGACTCTATTATTTGTATGACTCTATGTTTGATTAGGTATAACAAATATTGTGTTACTTTAACTTCAAATATTTACATTATATTTTAATTAAAAAGAGGCTTTATGATTTTTTGTATTTAATTTAAAATAAATAAAGAACAAAAAATACATTAAAACTATGTATGGTTTGAATACTTAAATAAATAATAAATATGAACATAAATTGTATTTCAATCTACGAGTGTGTATCGGCTTCTACATAAATATTTTTATAATAGACGATTCAGTTAACCAGCAAATAATGTCATTAAATCAACCATTGAACCAATTCAATACTGTAAACAAGAGATAGTTATTGATATTATCAAGTACCTACACATATATAGTTCTTATATACCTAACTGTGTCTAAGTAACTTGTTATTTTAGATATATGGAATATTATTACAATTTAGGAGCAAAATAACTAGTTATTATTTACGTGTTGGAATCACTAAAGGTCACTAAACTTAAACAGAAATTTATAAATTGCTTGCACTAAATAAAACTATTTAAAAAGCAACAATAGGTAAGCAAATTTTTATGTATACTATCGAAAACGTTTCACGTGAGGTGGGTTGTCATGCTCCGATATACATGAAGAGAAAGAACTTTAATAATTTAATATTAAATTATAAATTACGTGGCATAGTATTTAAATCCATAAGAAATAGTTGTATGTTACAATCACGCAATGTCTGTATGTTGAATGATGAGTCATGAGAAGAACTGGCTATTGTCAACTTCATACACTTATTTATTCTGCCTTTGATTTAGAAAATATCATAATTACGTGAATACTAAAGTTGTAATGAAGTAAAAAACACCTTGTTTCACTAATTATGGTTTTGTCAAGCAATGATATTCAATCTAATAGATACGCCAGATCTTTACATGATTAATGAATATGTTTTAGAACTTGTAATACGTTTTTGTCTTTATCTTGTGTCGGAAAATGGAGATCAGCTACAAAAAAAAGAAAGAAAAAGAATAAGAAAAATAAATCTTATTCTTTCTTTAAAAAAATCACTATTAATGTTTTGACAGTTCATACGGAATTAGTAATGAACGTAAAGCTGTCTTGTCGTTGGCAACACTGTACCATTATCAAAGTTTAAAGACGTTTAATATTTGCGTAATCTCTGCTAATTCTAGCATCCAGATATGTAGGTACTACTTATAAATATCTTGTGGTCCTAAGATATGCTCCAAATATTGTCATAGAAACGGTGACCTACATGAAATTACTACTTTGTTTTGTAATAAAAACGGACAAGAGCTTTTTATAAGTCTCAAAACCTTTAATTTTAATAAGCTCGTTAAAACAATTTTATTTTTGTGTGTTATAGTTTAGGTTTTTGTTTTTTATTTAACTGTCAGACCAATATCAAAATACCTATAAACATAACATTACATTTTAAAACCACAATTATTATTGCATTTTCTACAAAAAAAAGTTTCTCGTCTTTTAAAAAAGTTTCTCGTGTTTCTCTTTTATTATCTTGTTTAGGATATTGTGAATTAATGTTTTAGTAGTAGGTTCCTATGTACCTTTAGGTAAATAAAATGTATAATATAAGGTGTTAAGCTATTAATGTTTGTTTTTTCTATTTCTTATCTTATAAATTACAAATGTCCGTGTGATAGATCAACTTTATCTCACTACAAGTAGTTAATAAAGTAAGTACTGTCCATTATTGTTTACACAATTAATTTATGTAAGTAATGACTAATGAGTTTGTGGTAGTAATCGATTTTTGATAGCTATTTACTTGAAAATGAAAATGAAAATATTCATATAAATCGATTAATATAACACTTATGAACGTCAAAGTTTACAAAATGTCAGCAAATTAACCTACAGCCAGTTCGCTGACGAAGTAGAGCCATGAGAAGAACTGGCAAAAAACTCAGGCCACTCTTTTTAATCGCCAGGTTATTAAAATTTTTGTAAGTTACAGTTTCAAGTAGCATGCAAAGTGACACAGGCAATGCACTTACACTAGTACTTAGTTTTTTCATGTAGCATCTGATTAATATGTCTATAATGAAGTTTAATTTGCTTTTAATATGTGTGAGATTTACGATATATATTTGATAATTTGTAACTTCTTTTCTTAATCAGTCGTGGATATCCATCCTTTTATAGTTAGGTATTCGTTTTACCCCGAAAATGTACTACCTCTAAAAGGCTAACTGAAAGGTTTAGTGGATAATTGGTCGCCGAATAATATACTAGATTGATCGCTATACCTACTAATATTATAAATGCGAAAGTATGGGTGTGTGTGTGTATGTATGTATGTATTTATGTGTGCGTGGGTGTGTTTGTTTATTCCTCTCAATGCCTAAACGGCTGAACCGATTATGATGCAAATTTGTCGTTCGGCGTCTAGATAGATTTGGTGCGGGAGACGGACATAGGCTACTTTTTATCCCGAAAATCGGTCTGGTTCCTGTGGAAGACAAAACACATTTTAGGCGCGGGTGAATCCGTGGAGCGTAGCTATTTAAGAATAATATTGTCTTATTAGCTAGTTCCATCAACGTTTGCACGCGAATCTATACCTACTACTCCGCTGGTGTGTAAAGTTTCTCTAAACAATCTTCGTTCATACAAAATAATCGCAATACTTATTTGTTCATGGCAAGTAAATCAAACTCAATATGTTTCCACCATGTGCGTGTGACTCATCCTTATAACTAGAGTATCAAAACACCATAATTATCGAGTCGTTAAAGTCTCTCGTATTTTTATGACTTTAATCTACGCTTCACGCTTGACCGTTAATGGTGATTAGTGGGCGCGGCCTTGTGCGATGAGCTTTAAACTAACCTTTATTTTGTCATTATTTTATTATTTAAACATTAAAACATTTAATACCGTAGCAACAAATAATTCTTGGAATATCCGCGTAAATTTGGTCTTCTAATCTCCAGTTTCTGAAAGGCTGATCAACGAAAAATTGACTAATCACCTGTTAAATCTAATGTGAAGTACCAATGGGGTTGCTAAAAGCATGAATAATTAGTTTAATTTGATCTAATTAGTAACTAATTATACCAAATTAAACTAATTATTCATGTTTTTAGCATGCTTCTAGGTACTTCACATGAGATGTAACAGGTGATTAGTTCAATTTTCGTTGATTAGCCTTTCAGAAACTGGGGGATAGTGTTGCGTTTCAGTGACTGAAATTGCTGGCAACTCAACTAATTCTCTAGATTATTTTTCTTTTTCTTTCTCATTCCCATTGCAGTCAATATCTAATGGCTTATCGACTAAAGACCTTAGTTAGCCATTTTATGTTGACTTTCTAGCAGTCTAACATGTACTTTATATATTGTCGTCGCTTTGTTTACCTACGAAGTCCCCAAATATTTGAAGGCGTGTCTCGTTTTATGGTGTCGTTAACGTTCGATTGATGCCATAAAATTAACTTTTTGTTATCAGTAATGTACCTACAGTGACGTCATGTAGTTTGGGCCGTTAATAGTACTAGATATTTTGTTATGCATATTATATTGCCAAGGAGGACGTATTGGAAAGTTAATCTTTTATTTAAAAAGTCATTTATCCTAGAGAAAGTATCACTTATTAATTGTCTGAGCTAATTATCAAGTACACTTTTTCAAAGAATCTTTTAAGTTGGGCTATATATTGTTTGTTTTATTTTTTATTTACAGTTTGTCTGATATTTTTTTTTTTAATCCTGATATATCTACACTCGTCGTACGTGGGAAGTAGATTAGATGATAATAATAATATTATAATAGAATTTATCTTATCACTGACGTCAATCTCTTTGAAATTCAGTGTTTATGCGGATCTAGGTAATCTCTCAATTGCATATTAGTTTTATGCCTGACTAGGTTAATTAGAAATGCTGTAGGTATATTCTCATTAACCTTTAAAGCTTCCATCGTTATCATTATCGTGTTCTTGTATCGATTCGATTCGCGCTTTTTATTAACTATATGTTTATGTTAGTGTTCGATCTAACTCGTTGCCTAACTTACAGTATTTTACATATGTAATCTGCCTCATTTCTAGTTTAGTCCAGCTTTTAGTTGAGTTGTCCTATTTATTTACGTGTAATTATTGTCATAGGTGTTCGTATGACGTGTGGACCTCTTGTCACATGCACAGAAGGATCGTAACGTATTTTAAATACGGCTGTTTACAGCATAGATTGAACCTACCTCGCAGATATTTGAACTTGTGTCTGTAAATTTGCTGCGAGCACCTCAAGGCCGTAAGTTTTACTTCCCACAACCAATTTAGGTGAGTAGGTATATAACATCTTCTATTCACGGTGTTATGTGTACCACCCACAAAATATTAAAATGTGAATTCACAAGATTTTCTAAATGCTACGTGATTAGTCACTTTACGGCTGTTGCACACGAACTTTTGTTCGGTGCTGAGAAGTTACTCCTTTTGATGTTAGTCTATTTATTATGTTTACTTTATACTAGAACCGTTCGAATTCGTTGCTTTCAAAGAAAACTTATAACTCGAGATATAGATTTTCATTTCTCCGCAAAATTTAAGTCAACATACTGAAAATCATATTTTTAACTTTTGAATAAATAGTTGAAGTGAGCAATTAAATAGTGTTCATGTTCACTTAATAGTTTATATTCAGTTTTGTAATTAGGTTTCCAACATCTGTTGTTCTTTGCACAATCTTTATTTTTCATTAATGTTTTTGACAACAATAGGCGTTTCTTCCAAGATATAGTTTGAATTTAAATTTTACTCCCGAATTAACGTCTCTCAATTAAAGGTGACCCAAATCTCAATTATTTCTGCCACTTCAATATAAATTTTGCGACTAAAAGTTAATTAACGTTTTAATATTTGACCATTTTATTTGCATACTGAGAGACAAAGTAAGCTGTAGGTACTCACATCAGTGATGGGTTCTCCGCAGCCATGGCACCTGGGGCTGTGGTGCTTGGTAAAGCAAGGCACGCAGTGGACGCCGCCATCATGCTGGTGGAACTTGGCGCCATCTATCGGTTTGTGGCAGGTCTTGCACGTGAAGTGTTCGGGGTGCCACTTCTTGTTGAGGGCTGTTACTACCTAAAGACGAAAGAACACGTTGAAAATTAATTGGTTGTCCAATTTTAGATGGGTTCACATGTTCGAAATGATGCAATGCAAGTCATAAAACATCCTATTTAAATGTTAAAAAATTCAAAGTTATTTCTGACCTTTTTAGACTTTCATTTTAAATTGTGAGAAGCTTATCCCTAACAGTTAATTAATTGATTTTAATATATTTGAAGAATCACACTTAAATTTGACACTTTTCGAGAGAGAACCAAGAAAATGGAAAAATATAGCAATGATCAGGATTTTATTTGGAAATCAAACAGATAATAAGATTTTTTTTAATGGTCATGGTTTTGATGGGTGGTAACTGTCGCTTATAGACGACCTAGAGTCTCTAGCATTGCTCCTGCAACTCCAGGGACTCTGCGAAGCCACTGTCTACCGTGAATAAAGTAGGGTAGGTGAAAGGATTGAGGAAGGTGTTAAAAAGGAAAGGGAGAAATTGGGTCTCCGGCATTCTCACTCACCGAACGAAACGCAATAGTACGAGTACTATTACTCTTACGTCGATCTTCTATGAGAGAGTATTTCCCCGGTCGATCTGGCCCATTTATGCTTAAACCAGCTTGGATCTACTACCGTACTATGATGATGAGATCATGTTGTTATTCAGTTTGCACAATAAGTATATGTCGAATCTACAATCCTAGAACCTCTTGCACGACAGTCGCACTCATGCCCGCTGTAACCGAAGCAGTCTATTCTGAGTTTAGTATCGTGATAGTAAAAATATCATTGTTTACTTAATATTGCGTAACGGCGCGTTTATTTACGGCTCGCACTTGACCACGTGGCTGTGCTATTTATAGCGATGCCTCCGACATCGTGAACTTTAATGCTAGTACCGATTTTGACGTGCATAACAGTTTATATTTTTTTAATCTTTATTTTTTACCATTTATACTCTAATAATTACTTACTGCGAAATGGTCCTGTGAATAAGGCACCCGATTTTTAAACACGAGGTAGTGGGTTCGAATCTGGGCAAGTACCAATGTGATTTTCAAATCATATGTACTTTTTAAGTTTATCTTGGTCATTTCTGACTGACGGTGAAAGAAAACAACGTGAGGAAACCTGGATTTAAAAGTCTGAAATTGCCAATCCGCCTTGAGCAAGCGTGGTGAGTAATGCTCATTTCTTCCCTATATAAGAAAATGCCTTTGCCCTGCAGTGCGACAGTAAAACAAGCTGGTATTATAATTACTTACTGAACCATATTTTTTGCTATTACTAGAATAAAACTGTCTCTTCGTTGCAGTTTACATTTTATTGTAACCTATGCTTTTTCCTGTAACTGTACTGCATATGAGCGTTTACGCTTAGCGTCATGTTAACAGAACATATTTTAAAATATAGCCTCGATGAAATGATAAAAATGAAAACCACGAAATAGGACACCAAAATTGTGACTCTAATATTCTCTAATTAACCATATTAGGGGTTAGTATACCTACAAATTTTCATATAACTATAGTCTTACTACGATTTAGTTGCCTCTAGTACAAACAAATTTGTGTTAAAAAAGAAAACTTATCTATTAATATTTATTTATTTAGAACGTTTTTTTTATTTTTGTTAAATTATTACTGCGTTTACATTTCTTTAGTTCAAAAATCGATTAACACATTAGGTTCAGGATTTTCTAGGACGTATACCAAGGTCGATTGTTATCGATACGTCATAATAGTATCGAGTCGCAGCGATCATTTGGTTGTTATCATTGCATTACACCGATAGTTTATCGAGCGATAATACCTAAAGGTGCCGTGTGCACTGTGAACTATGTGTCAATGTATAGTTTTAGAAGAATGTACATATTATTATATAGTATCTAAATAGTAACGTGGAGGCCCGATAACATAGATTATTTTTAACAAGACAGATTTTTGTTTTGCTTGGTATATCCCAGGATTTTCACAATTTTGTAGTCACTACGTAAAATTATAAAGATGAACTTACCTTTCCTTTAATGACTGCGTTGCAGCTATTGCAAATAGCGGGCGCTTCTTGAGTTGACTGAAACAATAGAAACATTAATAAAATTATTACATGATATCTATTAATCCTATTAACATTAAAAATGCGAAAATTTGTGTGTGTAGTTGTTAACACTCAGCGCCTAAATGGATGAACCGATTTCGATAAAAATTGGTAAGTCTTGTATGTAGATAGATTCGGTGACGGAGGCGGACATACGTTTTATCCCGAAAATCTGTCTGGTTCCCGATGTATACAAAACATATTTTACTTGCACGCGAAGCCGTGGGGCGCAGCTTCTTTAATATACTTAAATAAAAGTTACTCAGTGAAGAATAACACTCTATATCGCCGAGAATTGATCTGGTGTAATTTGACATGGTTTTTTGAAGACTTTAAACGACATATTATTGCCTTTAAACTTTCGCGTTGCATGATATACTAGAACTAAATATACGGGAATTCACGCGATCATGCATTACATTAAGGTGTGACTGATAAGATAGGAGACCTGCTTAAACAATATAGCATCAGCACAGTCTTTACACCTGGGGCTAAAGTGAACAGCATGGTAGGCACGCCAAAGGATGTTTTGCCCCTACAAACTACGGGCGTTTATAAGATCAGCTGCAGCTGCGGTAGTTCGTACATAGGCCACTAAGCGGACTATTGCTGAAAGGGTCAAAGCACATATCGCCGCTGTAAACAATCGACAGACCAGCAAATCAGCGATTGCCGAACATATTTTGCAAACGGACACCAATCACTGGATTGAATTTCATCATACGCAAGTCTTCTCCACTAAATCGTACAATCATACCTACTACTCACGGGTGGTACGAGACGCTATTGAAATTAAGAAACATACAAACTTCAATAGGGAAGACGGCTTTAAGCTCTCGGCTACGTGGAATCCAGTGATTCAAATTACACAACCTCGCTTTGCGCAGTCGGTTAACGTTCGGAATACGGACGGCATACAGAATAAGGACACTGTCAGTGTGTTTTATGATAGTACGTGGAAAGACAAAAATGTGAGGGTAGATCTAGAATCTACTTCGCATACGGAGCCGTGACATCGCCACATCAGTCTGCTTGAGACCACTCACGGCCGGTGTAACCTGGTCGAAACGTCAAGCAAAATAAGGTATGTAAATACCTAATGCATGATCGCGTGAATTCCTGTATATTTAGTTCTACTATGACATATTATTGGTTCAGTGGTGACGCTCAAACAATAGATTTTATATTAACCCCTAGTTTCTGAAAGGCTGATCAACGAAAAATTACCCAATCACCTGTCAATCATGTGAAGTACCTAAAAGCATGGATAATTAGTTCGTTGATCAGTCTTTCAGAAACTGGGGGTAATTCTGCTAGAATGATGATCTAAGTGAAATTAATAATTAACGGATGGTGTGTTTGGTTTCATTGATTGAAGTCATGTAGAAATTAAACGGAATGCGAACGTTTACCGTTTTACCGCACCGTGTCATGTCAAAATTTCATCTTGATTGACAAGGTTGAGCTAAAGTTTGTTCTGTAGACAAGAGTTCTTCAAATCTAGTTTTATTTCATTTAATTCATGGCATTCGTGGTTAGTTAATTTGGCCAAGGTCTGAAATGGATTGTCTAGCAATGGAAAAAGCACATACTTATAACTTCACGCTTGTCTACTATTAATAGGGTAAGCAGAGACTATAGAACGCCATTTTTGCGATCCAAACATATCCTTTGTTTTTTAACGTTTATTAATCTTTTCATACACACGAAAAACGACAGGTAGGTTAGGACAAAATTAGTTATATAAGCAATTTACACCTAATATTGTCCTCACTGTTACTTCTTCAAAATATTATAATTATTTGTGTGTCATCATCATATCTATCACCTTGAACGTTCAATTCATAATACAGAACGATAAACAAAGATAATGTTGATACCGTACGATTACATTTTAGTTGTATGACATCATAATGATAAAAAAATAGACATTCGTCCCGTTTTAGTCTCGCCCGATTTAGTCACCGACGCGTTTAATGCACGCGTCCCGTATACAAAGCGTCGTTTATGCCCATCTGTCAATTTTGTACTATGATCGCACGTTAAATAACATAACATAATACATTTGAATAAACAAATTTATTCTTATACGTTGAAGGAATTGTAATACTAGGACCTTACTGACCTGAAGGATTTAAAGCTTAAAATACTATGTGGTTTAGTGTCATGTAAATAATGTTATTGACATTACAACTTTTCGATAGGGTTAATAAGGGTGTTATTTTACTCCTGTCGCTAGCTATGTTTCATGTAGGTAAGAAGCCAGTATATTCTCTTATTTTATGCACGATTCCAGGTTAATATAAATCATTTTGATATCAAAACTTGGTTGCTCGGACAATGTGTAGTTGATATCGCAATAGGACCGCGCGACCGAGATTGTTCTATACGTAATGTTGCGGTAGGTAATAGATTCATTAAGTACGTATAATGATAAAATATACCATAGGATAGATAGAGAATCTATTAAATGTATTATCCTGTGTCATGTCATGTCATTTTTGACAGCTGGCACTTTACGCAGACCGCTGATCCTTATCAACAAAAAGTAAGCACATTATTCTTGTCCAGAGCTAAATTAAACTTTACACAATGATGTATTTGTTCAGCGTGCTCAATCGTAAAAAGCTTGTTATTTTTAAATTAGCATTGCTAATGCACAAACAGGAACGAACCGAATAATCCAGGTACAGGAAGACGTGGGTGTGCGTGCCGTTTGCCGCGTGTCGCGATCATTGCATTATGTATACTTTTGTTTAATGTGGTGTAATGATGAATAATGATGGAACGATACTCGTCAGTAAGGGATTGGGAATTTGTGAGATCTTAGGTGCTTCTATATAATTTTAAAAGTCGCGTCCGATGTTCGTGTCATCCCCGCCTTTGCGACGCGTCCTCGTCTTAAGTCTTATCTGTCTGGTTGCGTCTTAGAGATCTTTCTCTTCTCGATTTAGTGTTTGGAAAACCAAGAGCTCTTGGAAAGCGTTAATTTGGCAACAGAAAGAACTTTACAACCACTTACAAGTCGTTTAAAAAGCAAAGAATGTAGCAACGTATTTCTAAGATAGGTACTTACTTAATTTAACTGCCTGCAATCATATATTTTACAATTATGATATAGAAAACAAAGAAATATAAAAATCAATATATAACTATTATTAAAAGACAATAAGCACGCCTACCTAAAACAAAATAAAGAAAGAATCCCTTTTTTCGTAGTGACGCTACATTGAAATATTATATACTCTCACTCCCACAATTAATACGAATGCAATGACACCTCTTAAGTTAAAATCCATATAGCTTTTAGGCTAGAGCGTGCCAAAGAAATAGACATTTATACTCACATACATACATATATATACATACATACGTTTTAAAAACATTATCTTTCTTGACTTCGAGAGTCGGGCAAAAAAATAGAAATTATAACTACTTCGATTACCTTAATATCAATGTAATCAATCATGTAAACCTGATTCAACAATAGGTTATAACTTTACGGCTTACACTTTTCTCTGTTTATGAGTCGATTCATGGCCGGTAATAGAAGTGCACTTGGGAAAAGCCTTTGTCCAGTAAAAGACGTCTTTTGAAATGATGATGACACCTGATTCTGTGATTATTTTAGATTTATTTTGTAACTTATACATATTAAGTAAATTAAGTAAGTATAGTTTTTAGTATTGTAAACTGCTTCGATCATGGTTATATAGAAAAACTGCACAACGGGTCGAGAGAAACGTCGGCATGTTCTTTATAATTTATTATTCATTAGGCATTGACATAAACTCATTGATACAGACGATACTCTATAAATAAACATGCTCGAATCATGCGTATCTTCGAAAGGGTAGGCAGAATTATATCACACTCGCGTTTTACTTACTTAATGTTAAGATTTCATGTCATAAATCGCTGATGACTAACATCAGCGATTAATGACATGAAATCTTATGCAATATCACCATTTTGAAGACAAGACGCCGTCTACTGTGTAACATAGGCTTTTACTACCCTAAGAACCTCTACTTTTTAGGATTCTTCTCTCATCTATTAATTACCTGACTACTAAACAATGTATCGGTTTTTTTTGTGGGGGCGCAAATTGCCCTATAACCGAGATCAAAAATTGTGCTCTGAAAACTGTCAGTAAACCTTTTCCGAGATAAAATCTAATACAGCTTTGTTCTAAACTATAGTAGATCATCATAGACGCAGTACGACCAATCCAACCAAGTATTTCAAATAATTTTAGTTGGAAAGAAATATATGCTACTATTACTATAAATGACATCATCTCTCGGGCAGATGCTAGCACTCGGTAATATTTTAATGTACCTACTCTTTTCAAAGAGAAAGTATTTTTGTTGCAGTGATCTGTACAAGAATACATCAAATACATGCGCCGTCACGTTTTATTAAACACTATAAAAAAGCAAATACAGAGTTTCGGGTAAAAAAAATGTAACATAATCTACTTAAGTTTACATGCGTGCATGCATACTATTTTATAACAGACTATTAAAATGACTTGACTCCGCCTGATGTTAGTACCTACGGTCCAGAAGCTATGCACATAATTCTAACTTCCTTCGTGGCGAATTATTACTTGAATGGTGGCCTCCACTACGGCTTATTGAGATACTTTTTACGCTCAAAATTGTACCTATATCAATATAAATAGCCATAATCACAAACTATCTAAATATAAATAGTGCAATCAATTTTAAGTATCTGTATATTAATAGCCTATGTAAATCTAATAAATAGTCTAAGAGCTTTAGCTGTCTGCCAAATTACTCTTAAAGATAAATGGTCTATATATCTGTAATTATCTGGCGATTGAAAAGAGTGGCCTGAGTTTCTCGCCAGTTCTTCTCACGGCTCTACCTCGTCAACGAACTGGCTGTAGGTTAATTGGCCGACTTCATGTAATTTTGACGTTCATAAGCATCATACGTTACGATCAAAATGAAATAAACGCTTTGAGTTTGAACTACTATTCACAGTTGCAATAAGTTTTATCATAACACCACTGTATTGTAGATATTTACTAAGAGACAAAAACGTTTAAATACGCTTCTTTTTTTTTTGGCGCTGCATTACTGTATAAAATATCTATGATTGGTGTTTTTACAACATTTGCAATTTCATTATGGAGTGTTTGGTGTTTGAGACTGAGTGTTTCTTCTATGTATAATATGTATGTATTTACAAAAAAAAATAGTAGGTATATAAGTACGTTTATTCATATTCTAGAACCCATATGCTTACTTTGGGTCTAGATGGCGTTGTGTGGTTGTTAGGGTAATATTTATTTATTTCTTATACTATACCTATGCAAGATATAAAAATCTATGTTCATGTCACGGTTATTTTGTGTAAATGAAAGAAATATGTAATAATATTTACTATACATAACATTTTTGTGTTAGCAACAAGGTACATATATATAAGTGTAAGTTAGCTCAGTAAATCTATACATATAATAAAAATGTAACCGATCGCTGTCTGTACATGGAAGATATATGAGAAAAAATACTATTGGGACCTATATCAATGCAAATAGAACCCAAAACAATGATTTTTAAAATTTTTGTCTGTTTGTCTGTTTGTCTGTTTGTCTGTTTGTCTGTTTGTCTGTGCGTTTGTGCACGCTAATCTCAGAAACGGCTTATCCGATTTAAATATGGTTTTCACTAATATATTGTGGTAAGCTTCACTTAACATTTAGTGTTTGTTTCATGTCAATCGGTTCATAAATAAAAAAGTTATGCCAATTTAAAGAATCACATCGAACATTCGTTAATTTACTACGAAATCTTATAGAAGCAGATATTTTAACAGGTTGCGGAATAGCTGATACTGTTTTTATTCCTCGGATTCCTGTCATTCTAAACAGTCTTTCATTTAGTTTTAAACGAGTCCAGTTTCCAGTGAGCCTATGTTTTGCGATGACTAATTAAAGTAATTAATTAATTAAGTAATTAAAGTAAAGGTAAGACACTAAAAGTTGTGGGTGTGGATCTAAGTATTAGCTGTTTTTCGGTCAGCTTTATGTGGCTCTATCACGTGTTAGCATTACTAGCAGCCTGTATGCTTTGATCCCTGATGGCTATACGTCTAATCCATACATCCATACATATTATAAAAGGCTTTGTCCTGACTGACTGACTGACAGACAACGTAAAGCCTAAACCGCTGGTCGTAGCGACTTGAAATTTGGAGGGTGTGTTTGTCTTAATGTCTAGAAGTGTACAAAGAAAGGGTTATTAAAAATTCAACCCTTAAGTGTATGAAAAGGGATGAAATCGATTGTATGAAACGTCTTCATTTTTTAAGTTACAGCTTTGAAATTTTGTTTTGGAATACTCTTATTTAAATAAAAAATACGCTCATAATTTTTTTTTTACTGGGGTGGATTTATAGGGGTGAAATAAGGGATGAAATATTGTATGGAAAGATCTTTGCTTTTGAAGTTGGCGGCTTGAAATTTGGAGGGAGAGGGAAGGGAGGGGGAGGAAGAGGAAAGGAAGGGAGAAGTGAGGGGAAAGTGCGGGGGTAGTGAGGGAGAAGTCAGGGGAAAGGGAGGGGAAAGTCAGGGGGAAATCGACTGCCTCTGTATTTCGGTGGTACTGTGTATGGACTGTGAGGTCGCGGGTTCGATTCCCGCTCAGTGCAAATATTTGTAGCATGAACATGTCTATTTGCATTGGTAAATAGATACATATTATACATATAAACACCCAGTTATATGTATAATATGTATCTATTTACAAAAATAAAAGTATTTAAGTTGTTTATCCGTATTCTAGAACCCATAATACAAGCATATAATATGCTTACTTTGGGTCTAGATGGCGTTGTGTAAAAATAAAAAAGGAAGAGGGAACTTAGGGGGTGTGAGGAGGCAGTGAAGGGCAAGTGAGGGGCAAGTGAAGGGCAAGTGAGGAGTCAGAAGTGGTGGTGAGTGAGTGGGAAGTGAGGGAAAGTGAGGGAGATGGGAGGGAGGGGAAGGGGAAGGGGAAAGTTATTGTAGTGAAAATTTGCCTTTGTGTATTGTATGTTGTTTTACGGTGGATATCTTTAGGTAGGTGAAAGAGGGTTTGTACGAATGGTGATGATGATGAGATTAGAAATAGTATGCAAAACAGTATTTAAACAATATAAAAATGTCTATTGAAAAACGATATTCATGCGAGCGAAGCCGCGGGCAAAAGCTATACATATATAAAAACGAAAGGTCACTCACTCACTCACTCATCTCATCACGAAATCTCAAAAACTACAAGTGCATGAATGAATGAAATAGGTGCTCTCTAAGACGGGATTTTGCGACATTTATTTCCCTGGAGTATAAAGGGGAACAAAATTTGTATGGAGCTTCTATAGTTTTTGTAATTGGGAGTGCCAAGTTTCGTTAAATATCGCAATATTTCGTCTGTTTTAAGGGTAGCATCACTAAACATTAAGTGTTTGTTTCATGTCAATCGGTTTATAAATAAAAAAGTTATGCTAATTTAAATAATCACGTCATAAATGTGGTATGTATTTAGCTTAGCTTAGTTTGTTTTTAAGTTAGGTACGTTAACACGTCTTATTTCTTTATTAAAATGTAAATTAAAATGTAAATTTTTTATTAGTTAAAATGTAAATACAAGTTAGATTTATATTTTCTGGATTTATTTTATTATTTATTTTTTTGTGATAAAAACATGTTTGTTAACACGTTTCATTACGGAATAGGTGGAATTGAAGTGAATTACGAAATAGTAGTAGTCGATTTACGCTGGTTTCAACATGAATGGGTCGGATCGACCAGGGATGTACTACCCTCTCATAGTTTTCGACGTAAGAGTAATAGTATCCATATTATTGCGTTTCGTTCGGTAAGCGCGAGAGCCGGAGGCCCAACTGATGCAGAGATGACAAACCTCGCAGCATGTGTGGGACCAGCTGAGTATCCGCGGAGTCATTGTGTGGGTGGTGCCGCTGGCCGCCCGCGGCATTGTACAAGGGCCCAATTAGACCTAACCAAAAAAAAAGAGACTGCTCCACCAGGTTGCGCATAATCTCGGAGTGGTTCGTCGTGCAGGTTGGTGACCGGATAGTGGGACCCGCCGACCATTTTCGAGACGGTACGGGGGCCTTTTGCGAGCAGTTCGTATCATGGAAGCCCGGAGGCCTAAGACCCTTGAGCCTTTACAGCTGCGAAGAGACATCGCCTCCTCAACGGCCATCTTCTATCGCCTTTACCACGGAGAGTCTTCTCAACAGCTCTTTAAATTAATTCTACCCTCTCCCTTTTTATCCAGAACGACACGTGCGGGACTGAAGTGCTACCCTTTCACAGTGCAATCTAAAGGGTATCGAACCAAACGGTTCAGCACTTTATACTTTTGTCGCTCAATTAAAGCCTGGAACTCTGTACCAGCGCATGTGTTCCCACCTAACTTTCATCCTGGGACTTTTAAGCGAGGCGTGAAGAAGCATCTCACTAAGCCGCCATAGTGGAGGCCACCATACCAGTAGTTTGGCTTTTGGGATGGTGTCCACTACTTCTGAATTCCACTGACTGCTTACCATCAGCCAGAGTAGAGGCACTTTGCCAGGCTAATATAAAAAAAAAACTTATAGCGTTTTTATTCCTCGGATTCCTTTCATTCCAAACAATTTCCCGTTTAGTTTTAAACGAGTTCAGTTTCCAGTGAGCCTATGTTTCGCGATGACAATTAATGAGTGTGGATCTAATAATTAACTGTTTTTCGCATGGTCAGCTTTATGTGGATTTGCCACGTGTAAGTAATCCTAGCAGCCTGTATGGCTTTGATCCGCGATGGCTATACGTCTAATATCGTAGATGGAGAAGCATTTACTGTAAAGATTTTTCTTATTCACCTAAACGAAGATGTTTATAATTCAAAACAAACCAAAAGATATATCCAAAAAATGCTGCCCAAAATCACTATTCCACGCGGACGAAGTCGCGGGCACAGCTAGTAATTACTATAATTCCTTCTGTAACCGGTTTTAAAGTTGAATGTGTGTAATTGCATTGCCGTCTGAAATTTAAATATTTAATTACTTATTTTTTTCTTTCTTAGCACTTTGATTCTTTTGACCTTGTGTTATTTCTGTTATAGATCAGATTACTTTATTTTTGTCATTATTTTTCATAAATATATCAGTACTATCAAATACAAAATTGAAAACATAAATAATTTCGCATTGATCTCTATTCGATTATATACCCTAAAGCTTGTCGTATTAAGGAAAATCTATCGTATTAGACAATGACACTACTAACCTAGTATAAAATTTTGTAGGTTACACTGTCATAAGTCTAGTACCAGACACGTCGAGCGAATACAATGGTATTGAAGTCCATAATCAAAACAAATATTACGCGTACCAGTCCATACATGCTACTGCAATGTCACAAAACTGTGTCACTATCATATACGGAAGTGTAGGAACATTAGGTAGGTACTACATTAACCGAAATAACATCTAGTGTCGCAAGTGTAAAGATTAGCTAGTAAACGTAGATTACTTGCCAATGGTTGCTAGGTGTCCGACTTTTTACAGTCGAGTTCGGCTTACCAGGCTTTTATTAGGCCTTTGGTCAAGCTTCAAAGCTCCGCCAAAAGATGCTGAATGAAAGTGCTAAAGCAATCGCGCATATATATAACTAAGAGTAGAGTACCAAGGTCTTAAATAAATAACAGTGTGTCAGGGCAAAAATGTCTAGCAAAATGTAAATCTGTGTCCAGCTTTTTTAATTTATGGGCCGGGCAACCTTACTTGCAACTAGCAACTGTCTCGTGTTATTGAGGTAAGTAATAAAATTGTCATCGCTGCATCGGTTTAATTCAATAGCATTTGTTTTGGGTCAGAGTGTTAATTGTCTCTAACCTCTAACTGCATTTTTGTAAAGCCTGTTATTTAGTGCGGGAGTTGTCTCTTAAAACTATTCTTCAGTGTTAAAACACTGAGAATAGTTATTTCGTGATTTATTGTCACACTCTCTTATTATCGCTTTTAGAACGTAAACGAACGTAAAACGATAAAGAAAAATAAAAAAGTACAATAAAGAATTGTCTATTCTATTAATTTATGTTTGCACCAAAATTTGTTTTAGTTACTCCAGTTTTATGTTTTAGTTTTTTATCTAATACTTTCTTTTCTGTTTCGAAATTGTCACACATGTCATGAATTGGTCGTGAATTTATCAACCTTACCCGTTATTTTTTTTACTGTTATTTACTAGTTTTCTTTTATCGCGTTATTAATAACATCACGCCATTATCCGTCTGTAGGGCGTTAGCTCGCAAGGTCAAGGCGTGTTTTCTCGTCACTTTTTAGGGCGCGACGTCTATATACGTCTGACAATTTCTTTTGTTTATGCTGTACACGTAATGTTGTTATTTTCGGCTCCTTCGGGCCCTAGTAAGGAGTCAAGACGTACATTAAACTGTTTAGGCTTCAAGGATAACTGTGATTTAAGCTTGTAATGTTTTTCTGTGTATTCAGTGATTATGGTGTGGTTTATGAAGGTATCTACTCGTAGTTTATTATAATCATAATTTATTCATGATAGCCAATATGTCGCGTTTAAGTGACGCCATGAGTCAGCGTCAATAAAACCCATCTGCAACATGTAGAAGGTGATTTGTCTAAGATTTAATCAAATTACTTATTTCAATCGCTTTGATAAATAATTATCGTTATAATGACCACCTTAACATCATGCCTTTTTTCTCAGAAGGTACTTTAGGTATAACACCCTAAAGTTTTGCTAGCTATATAAGATTAGACTGTTTATAGTAATAATGTAACATTATAAGCTATTATGACTGGCCTGTTGGTCTAGTGGTTAGTGACTCTGACTGCTAAGCCGGAGGTCGTGGGTTCGATTCCCACCCAGGACAAACCTTTGTGTGATGAGCATGATTGTTTGTTCTGTGTCTGGGTGTAATTTATCTATAATATGTATGTATTTACAAAAAAAAAAATGTATATAAGTAGTTTATCCGTTGTTTAGTATCCATAACACGAGCAAATATAATTGCTTAATTTGGGGCTAGATGGCGCTGTGTGAATGTGGTAGAATATTATTATATTAAAAGATAGTCTTAAACGTAGAAACGTATTCTACATTTTAGAAATTGAAAGGCCAGAGATTGCTGATACTCCAGAAGATTGACAAATGCCCGGTTTAGCAAACGATAACCAAAATAACGACATGATAGATATGAATGATATTTTAACAAACAGTGATTTATTATACAAAGCCCTTTATACGCTGTGATGATCATGTAATCAGTTTGACCTTTTATAGAGGCCCTAGGTTTATTGAATCTCTAGTTTAGTAACAGTAGAATAAAATAGTAGTACTTAGGTAATACTTACTAAAAAGAAACATAAGATAACAATATAAGCCAAAAGATATTTTTCAAAAGTTGGTAAGTTCTTTTCACTTACTAAAGTAATACATCTATAATAGGTATTATAAAAGCGACAGATTTTGTTGTTTGAACGCGCTAATCTCAAGAACTACCAGTCACATTTCAATAATTCTTTTTGCGTTTGATAGCCCAGTTCTTGAGGTAGAGTAAAGGCTATATAACATTACACTATCGGGAGCCGAGCAGTAATCAAAAATGTAATTCAACGTGGGTGAAACCGCGCTACAGGAAGCTAATCATCTACATAATTTATCCAATAAAGTTGCACCATACTGAGGCGATAAACAACATTGCAATAGGACACTTATAACATTTCAGTAAATATTAATTAAATGAATATTGCCACATAATATAAAAACAAACACTTAACTTAATCACTAATTGATATTTGTTTTCGATGTTGATTAAGATAGTCGATGTACCTTGATAAGCGTGAAGGAAAATTGTCAAGGAAAACCTATTATGGTCTGAGTAACAACAAAGTACGAATGTGTCTGTTTTACATAGTTAAACCTGTACTTAGGTGAGCTAATTGATTGTGTGGAATTTTCCATTTGTAAGTGAGTATACCTATGCTTGTGTAGAGTTCTTCTACATCCCTCGCAAGAATGAGGTTATATTGAAAAAACTTGAGCTGGTAAAGAGTTTCTAATTATCGGAACAATCTCTCCCACATGCCATCACTGTGACTCCTGTATGCCAGGATTAAAAGTAATAACAGTGATAATGAACTATTAATTTCGGCAAGTTCTAGTCTGTGATGACTTTAAAAGCAAACAATTAGCGATCACAACGCACCCTGACTCAAATCAAATATTGAATCATACAAAGTTTTATCCCTTGCAGGAATGAAATCCATGACCTTTCACATAACAGTTGCACAGATTACCAATGTGTAGTCAATTACTATGTCATTTTCTTAGATAGTACTAGATCGAACACTAAAATAATCATTTTAATCGTACCTGTTTCATACTACTGATAATACTTGTAAAATATGTTTCTAATCTTGTTTACATAGACTTACAATACATTTATTTATGTACAAAATATTCCAAAAGGTCGAAGTGCTTTGACCAACAAGTATCAACTAAAGATAAGAAGATATTAAAATTAGCCGATATAGAGCTAAAGCTCAATTAGTACCCTTTTGGAGGCCTACTACCACCTTAGAGCAGTATTATTTTAATGTTACTTTGTGTTTCTCTTTCTTTTGTACCTACCATTAAAACATGGATAGAGACAAAGTAAGTTTATAATAAGATTGATTTAAGAGGTTGTGGTAGGGTCCCTGTTCTCTTCTTTATGAAATCAACAACAACTTGGTTGTTTTTAAAGTATGTACTTAGCTACTAAGAGAAAATCTCTTTTCGTGAGTATCGCGAAGACGAATCTTTCTTTACTGATTTTGCAGTCGAAGTCTTCAAACAGTAGATAATGGTAAGTTTTTGCGAACAAATGGCCTGCCTACATAGTTCGCTTTTGAGTTTTAGATTCTTATTATAAAAATAACCGTTTTGTTCTTTCATGTAGGTAGGTACTTGTACCTGTTATTTGTATAAACTAAAACGTTTAATAAAAACAAACTAATAAACTAGTGGTGATAACGTAATCAGTTTATTGCTATTGATAGATTAGGTGTTATTAATTTTGTACTCTAGAATATACCACGGAACAATATTTATCATTTTGCTTGTTTCGAGTTTGGGATGTTTAATGCCACGCTACGCTTAAACGAGTTACTCCCTGAGTATCCCGATCCCCGAGGCTCGACTGTGTCCCATTAAGTAAGAAGTAGAAAAAAGTATAAACATTTCAAAGCCTGAGATGTTTGGACTTTTGTATATAGCTATCGAGTTGCACCGTAAAATACTTATTTTAAACTAGAAATTGAACCTTATGAAGTGTGATGCACAAAAGAAGATGCCTTTCGTAATATTTGTAGCATATAAACATGGCTGTGTTCTGTAAGCATTAGAGACAATACTTGATTGACCAACTGCTTTTACTAAACTAACTGGTTCACATAGCAGAGTTGAACTATGACCTTATATAGACCAAAATACCGTCGCCGACCGTGAGAGAAAAGAAAAATCTGACTGGAAAGCGGTAATACACGTTTATTTCTTCAAATGTATTAACACTTTTCGGGACAGTAAACGGATATGGCCGTGATGACAATAAAACATCTATTGTGTCTACAAAGTGTCTATGAAAGGGTTAAAATACTGCCAAACAACATACTATTCCTATATACATTATTAAAACTGTTAATAAAGTCAGACACAAAAATCAATTAGCTTTAATGAGACGGCTGTTAATGGTGGAAATTTTGTGATGTGTGGTTCGATTATATTTAGAACATACACTATTAATAACAAATATGTAGAACAAACACGTTTATAGAGAATTTAACATGAAAACATATTATTTTTGTTGAAAACCCTACAGTATTTAGGTTAACGGTTCTGAAGATAGTTGTTTTCCACTAATACGCGATCATGAAAATGCTTATTATAATTTTAGTAGTTGCCGACGTGAAATTAACGATATGTAGGTAGACTTCAAAAATATTTGGTTTTCCAGCGGTTAGTAGTTTTGTTGTCCGTTTTATTAAAGTACACAATAAGTACCTATTCCCAATAAACTGTTATTTCTCTCTCATAGCAGTTTCTTATTTCAACTTATATATTTACTGTGCCGCCCGAAGTGTGCCTCTTGTAGATATAAGCCAGAGTTAGATATTAGGTTCGTAACAAATCAATGACATAAATTATATCTGAGAATTGAAATTATAGCGTAAATTCAAACCCATTGTAATAAAAATATTACGCAGAGTAGACGCGATAACCTTAGAAAATTACATGTTAACAAATTCTCCAAAAATTCCAAACGATCTGCATGGTGAGGTCGTACTAACCGTGGCAAAAGCAGTTAGTACAACAATAATAACTAAACGTAGCCTGTCAATGAAATGTATTTACGACACGTACTGAAAATAATACGCCGATAATACGTGGCTAATACATTATTAATACGCTGCCGTAGCCATGCAAAATCAGTGCGCAAATTAATAATTTTGCACTTGACAAATTTCATCAACAAATTCGTCGGTATTTTTTGTTCTTTTACACTAGAAATAAAACATAGTTTTATTTAGAGGTGAAGTGTTTTGACTAGTATTAACCGTGACCACCTACGCGGTTCAACGCTCAGCAATTCGACTTGTTTTTTTACTCAATAATATGTGGAAAGGTGAAAATCACTATTTATTTTCGGTGCTGTTAGTGATGTTATACAGCATTATTTATCGATATCGATATGTGTTAAACAGAAGAGATACTTAATTACTTGTATTGTATACCCTACAAATGACGCAATGAAATGGTTTTTTACATTAATTATGTTATCTACTTTATAATGTTATTTTTTAAATAAGTGTCATTTAATATTTCATTTACATTTAATAGTTGTCACTTATATATTTTAGATAAGTACTTGAAATAAATCTATTTATAACCGAATAACTCAAGTTTTACTGATGACTAGGAGACAAACAGACTTATTCGTCATAATTAACCTGATCACCGAATAACCTAAAAAACCTGTACCTAGTATTTATGTGGGTAGTGCTTTGATCGTGACCTTATTCCAGAATTTCGGTTAAATTTACTTATTGAAAGACTTTATCATGAAAAGTTAACGCTAAACGCAAATTTTCTATACTTAGATATAAAGTCGAGATTATTTATTAATTAAGTTTGGTCTGAAGTAGTGCATAGTGATTATGAGTAAACAAACCCAATATTATTATTTAAGAATCACAAAATACAAAGGCTACAAAAAATCTCAAGATAAAGTTATTAATTAAAACCTTACGAGTTGTTAATTTTTGACGAATAACGTGTATGAACAACAGCAGCTTGGCTAGACTAGTACCTCAGTAATTATAAACTAACGAAATTATGAAGACATGTTTCTAAACATATTATCCTGTAAAATAACCGTCATAGATTCGGCAGAACGCATTTGAAATGTTTTACAGTTAGTTACCAGCATTGTAGTGTAAGTTAATTTATCTTAGTCAAAAGCCAAGATCGTAAGATATCTATAGTAATGTTGCCATACATTACAAGAACTGCAATAAAACCCATTTCATACATCTATAAATAGAGAGCGCGTCATTCATATTGTAGACTCTGTCGCACTCCAAAATTATAAACATGTCTGACATAGAGATACGCTTAAGTTATCGGTAGAAAAAAAATTATTTTCGAAATAAAGGACGCGGTTTATAGTAAGTAATCGCTTATAATTATAATAAAATTATTTCTTATTATTAAACCACATAATATTAGGTACGGTATGTAATTTTGAAACTTTTTATTTAACTTTCCTTTTTCTTAATTCCATATCTTACAGACAAGCGTCGAATTCTATCGAACCGAGAAAAATAATATTTCTATGCGATTATTTCTTAAATTTTAAAACTTGATTAATTAACCATAATGTCAAAGATAAATCAGTCTTGCCAAAATTAGGTATTATAAATAATGCACATAAATATTTGTTAATAATACATACTTGTGTTTAACACATAAGTGCTCAAATAAAAAACAACCTTATGTAAATTATATTGATGTATTGTCAAACAGAATAATAAATAAATATAGTTTTCCATGTGCGGTTGGAATATATTCAATATCTTTGCCTCACCCATGGCTTATCTCACTTAGGTCTATCGATAAAAGTTATTTTCTAGTTTTAAAAGTATACTTATAGTAAATCACTTACTAAAGGTTAGGTAAACAAGCAACTTAGTGCAAAGCTGGATTTTAAACAATTTAAAGCAACACCTAGTAAGTTAAAAAAAAGAAAAGACTTCCTTAATTTAATAAAAAATTGGTCATCAGACATAACAGTAAAATATAACTAAAATTGCAATTTAGTTTTATCATATTATAACATATAGTGTGGTGTAATAGTTATAAGAATGGCAACAACGAAATTATTATTACCCAATAATGATTTTGTGGGAATACCTACCTTTTAACCTTGAACTTATAAGGAAACACCATTATCTGAGTCACCATATTTAATGAGAAACAATGATATCAAAATATATCTCTAGTCAAAAGCTATGACTAATAAATAGCGCCAAAAACTACTAACGTAGGAGGTTTTAATTACACTAGCTATCATTTGTACGGATCCTAATTCATTATTTTATGTGTAGTGATTTATAAATATTGAAATATATGGCGATTTCCATTGTCTTATTCGCCTTAAAGAGATAAGTGTATTTTGTAATTTTGTACAAATTTGGGCTGGCCGTACCGCATCGCAACAAATAATGCTATATTACTTTACATTTAATATGAGCTATCGCACACTACAGACGGCCGCACTGAGCGGCATCGCAACGCACTGCGACTTCTAGGTATATCTCCTATGGCGCAATTTTGACATGCTGCGATCATCGTAGTATGCGCTAGCCTTAAATGTATGAAAATCTGATCACTGTATTATATTAGAATAGAATAATTTTTATTTTTATCAAAAAGTAGATTGTAGTACATAGTTAATAATTTAACAAGTGGTATATTAATTGTTGACATTTGGTCTTACAGTCTATGTGAGTGCAGTTCTGCTATCCTAGATAGGTTTGAAAAACCTGTGGTAAGGAGTAGCAGTCCCTTCCCCTTGGTATATTTGTAACAAAGGTGTAATACAATGCAGTTTTCAAAATGTACCAGAAATTATGTGTTAGTGGTCTACAATCATGGTATAAGTTAAATATAACATGTGTGTGTGCGTGCGTGTGTGTGTGTGTGTGTGTGTGTGCGTGTGTGTATGTGTGTGCGTGTGTGTGTGTGTGTGTGTGTGTGTGTGTGTGTGAAAGTGTGTGTAAGTGTGTGTCTGTGTTTGTGTGTGTGTGTGTTAGTAAGTGCGTTGTTGTGTATGTGCTGTAAATGTGTGTGTGTATGTGCGTGTGTGCGTATGTGTGTATGTGAGGTTGTGCTAATAATAATTATGGTGTAAGTGTAAGTGTTATAACATGAATGCTTCGGTTTCTTCATATGTTTTATTTATTATGAAAGCTTGGACGAGCTTTTTGCATATAAACGTAGGTGAACCATTTATTTCACAGTTTAGACTTACTTTATTGTAAAGGTAAGGTCCCAGGTAGTAGAAAAACCTTTTTGTGAAACATGTACGTGGTTTTGGTACGACACAAACTTTGTCTTTGCGACGTTTTGTTATTACCCTATAGGGTGTAGTAGCGTGTTGTCGAAGAACGGTATGGAAAATAAAAAGTTGCCGTACATTCAGAACTTCGCACTCTTTGTACAGCAAATTAGTTGGGTACATTATAGTTCGGAACGTAGCCACCTTTAAAACCGCTCTGTGCGCTATTTCAAGAGGTCTTAGTATTGTTTTTGCTGCACCACCCCAGCACGAAATACAATATGTGATGATACACAGACATAAAGCGTGGTATACATTACGGACGATATAAGGATTTGCAATATTTCGCAAAGTTTTAAAAATGTATATAAGTTTGCGTACACGACCTGTTAAAGAATTTATTTGTAACCTGAAGTTCAGGCACTGGTCAAGAATCACACCCAAGTATTTTATATGATCAACGCGTGCAAGGGATGAGCATCTACAAGAGTGTTCAAGCGAGTTATTGCATGAGTGGGCTTTTAATATGATTGGAGATTTTGGTTGCGATGCTGAGCTGATTGAAAAGGTGATATATTTGGTTTTCAATATATTGAGTGTGAGCGTGTGAGAACGCAGCCAGGTTGATGTTATATCAAAGCCATATTGGGCCCTACGCTCTAGTTCCATCCATGTATCAGCGACAAATGTGATAGCTGTATCGTCTGCATAGCACGTAGTTGTCGCGTTTGGGATCTGTAATTCACTCAGATCGTTAATAAATATCAAAAATAGCGTAGGACCCAATATACTTCCCTGTGGGACTCCATAGTGAATGGAAAGTTCGCAACTGGTATAGCTCTCAATTTTGACCATTTGTGAACGATTTTTGAGATAACTCTCGAACAAATTTAGTTGTAGTCCTCTGACACCAATCCGCTCAAGCTTGAGTAAGAGTGTGGCAACGGGAACCGTATCGAACGCTTTCGCGAGATCTAAAAATATTGTTAAAACCTTTTTATGATTGTTTAGTCCTTGAATTATAGAATTTGTCAATGTGTGAATAGCGTCACAAGTTGATTTATTTTGACGGAAACCAAATTGATTAGCTGATAACAAGTTGTAATGATCTAGGTAGGACACCAATCTTTTATTAATTAAGTGTTCAAGTACCTTAGATAAGGCACTTAGAACAGCAATCGGTCGATAATTATTCGGCAAATTCCCGTCCCCACCCTTGAAAATCGGATGAATTACAGCCTTCTTAAAAGCATTGGGAAAGACAGCAGTGTCAAAGCAAAGATTAAATATATGGCTTAGGATTGGCGCCAGGGTGGTAGAGTATCTTTTTAAGACAACAGCTGGAATACCATCACATCCTGTAGAGGCATTTGACCGCAATGAGTTTATAGTTGAAATAATTTCGTCAGGGTCGGTATGGGTTAGAACAAAAGACGAACATGATTTGGATTGAGATGGAATCTGATGCAGTAGCTGCGGGTTATTTATGTTGTCTGCTAGGTGCTTGCCAATACCAGTGAAGAATGAATTCACGTTGTTACATGCTTGGGAACCTGAGGATGACGTCGTAAGAAGCGGTGCGGCGGAATGTTTAGGTTTTGTAGTATTAGTTACTTTTTTTATTGTACCCCATAGCAGTTTTGGATTATGTTTAGTTTTATTAATTTGCTGCGCATCATAATTCCTCTTAGTATTTTTTAGTATTTTTGAACAAAAGGTTCTGTAGCGTTTATAGCTTATCGTTAAAGTTTCGTTGGTTGGACTCTGTTTCACTTTTTTGTGTAGCGCATCTCTGTGCCTAATACACCGTAACAAGCCAGAGGTAATCCAAGGTTTGAGGATTTTTTTCTTCGACGGAACTCGTCTGACTTTCGTGTGTTTACAAATCGCTGATTTCAATAGTGATATGAGTTCCTCAGTTACAGTATTTGGGTCAGTCATTTGGAATAGTTCATTAAAGTCTACCTGGTATATTGTTTTATCAAGTGCTTCAAAGTCAATCTTACTAAAAGTGGGGGTAGCGGTGAGTAGAACTTTTTTGTAGTTTATACAGAACAGGGTAGAAAAATGGTCAGTAATGGTAGATGCATAGACAAACGACAACGTAGAGGACTTTGTTCTCAGCATAATATGGTCTAGACAGTTGTTACCTCTAGTTGGAAGAGTGTGAGCTGGAAGGTAACCGTTAAATGCGAGGCAATTTAAATATTCGTCTGAACGTGTATCAAGAGTATTTGGTTTAATGTCTATGTTGAAATCACCTGTTATTATGACAGATTTAAAAGAGGCAAGTGATGGAAGTAGAGTATTTAGAGCTAAAATGAAGTTGTTAATGTTATCATTAGAGGGTGAACGATATACAGAAACTACAGCTATGTCGGAATTAATTTTGATTATGATGCCAGAGGCTGTTTGTTTTAAATCAAGCTCTTCGCATATAACTGTTAATCCTGACCTGATGTATACTACCACTCCGTCGCTTTGATTGATGTGGTTAGTGGTTTTAAAAAAAGTATAATTTTGAAGAAATGGAATGGTAGAGTTACTAGCACAAGACAGCCAACATTCAGTTAGGATTATCAGATCACAGTCGAAGGAAATGCGGTGCATGAGAGTTTGAAGATTTAAAAAGTTGCAATTTATTGAACGGATGTTTTGTGTAAGTATTTTTAGGTAATTATTTGGATGTGTTATGAGTTTGGAAGTCTGTTCAGGGACGCATGTGTGTACTACTGATGCTGAAAGTTGGTCGATACTATCAATTAATTCGTTTACTTGATTTGCCATTGATAACAATAATATATAATATTAATAAGGGCGGGATAAGAAAATAATTTGGGCATTAAGCATTTTCGTAACGGGCCGCAAATCCAATATGATAGGTTCCGGCATCTTTTAATATGGAATATAGTATCCAGTCTCATTTTAGTAATAGAATTGCTAAAAGAGTATCCTGTTGCAACAAAACTCAGTATTTTTGTGTAATAGTGGTTATGTGTAAGTATTGTAAATGTTGTAGTTACATTGTATGAATCTTGAAATGTATCGCTATGATAGTAATGTGTCTGTAAGGAGGTGTGTAATGTGTGTGTGCTTATACTAAAAAAATAAAAAATAAAAGAAGACTTAATAATACAAAATGAGATAAGTATAGTATGAGTGATAAAACAAAAAATATGATCCTTCGATGTCAGTCATGCTTTGATTGGGAGAGGCAGTTGCTTAAGTTGTTCTTCACTATTGACAATAATGGCCTGGCTATCTGAATCTTTTTTCAACATAATCCGACCGTTCGAGGTCCAGCAGTAGCTATATTGATTAGCTTTGGTAAAGATTCTTGAAAGGTAAAATAACTTCTTGGCATGCGGCGTCAACAGTTCTGTGATATAGATAGGAGTATCCTGTGAGGTTTTGATATCCAAATGAGTAGAGTTTACTTTATTGTTGGGATTTTGCTTGTTAAAATTTTTAATGGCGCTTAGAAATTCGTTTTTGAAGAGTGTGTTTGAGAACTCCACTGTTACGTTAGAGGTAAAGTTTTCTTTTTTGGATGGTTGTCGGAATATATCGCGAATGTTGTTTATTTTTGTGTTTATGTTCAATTGTTTTGATAAATGTGTAATTGTATCAAACAACATTGATTTAGTTTCGGCCACTCTCTTGGGCACGTTGCGGAGTTCTACCGACGTTTTAACTAGGTTGCGATCATGAATTTCCACTTGTTGTTCAAGAAGTATTAATTTTGTAGCCATCGTGTTACGCTCTTTATCCAAACTGGAAATTTTCATCTCCAGAGATGTCAGTTGGTCAGACACAAAAGTTAGTGTCTTTTCGAGCTCGGAGTTTGTGGTTTTAATGTCGTTATAATGATTTTTAATCTCCAAAATATGGTTTTCTAGCTTAGCCAGTCGAGTGTTTTGTGAACCCAACAATTCTTTGATCATAGCTTTAATTTCGACTTTAAAGCAGTCAAAGTCATCGGCGGCAATCTCCGTAGACGGACATTTTCGCTTAGCTCGCTGAGTGACATTTAATTGCATGGATTCATCTGAACACAATTGCTGTAGATCAGACTCAGATTTCGATGGTGTAGTTTTGTTAGGAGGCGTTCTAAGTAATGATCTCGGCATAGTGTCTAGTTGCCTGAATCAGGTAGTTTAAATTTAAAATAATTAAACTTGGGCTATACAACAAAAATTACCCGCTCTCGCTGTCGCTTGTGGCTTGTGGCAAGCGCCGACGACGACTTGCGCGCGTGCGGCGTAGCTGACTTGTTGTCTTCGTTTCCGTTGTTGTTGTCACGCTTACACTCGCACTCCGCGTACGCTCCAAGTATTCTATGCGCGCCTGGTACTTTGTATATTTTTAAATGTATTTAATTTAAGTAAAATTAATTATTTATTAAGAAAAATACGGGGGTGCACGTCTATGCGCTTATGCGGTCCAAGGAGGAGATATTATTATTATGTTTGAAGTTTTTTCACAGTATTATAATAATTCAAAAAATAATAGTGTTTATCGTACATGTGTTGTGTACGATTATAATAAATTTAAAACGAATATTTTAAAATTTGGCGTAAAATATTTCGCTAATAAGTTGCTAGATGTTATTTAATTTAATAACACTTAATTACTGCATGTGTCATACTTTAATGGATTCATGCACCTTTTGAAGATATGACGTGCTTTTATATAATTACGTAATGCTTCCCACGAAATAGATATAAATGTTATTTACTTGGTTTAGATCAAATACGGCTAGTTTATTTCTCTAGGTCTTAATTTAGATTAGTTGAAAATAATTAACTTCAATTTTAAATTATTATTTACCTATTAAACTAAGAAAAAAACATCCTGGAAAACAACAGATTTCCCGATTATTAATAAAAAGTAGTTCTACTGTTGAAAAGAAACTTATGTTTTTGGAAAAATACCTACACTTTAGGCCATCACGATAAAACACCTCAATACCTTTAAATGGCATAAGTTCACTTGATTTTGCTTTGATGTAGTAGTAAATGTTAATCTTTACAAGAGAAATTTAAAAAGTTATAGCAGTGAAAAATATTGTTTACTTATTTTATCGAAAATTACTATATATACTTATTTTATAGCAGTGAAAATAGTGATGAGAACGTGTCTCATCACTATTTTCGAGTGTTGTATTTATAGTTTGATATGTTTCTGTGGTGACAGTAACTTTATTTTAATAATTCGAATATCTTCAGTTAAATTTTATTTGTAACGAATGTTATGTCATTGAAACTAGTACCTGTATTGTTTATATTCCTACATTATATTAAATATTACATACATTGATCATATAATTGTTTAGTATTATCTTTGCTTTATAAATATTTCTTGCGATGAAAATTTTGTCTTACCTTCTAAGGCAAATTATATCATGAATATCTTTGTAATGTTATCTTGTAACTTGTACTCGCTAATTCTTACATTGGCAATTCCGAATGTAATAAATTAAATAAATCTGTCAACCACTCCACAAGAAACAAAGCTTTTACAATAACATTTCGCAGACCCATTTACCCAAAAAAAATTCACTCATAAAGGTCACGGCAACAGTGAATGTCAGCAGCATTAAACACTGTGCTATTCGAGTACAAAGCTAGTTTACACACGACACCAATGCTAACAATCGTAACAATAATAGCATCGCATCACCATCCTCCATCCCCCCCTAGACTTGACTTGGCACACACACCTGAATAGTGAATATTTATCATGGAATTATTGGAATGTAAATATAATCTTTTGGCTGGCCTAGTATGCACGGGTTTATTGCTCGCTGTATATTAGAGTGTAATTTTATGTGAAAACCACTTTTATATACATACATAGCTTCACACCTTTTTTCCCCGAAGGGGTGAGTAGGCGGTGTTTAACCACCCACTTTTCGCCATTTTTTATTTAGAGGTCATGTAACAGGGGGCGAGCCTGTTGCCATTTATCGGGCACAATTCCAGAATCCGGACTAACCCAATATCACTTTACCCGACTCGGGGATCGAACCCGAGACCTCTGCGTGGTAATCCGTACACAGTATCACCACCGAACCAGAGAGGCAGTCTTACTTTCATTTTGTCATTACTTTTAGTCTTAGATATAGGCCGAAAAAAAAAATAACGAAGTCGTCCGGAGGGCTAACATCTCCTCTTGTGCCAATTATTTTCTCCAGCATTAAAAATGTAAATTAAACTTTTTGTTGATGATAACTGACGTTTATAACTGGACATAGGCCTTTCCCAAATAAATACTAAATTTGGGAGAAAATCCTTAACCTAAATAATTATCTACATAATACCAGTATCTAATCTTAGGATCCTGTTTATTGTTCAAGGATACTGATTTAGTGATTCTACAAGGTTTGACCGCGAACGTTGTTTATTTTTGTTGACTGCCGCTGGCACAGACCTAGACTTTGATATATACGAATTATAAAAATACATACATAATATTAAGCGTAGGTTGCAATGAAATAATTCGAAAATCACCACGTTGACCCATTTCCCGCAATGATACAACTTTCTAGTACTACAAGAATGAAGTCATGATTATGTTGGCATATCTCCCGAGATTCAATTTATCATCTCAACATTATACACATGCGAATAGTTGATAAAACTTAGACGGGTAATAACCCATCATGTGGGAGCTAATCGCCCGGACAAGTATTTTAGAAGTGAGACTATAAGATTCCAGGTGAATTTGGTACCTGAGCTTACTGAAACATGTCTGTTATAATAATGCTAATAAAAGTCGTTGAATTACTTTACGAGGTTGAGTTTAGGAAATCAGTTAGTTAAATCATTTATTTTTAACCTTAAAGTATTAAAGATTTTAATCGTATATAAAAGATAAAAAATTAAACTTTACAGTCGAAAACGTAGGACACATTTGAGTACTAAATTTTAAGCTTCTTGCAATAATTATAATCATTACTATATTGGGGTAGGCTCTAGACTATATTTGGGGTAAATTTCCAATACTTACGTCAGCAGTATACTGCATATGACGCAACTGTCGCCTGACCTTCTTAAACCAATTACCTACTAAGTTTTGGTAGAAAGATCAAATTCTAATCTATAAAACTTCTACTTGATAACCATTTTCTTTACTATACCTGAATGGTTTTTATTACAAAACTAACATATCATACTTGTGATGATTAAAATAATAGTTATTGTCATTGTCTGTACGTTCATAAACAGGCCTTCCAAGACAAGACAATATATTATATATGCCTTGTTAAGATTAAGAATTTACAGCAATTTAGTCAGGCATTTTGAGGTCTGACATCTATTCCGTGGTCTTTATTTACTTTGTTTAGCTGTTTCAATTCTAAAGTAATTAATAGCTCCATACATAGGAACATAGACTGGTGCTATTATTCACACAGTAGAATAGGTACATAATGAATAGACGCATTCAATTAGCCTTTATTTGTGTAGTTCTGTATTGATGAAGTTATAATTGATATGTTTGCAAGAGCTAATGGATTTTGATGCGCGGTGTAGTGGAATTGATGAGACCTTCAGTATTTCAGCTATACCTACGTATACTACAGATATCATCAAATAGTTTTTTTCCTAAAAGTTTAGGTAGAGATGTATTAGGTAACGTTATTTCAGATATAAAAGGTGATAACGGCTTTAAAATGCTGGGCATTGTATTATTGTCACACTTCAACTCTTTAATTAAAAAAAATGTAGATAAGCTGGGTAAAATTGAGTTTTATAAACTGGAAAGTTAAATATTATCCGAATGAGACTATTTGTTTGCTTTACTACTAGAAACTTGACCCATCAAGGGTCGCCTCTCAAGATATTTTGCTGAAAAATTTTTCAATAACAGCAATAGCAATAAATGTGTTAAACCAACATTTTAAAGCCCAATCACGTTTTGTACACTTAAAAATGATCTCGTGTACATTCAGAATGAAATTGATTCATGATCATAAATAATTTGATTCTTTCAAATATTACGAATGACTATTTGATTGTACTGTTTCTAGTGTAATCCTCACCTACGTTGAGATTATTCAGATTGAAATGTTTAGTTTACGCAACGGCAATAAACGATGCGAGTGGGACGCACTCGTTATAGAGACGTTTTATATTAGCGTCAGTGACAAGCGAATGAGAGCATTCTTGGATTTTGTACTACTTATATAATGCCGAGCTTCCATTCGTCTCTACTCTTTTGCTTAAAGATCATCGGTTTGTCTTAAAAGTCCTCCAGCACAGGGGTAGGTAGCGTAGGACCTAAAAGCTCTATGTCGCAGGATAATGTTTAAACATATTTATAAATAGTGGACTCAAAGTACTGCTAGAGCAAAAGTTTGTACAAACCAAGACTTCAACTATTGCTCCCGTGTCCCACGTAATGATTTTATCTAAAATCAAATGTTACTAAATGTCATTTAAATATATTTTTTTTAATACCGTACGATAAATTAGGTACATCATGATACTCATACAAATGTATATTCGCGTATATACAATTCAAAATATTTTTTTACTATTTATAGCCGTCTACATATAAGCATAGAGCGCACCCGCAATTAGCACGAATCTAACACCTAATTTATCACATCAACACATTGGTTAGACTGCAAGGAGCGCCAAAGATTTAAAGATTCAATTTATTGCACTCGAAAACTGTTACTCTGCTTTTACTTTTGACTATAAACAAATTAAAATAACTGCATTTTTTATTGCCTTAAAAAACAACAGCCCACCTAATGGAAGTAGTAACTGTCATTCATGGACATTAATTTAATATTTAACGCTTATGCCATTTAACGCCTTTTTTACTATCTCAGAATATGATTACCGCTACCGTATCAACTGAAGATTAAACCTCCTGTGATTCAGCTATGTACCAATAATGAATAAAATTTATTTTCTGATAAAATGAATGAGATTCCATTTACCTGATAACAATTACCAGCGCTGGTTCTCTACATATTTTGTAACGCAGCATCTATACATGATTATACGAATACCTACTTATTAGTCGATAAAAATATACTTTAACTGCTCATTCGTTATGTTATGTTTACATTACAATTTAAAATAAACCGAATGGGTGTAATCGTAACAAACATGAAATTTTTGTACTGTGTACCAACAATCTACTGTTTTGTATACCTCGATTTTGAATTCTAAAGAAACTAAAAATGTATATCGAAGACTTAATAAAGGGGTCGGACAAATTATGGATAAGGGCGGACAAGATACTTGAGAGAAGCCTAATGGTAATTCTAACTGGTGTTAGGTCAACCCTGATGCATTTATAATAAATTTTAGGCGACCTGAACAAATCATGACACTTAAGTTGACCACTAACCATTCGATACTAAGAAAAAGATACCTAATGAAAAATTAGGAAAGAGAGAGCAAAGTGTATTGCCTGTGTCACTTTGCATGCTACTTGAAATTGTAACTTACAAAAATTGTAATAACCTGGCGATTACAAAGAGTGACCTGAGTTTCTTACCAGTTCTTCTCATGGCTCTACTTCGTCAGCGAACTGGCTGTAGGTTAATTTGCTGACATTTTGTAAACTTTGATATTCATAAGTGTTAATTTAATTAACATAAATGAACTAATATATTTTCATTTTCATTTTCAAGTAATCCGAAGCCACTAGTATTACTAAAATGCATGAATAATATCTAACAACATAATTTGCTAACCAACAGGTGAACTAATAGTTTGTTTTCGTTCTGTAACAAGATAAATACATACTTAGTATAGGTTACTTCGCGAAAATAACTGTTGACTCATACGGATGACTTACTTGTTGGAGTTCACAACTTGTTTCCTTTTATTTGTTGTTATTTGTATATAACAACTTTGTTAAATTTATTTTAATAGCAATGGTAGATTACGTACACGATGTTTTGGTACAGGACCATTAGTTACGAATTGATGTCCCATTTGTTCTCACTTTTTTATAACCTCTGCATGACTTAAAAGTTTTAATGGCAGAAAATGCACTAGGCATAAAATGTGTCTATTTTAATATAAAGAGTGTGTTCCTCTTACTTGCTTACAGAAACCAGTATAACGTATGTCGTTACTTATAAAAATTCCAAATCTAACAGTGAAATTTATTGAATAAAGCAAAACTTTTAACCATTTCAAACTTTACTGCTATTTACATGTTTTTGTCCCAAAAATATTTTGTAATTCTTTTTCATTTCTCTTTTTCTTGAGATGAGTATATGTCTTATCCACAATTTATTCAATTATTACTAATGAAAAAGAAGCAAAGTTTTTATACTGCGCTCTATAAGTACAATAGTAGAATTCAGTAATATTTTCAAATTCAGTTTTATCATCATGATTTCATTCGATCAAATTTTAATTGAATACTTACTGTTAACTATAGAAAAAGTCGTCTGTTCGTTATATTTTTAATTATAATAATAACGATAAATTTGTTCTGTAAAAAAATGTTTTATAATAGATTATAACACTTCAATTTTACAATTTAAATTCTCAACACCAAAACCTATGCAATCAGCATTTTTTCCGGTAATTATGTTATTACTAAAGTACTTATAAGTAAGTATTGCTGTTAGTCTTTGAAATCAATTAACATTGTGCTGTAAAGTAAAGCGATGATGGCACAACACTAGGTTCCTAAATTAGTAGTTTCTATACGAGTCGGTGGTATTTGTACTACATTGCAGTTATGTTTAAAACACAACGTCTGCGTCGCAACATACAAAGTCACTGTTACTTTGAAATATTGTTAAAAGAATTATCTATTTTATTACTTTGAACTTTATGCAAACAAACATAGTAGAGATTCTATTGTTTAGGGATCATCTGTGACGCTTGATTTTAGTTTATTTTAAATACCCACAGTAAGAACCTTTACTTTCATTTTAAAAAGGAGTTTTACGATCACTGGTCTTCATCGTGTACCTTTTGTTTTTATTGTTGATATCTCTATTTTTCTTAATCCGTAGTGGAATAACGCAAATATTTCTGTGTCAAATAATTATACCTACATTTTCCTCGAAAACGAAAATTTTCTCCGAATTCCAAATAGATTTTACAGCTATTATTCACGCTGTTTTATAACATCGGGTTGCCCGTCAAAACTGTCGTCCTAATAACACTGGCCCGGTTTTAAAATTAGCGAAAAACATTATTTTAATGTTATCTGGAACGTGAACATTTTGTGGAACAACTTTATTAGCGAACACTTTGATTGCCAGTGTTATTTTCTGTGCGGTCTTTTATAAAAACAAAACATCTATCACTGTTCTAGTGTGCCTAGAAAAATTATAAATTAATTGAAGACGAAACAAGTATATAACTAAAGCTTACACAAGAGAACTGGTGAGTGATAATGTCTGTGAAGTACTGCACATACCGATCATCGAAATAAAATAATAATTAATAATTGATTTAAATTAATGAACAGCATAAAATAAAAACTTTTGTGCTTACTTACTTGCTTGCAAACTATTTGGACTATTGCCGTACAAGCTACAACGGTTCGCCACTTAAAGCTTTTATCTCTGAATGAAAGTATCTATAAGAAATGTCTACCCTGTACGTGTATGTGTATCACGTAACAAACAATGACAATCAGTTCCATTCGTATATGCAGATGTCTTGATTTAGAAGGATTTTAGTTGTAATCATAAACACTGTGTATTTACAAATGTCTATTTCAATGTTCGTTATTGTAATTTTACTCTTTATAGTGTCGGCCTTCAAAGATGTGTAGCTTTTGCGATCCACCAACACCGTGAATTCAGGGATTAGACAAGATTTCAAATGTATTTAAATCATTTAAACTAGGGACCCGCCCATTGCTTCGCGAATAGTCCCTCTTAATTTAACTTTGTCACAGAAGAGTTCTGTTTTTAGCAGTCGCTTCAAAATTCAGCTTCATATGTCAAATTGATTGCGAGATTTGAAGTGTAGTTAGTATGCTTTTGTATACTTGAAAGGCTCACTGAATGTCTAAACTTATGTCTACGTCAGGTCTACGTACTCATACATGGGAGTTACGCCTTGAGTGGTTTACTCCGCTCCCATGGATCGTAGCGTGATATAAGATAGGCTTCCATGAGTGATTCTCGATGAAAATTTGCTTGAAAAGAGCTACAAAGTTTTTTTCACCTCCAAAAAAATATCTAAATTGTTTCAATAAGACTCATCAATAGCTGACTCTCTCACGTAGGCGTGGTGTGTCACTAAAACTTCGGCGAAGGCGTGTTATGTTATGATAGTAAAACGTACCTACCATTTGTAGTAATTGTCGCGATAATCAAATATTAGCTCACGATTTCCCCGTAACGAATATATACTCTGAAATTAATTAGATTAACGTTATCAAGGGCTTTGCTACACTCAGATGAGTTCACCTCGTACCTATTCATATTAATTAACGCATACAATACAATGCCTGTGTTATCACGACTTGTTTTCCCAAAGTGATAGGTGTACGACATCCTTGGTTTGCCGGTTATATTAGGACCCGTAGAGAACTTCAAACTAACAGGGAGCGAGTCTGTTGCAATTTAAGAGGCACTATTTAAGACTCCGGTGTAATACTTATTGTGATGAATGTGTCCTGTTCAGATTATTAAAAAACAAAAACCTGCCTGCTTAAAACAAACCGAAAAGGAAGAAACCCTTTTTTTGTACTGACGCCCTATGTCACTCCCACAATTATTAATACGAAACTAGTGACACCTCATAATATGTTAAAATCCATTATGCCTATAAGCTGTAGAGCGTGCCAAAGAAATAGACATACATACAAACATGCACACACACGCTCGAAATCATTAGGTACCTTTCTTAACTTCGGCAGTTGGACAAAAATATAACATAAAGAAAATTTTCGACTTAGTCTCATACACACTGCATTATACGTTTGAAAATTAAATTGTGTTATATCAAAAGTTACTATTGATCTATACTATAATATAATACAAGAGTTAAAGTTTGTTTGTTTGTTTTAACGCACTAATCTCTGAAGCAACCAGTCGGATTTAAAAAAAACTTTTTTGCGTTTGTGTTAGTTCTCGAGGAAGGTTATAGGCTATGTAACATCACGTTACTGGCGACGGGAGCAGAGCAGTGAGCAAAGACGCGGCTTAAGTTTGTTTGTAATAAAAGTTTAATTGACAACACGGAGTGTAAACAATTTGATCAAGTAGCAGATAAATGTTTAAATATGAAAGTCATTACTATATACAAGTAGTTCGCAAATAACATGCAGTAGTTAAAACAATTATGAGGAAAACATTACAAAAACTATAAGAACTTTTTTTATGACATCTATTTACAAAGTATACAATCACATTATGTCATTGTATTCGTCTAGGGTAGATTTTTTTAGATAAGTACACACATTTCTAAATCATTGTAATGTACCATAAAAATCATTAAAGAAATAAACTCGAATGGCTAAAATAGCCGACATTGGATAACATATTAAAGTTGTAAGAAGTTCTATCAAAACGAAAATAATGCTAGAAATCCAAAAAAACCTAATGCGCTTTGTTATTTTTAATAGATACGTGTCTAATTAAATTTAACAAACATAACATTGCACTTATCACAATCACAACAATAAATAAATTATCTGTAAATCGATGATTAGATTAAATATTTATTTCGGTCCTATAAACTGCTTACGAATAAAACACTAAATGTGAAGAGAATTTCAAGAAGTTACATAATTTAATACACACTGTCATAAGGTTTTCAATATCTTGATTCGTAAATATTCCTTAAATTGCCGCCACTATAAAAACTTTTTAACAAAAATATAAAATTATCGACACCGGTAAAATTAAAAACAGAAGTTTATAAACATTAAATCCGATACTTATCACCTCCGAATTTAACTTTCACATAAAAAAACGTCCTTACGATCAAAATTATATTTCAAGATCAAACTATAAAGTTTGTAAAACAACGATACTCGAATTTTACAAAACGAGAAGTTTTGATTGTAAACCTTGACCGGGTTACAGTTAATGCGTTCATAATGAAAATATATAAAAGTAATATAAATAGTAAGAGACAAAAGTTTATAAACACTTACCATGGTGTATGATTAGTTAGCTGACACACAACGTTCCAGATCGAGGTGAGGTCGCGGACTGATGGCGGGTCGGCGCGAAAACGCCTCGCAGGCCAATCTTGTTATCGGCAATGACGTAGTTACATTAGTCCTATATTCCTTTAACTAATAATTGATACATGTAGCCGTATTACGAGTAAGTTGTAGCACGCACGGATTACGCCTCAGTAATTTGAATAGCTGCAATTTTGAAAAAAGGCTATGCGGGTAATTCAGACCGTTTACAAGTTAACTCAAACTCAAGGCATTTATTTCATTTTGATCATAAAGTAGCATGCTTAGGAAAACTCAAAATTACATTAAGTCAGCTAATTAACCTACAGCCACTTCGCTGACGAGGTAGAGCTGCGAGAAGAATTGGCAAGAAACTCACGCCACTCTTATCAATCGCCAGATTTACAGTTTTTTGTATGAGTTACAATTTTAACACTCAACGCAACCAAAGAACTTTTAGATAATAGATACGTTTATGGTGGTTCTTCATTTAGCGTATTTATGTTAAAATGTTGAAAGGCGAAAACCATGCATTGATGATATTTTAAAACCTTAACAATATATGGAAAATCAGAAAATAATACCGCGAGAATTCTTAGGAGATTTCTTTTTTCATTAAGTCAAAAATCTCTCGCTCTACAGAAGATTGTATCTACCAATAATGACTCTACTAAGTAGTGTTGTTTTCCTGTTAGTTCTAGAAGTGGTCTCAAATATTCCTAAGAAAGGCACTAAATTAGCAATAACATAGTTTGATCTTACGCTTCTTTTACAAGACCTGCAGTGTAATCTCGTTTGGCGGTAATGACCGAGGTGTTGCCAACTATAATCCCAACACTTTCAAGGGCCATGAACGGTGAATCAGTTACCATTACGTAAGAAAACACTTGAAGAAATTTGTCTCATACAGGTGTATAAAATTTACCCGGTCGTTTGTAGTTTTCTTGTTTATTGTGATTTTAGTTTTATATTTTCTAAATGTGTATATCGTGTTCCTTTGCTTCAGGTATCCAGGGCACCAGAGGAATGTGAAGTGTCAAGATTATTGAAACAGTTATGCGGTGGAGTCACTTCTGTGTAAGTGCACAATTATATAAATTTATGCTAAAGGTGAAGGTTTTTACAGGGTAGACGTGTTCTGATGTTTTTAATTTAGGCTATGGCAACTACTTACTATCAAACGCGCTGTATCTGTTGTTAGTTTATGACATTTCCTGCTTCTAAAAAATTGTGAAGTGTAGATATGTAAAAATACAATGCGATATATGCTTATATAGCGAATTTGCGGGTTATGACTAAGTGCAACTGCGCATCGCAAGGTATACATTTTCACACTTCTCTAATCAGAATAGAAACTTTAATATTTTAAATTTTTGTCAATAAGACTTGTAATTCAGAACCTAATAGCACAATAGCGAACATGCTTCAGTTTTATCATGGCAACTATGCCAATACGAGCCCCGATACAAAATAGTTCGTCTAGTGTGAAATTTTCTCTGTGAGATTTTTGCATATTTTATTTTTGTCGTTACTTAAGAGAGAAGCTGCCTTTTATGATGCAAAGCTTAAATGTATTCAGTTGCATTATTCTATGAAAAAACGTCGTCCAAATGACGTTCAAAAAGATATTCAAATCGAAAGTATCATATCGAACTGCATAAGCAATGAAATTTGCGCAATTGATTGTTTGCAGCGTTTATGTACATACGTTAGGTTAATTTAGTTACTACTTATTCTATACAAGTTCAAAAGCAGTAATTAGCTATGTATTTTACAATTAATGTTTATGTTGTTATCTGTACTGAATCCGACGAAATGAGAATCCGACCATTTGCGAAGCCGACCAAATGCAAATAAATGACACACAGCTTATAACGATTCGGTACTGATTGTAAATAAAAAGATATTGATAAAAATGTATGCGTTGATTGAGTCGATCATGGTCAAGGTTACATTAGAATTTATATTGGATTTACTTGAGAGAACAATGATTTAAAACGCACTGTGAAGCAGTCTATTCCACTTTTATCACCTGAGTGTTCATAGGTGACTCTTTAGTGTCCTTTAATCACCTGCGAATATAATCATCTGGGTGTTCTAGTATCTTATGATCAGCTTCAAATAACTATCTTTTTTCTTTAAAAATTTTATTCACCTTATCCACTATAATTATACAGTTATAAATATCATTCTATGATATGAAGTATAAATATAGTAAACCATAAACCTTCTTAAATTTTTTAAAGTTGCTTTAGTAATATTTATTTGAAGTGATCATGGGATACAAAAATAATAATTGTGACTGGCCTGTTGGTCTAGTGGTTAGTGACCCTGACTGCTAAGCCGGAGGTCGTGGGTTCGATTCCCACCCAGGACAAACCTTTGTGTGATGAGCATGATTGTTTGTTCTGTGTCTGGGTGTAATTTATCTATAATATGTATGTATTTACAAAAAAAAAATATGTAAGTAGTATATCAGTTGTTTAGTACCCATAACACAAGCAAATATAATTGTTTAATTTGGGGCTAAATGGCGCTGTGTGCATGTGGTAGAATATTATTATTATTATTATTATTATTATTTTTATTATTAATTTTATTGGGGTCGCGCATGAACACGCAGGTGATTATATCCGCGGGTGATCAAAGGACACTTTAGAGTCCATTACGAACACCCAGGTGATGAAAGTGGAATAGACCTGTGAAGCGTGGTAAGAAAAGATCAGAGGCCCTAGACAAGTGTCAAAGATTTCTATTCTATTCATAGAAAAGATAAAACAATGTATGAGCTTGACATAAGCTCTGGCGTTAGCTTATGTCAATCCAATACATTTTCCATCGTCACAACATTCGTATTTACAATTAAGCATCAGCCAGATAATATGTATTTCATTTAAAATTTAAAACACGAGGTAATTTGTAATGTTACTTTGTGTAATCACTAATAATAGTTTAGAAAGTATTTACTCACGTAACAAAAATAACCAAATACAAATCATCACTGACAACTCAATCGCCGATACATATACGGTTTTCATTAACTATCTGTTAAGTAACGGGCGCAAATTTATTGCCATCTCTTTTTAACAATACGTATTAGACAGAGACATCGTTAAACAACATGTCGTGTCGTCACTCCTATACACTGTGTCCTTATTTAGCGGAGTGACTAATTACACCTGATTGGATGAAGTGTAACTTCTGGACGGTTTTGGTAAAGAATTACCGGTTGCTGTTCGGTAAACTTGTTCAACGAATTTAGAAAAGTAAGTAATCGAACCTTAGATTTGCGTCTAATTTAGATTATGCGCAACCCTACATAACATGCATGTAGGGTTGCGCTTGCGCTGCATGCAGTTGTTGTTGATTGAGAACTAGACCAAACCAGTTTTATAATAGCTTTAAAGATTTTCTTGCTTTTTTTTTGTATGTTTTAATGTGAATAAATAATATATACATGCTTACTTTATAGATAATACATTTTTGATACACATTTTTCAAGGTTACATAATCATAAAGCTCTTATAGGTGCATACAGCTTCTAATAGTCGTTTTCAAATGTAATGTTACCCATCAACTTCATTATTTTAGACTGCGTTCATTCAGATAAGTAATTATTTTAGATTATTTCTTGGAAATTTAATAATTGATGTAAAATCTAGTATTTGACAAACATGTCACTTATAAAAAAAAATCTTTTTTACATTTATTCAGATATTTAAAACAATATTCTTCAATCAAAATTGAAAATGAATAATAAAAGTAAAATTTAAAAAATTAAGCATTATTTAAAACACAAAATTATGTACTGAACACAAAATGCATACTGATATGTATCAAGTCAATAATGAAACAGTCATAGAGTTATCTGATTTTTCAATCTCTTCCAGGCAACCTTCATTCCCCTTCCTCGAAGGGTCTGAAGGCTGGTGACGCAATGTCTTAAAGGATACTAACAAATAAATCTTTATCTCGCATACTTACAGATGTTTTAGATAAACATAAAAGTTTGCTATATTATAATGTTTGAACTAGCTAAGCATTCTACTACTTGTATTCGGGTGAATGAAACAGATTAAGTATCATCTACCCCGGTGTGGTTTCTACCATAGAGTACAGACCGGGGTAGATAATACTTGATCTGTTCCATCCACCCCGGTAAACAACGGGATCGTTACTATCGGGGTCGATGAAACAATTATTCCCAACAGACCCGGTACCAGGGCGGGATGATCGGGGTGGATTTGAAATCTACCCTATTAGATTTTTTTTAATTGTAGGAGTGACATATTGTATAATATAATATCGCAATGTAGCGTCGGCAAAAAAAAAATGGATTTCTTTCTTTTAAATTTGTTTAAGGCAGGCAGGCGGCCTTTTATGTTTTTTAATATATAATAATAATAATATTCTACCACATGCACACAGCGCCATTTAGCCCCAAATTAAGCAATTATATTTGCTTGTGTTATGGGTACTAAACAACTGATATACTACTTATATACCTTTTTTTTTTTGTAAATACATACATATTATAGATAAATTACACCCAGACACAGAACAAACAATCATGCTCATCACACAAAGGTTTGTCCTGGGTGGGAATCGAACCCACGACCTCCAGCTTAGCAGCCAGGGTCACTAACCACTAGACCAACAGGCCAGTCAAGTCAGGTCAGTTTTATTTTAATAATATTATTTTACTTGTATCTTTATACAATATCATCTTGGCAAATATGGTATAGTCAATCGAGTGATGGCGGTGAAACCATCATTTCAGAAGGCGACAGGAAAATAATGTACCAAAGTGGACGTCACTAAGTCGAAATAATGATAATTATAATCTTTGCTTGTCGATTCTCGCCAAATAGTTTTAAGAATGTAATTTCTATTTACAAGAATTGATAAATATTAGATAGTTTACGTGTTAGAAATTCTACAAACTTGTGTTTTAATACTATAATCTGTTTAGCTAAATAATTGTAATCCGTAGATATTCAACACATAGGTACGTACGATAAATTTGAAATCCATTAATAGATACATGTTACGCGGTATTTGAATTGTTTTATTTCTTCTACAAGTCTTATCTGATATTGTGTAATTATGACTAACACTACTAAAACCTTGAACTTGGCCATAGTTTACGCGCGACTTAGTCATTGCATGCCGTTGAGGATGGAAATATAGATACGACCAATTTAAGGCAAATCATCATCTGCATAGACCTCCTACGCAATTGACTTTCTTTAAGGCGAGGATTTCCTTAAGAGATAGGAACTCGAAGGTAGTATAAACGCTAGCCCAGCCTTCGTCAATAAGTACGACATATTTATCTACGATCATCATATACGATGACAGCGACGGGCCCGGCGCGACATCACTCGTTGACAGTTTGCGCACCGCAAGCTCCGTACTGTAAAGCTCGTGCCGCGCCACAAAAAAATTGACATAGGTCCGACCTCCAACGCTGTTCCAGCGGGACTGAACAATTGAACATAGATTATACACTTAGGGACTGAACGAGGAGCGCGGATGCCTCAGCCAGGATGGAAACTTTATCTTATTACACAAAATCTAATATACACTGAATGAAATGGGTTTGAGAATTAGTTAAGTCTTATCTTTGAGACTAAATTTGATTGAATCAAATTGCAGACATTGCGAATCGAATTATCGAAATTTATAGATTAAAGAATGAATAATGATATATATGATTTTTAGACTGTAATCCTATCTCGTATAGAAACAAAACTCAATAGTTAGATCCTGTTTTTGCGCATTTGTGGGAAAAGCTCGCCTTAATAGTAATTTATTTCTGCCTACTGCTAGTAAATTACGTCATGATTAACACTTTAGAAACATTTTTAGAACAACTGTCGTGGCGTTATATTGTTCTCTAAAAATATTATTTTCTAATTAAACTAGCTGCACGCATGCGTTCCAATGCCAAGTAAATTACCTATTTATAAAAAATCATTTTTTGAGCTAGGAACCGTCTCGTGAGTCTCGGACATCTCCAGAACATCCTCGTAAAGTTTCATTACAATTTAATCATTTGTTTCGGCACGCATAGAGAACAGGATAAACTTATGTTTTTTTTACTGCAAATTATTTGGCAGCAAAATAATAATAGTTTATAGTTTTAGTAGACAATGACATATTAAATAACAAAGGCATAAGTATGTACAGGTATTATCAATCAATTTATCAGCGCCTGTATGTAATTCATTCGTAGAAACACACCGGCGCTTCAAAATCCGGATTGTCACGATTTTTCGGTAAAACAATAACTCGTTATTGATCATATCCGGCGCCACTTGATATTACGTATTATTATTAATTTTCTAATAAATAAGTGTAAGGCCATAAACTTACTACGTCTGTTTTTGTTTTCATCTGTGAGCGTGTCGTTTATTTCACTGTGTATTTTATATGACGCTCTTTATCTGAATTTCTTGCTTTATTTCTTCCCATGGCTTTACCTTGTCTGCGACCTGACTATTTTCTTTGAAACTCTTAGTATACTAACGGGTGGCGCAAAAGTAAAGACCCTATTTGGTTCAGCTATAACATTTTTTCTAAATTAGAAAACTAGATTTAGATTTTTTTAAATGTATATTTGTGCCATTAAATTTCGTACCATTAGGATTTAAAGATGATGTCTTTTAAATGGTGACCCATCCAGAGTTGATACACATTTGAGCCCTATTTATGACATTTTGCATAACTTGCCGTAACACTTCCTGCGATATGTTCGTTCGGTTCTGGGGCACTGATAATCCGCGCATTATTCAAGAAACACCTCTACACCCACTAAAAGTTACTGTATGGTGTGGCATCTGTGTTGACAGAGTGATCGGACCCTATTTTTTCGAAGACGCTGGAGGCAATGCGATTACTGTCACTGGAGAACGCTACAGAACCATGTTACGTGAGTTTTTGATACCCAGTTTGGACGAATTGGGGCTGGAGCACATCTGGTTTCAACAAGACGGCGCTACGGCACACACAGCGCGCGACACTATGGACTTAGTGAGGGACGCTTTTCCAGGCCGAGTTATCTCTCGTTTTGGCGATTTGCCTTGGCCTGCAAGATCACCCGATCTGACCAGTCCAGACTTCTTTCTTTGGGGTTTTTTGAAATCTCGGGTGTATGTGAACAAGCCACAGACTCTCGCAGCTCTAAAAGAAAACATTCGTCAAGAAATAACGAACATATCGCAGGAAGTGTTACGGCAAGTTATGCAAAATGTCATAAATAGGGCTCAAATGTGTATCAACTCTGGAGGTCACCATTTAAAAGACATCATCTTTAAATCCTAATGGTACGAAATTTAATGGCACAAATATACATTTAAAAAAATCTAAATCTAGTTTTCTAATTTAGAAAAAATGTTATAGCTGAACCAAATAGGGTCTTTACTTTTGCGCCACCCTTTATAATAAAAATATAAACCCAGCATATCGTGTAAACTACTATAATATTTTTACACATTGATACAATAAGTTCAAATACTTAGTAATTTTCGATCTCGCTCCCCTTGACCTTCCCCGATGAGATCACGGGGTCCATACAGCGATGGCATACCGATAACACTAAAACACGCTCGTGTAGTACGTGTCGAGCATACAAATATGGCTAGCTTGCCTTTCTAGGCTCGTGTTATGTGCAAGCGCAACGTCCCATTGTTTTCAATGTAGTGGACATGCACCACTAATAGTAGTGTGTTGGAACAATTTGTTTACGGTACTACACTACAATAATTTAAGAGCTGCCTTTTTTGAAAATAACAGAAGTATTGTAATTAATGCGGAGTCTTATGGGTTAGGCCGCTATTAGACTATCATAGAAATATGATCAGAGATGTGTGAGTCATTTTTATATGAAGAACATATATTATGACGGTATAATAACTACATGTGATTCATATTTTCTATGGTCATAGTTATATTAGGGGATCCTTTTGGACAGCTAGCGTACAAGTAGGATCATATTCAACACACTAGCACGGTCTGTATGTAAATAAACGGTGCTAGTGTGTTGATTTGAAGGAAAGGGAAAGGATCCCATAGCAACGGAAAACACTGCTTGATGGTATATGACATTTCTATGATCAATAAGTGTAATATGTAAAAATTAAGAACGTCATCATATAATATATCATATATATAAAGCAGATATGAAATCATATTTATATGATTTAAATATGATAATGTAATACCGGTCTTACTGCTAATTGCCGCGCATAATTTGTTTTTTTTTTTTCAATGAAGCGCAGTTCAGCGCTGGACTAGTCATCGCTTGTTTCTGTCTGCTTCTAAAGTCGACAACAACTTGGTGTTCTCTTTTGCTCCACTTTTTTGTAAAGTTTATTTGCCATATATATTGTATGATTAAAGGAATAGACTAAGAAAGAAATTCTTTGGGATTCTTCATGGCCGCTACTAAATCTAATACATTTTACTACTGTATCCATAAAACTAACGTGTCACCTACAATAGTATCTCACGTTATGCTTCTTAGACTAATAAATATCCTAAGCATTTTAATTTTAATGTAATTAAAGCTTAATGACCCAGTAATCTAACACATCACGTGCCGTTAGCTCATTGCATCGTACCCTGCATGTAAGCATGCACTGCGGTCACCTTGGAATGCTTTTATAATATGATAATTAGTATTTACTGCAAGGACTACATACGTACAAAAGTTATAGCTTTTTTATTAGGTATAAATAAATATAGTTTAATGATTGGTGGCCATAATATCATAAAAACAATGTTTCACGTGCTCTTAAAGGACAACTTTTAAGGACGAAGATTAATTTTGTATATTGTATCTCTTGTATGTAGCCTCTGGGTAGAAATAAATACTATTTCTTTATTTCTTTCGTCATCCACTGGCTGCTTGCATGTTTGCTAACTTTACAAAATGACAAATTTTTAGTACAAATTCAAACAATAACATTGTTATACACCTGGGGCCTTAGACTGCTATCACAATAGTGTAAGAATGGTCGATCATTGATCTCATAATGGTTGAAACTTGTCAAAATCAACCAATAAGAGATCAATGATCCACCGTTCTGACACTATTTTGATAGCAGACTTAGGCCCCTGAGTCTGTGGGTGTTTAAAATTTAGATACTTACTCCTTTAATCCAGATCTTTCCGAAGAGTTTGACTCGAAAAATGATGAGATATTGAACGTGTTCATTGAGACGACCTTGTTGCCTGATGTCACCCGTTATCGAAACAATCAGTTTTATGGCCCAAACTATCATGTTACAGATATTTGTCTCAGGGTTTATTTATAAAGACAAGTCTTTTTTAACTGCGTCACTTTGCATGGTACTTAAAATTATGACTGTCAAAGATAATCTGGCGAATGAGAGAGGTAGCTAGATCTTTTTACGGCTCTTACTGGTTTAGCGAATTGTTTGTAGAGAAGGTTTTATTTTAAATATCTTGATGTTCATAACTAAAACTCGTGTGAGTTTGAGTTTTTACAATAGCGTAACATTTTATGTGCGAGTTTTACGATCAGGTGGAACTTGGAGGCCTACCACCACCTCTTAATAGCAGTAGTATTTTAATATTATTTTGTGTTTTGTCTTTTTCTTTTGTACTATTAAAAACAAGGAAAGAGACAAAATTAGGTTATAATAAGATTTGTGATAGGACCCCTGTTTCTTCTGCTACCCGATAAAGACAACGGATATCGATTTTTCTAATTACCCCTACATCTAATTTTAAAGATATTGATCTCATTAGTAAAGTAGGTAATCGCCATAATACATTTTCTGCTACCTTTCATTTTCCTCATTTATTAACTCCGGATATACTTACCTTTGATAGGAAATTCGCTGTAACGGAACAGATAAACGGCTGTAAATGATAAATATTGGCGAATCACGAACGGCAAAAGCTAAAACAAAACATGACTTAACGTTGGATATGACCTTGACCCTAAACAAATTGGGAGGGAGGAAACTTGCACGGTGTCATGGTGTAAGGAACCAACTGGTACAAATATAACATGCAAAGGTGTTAAGCATTATGTATTTTTAAACTAAATTCGCTTTCGATTACGTCTATCTGCAAAACTAAAAGTAATTGTTCTATTTAAGGCGTTTTATTTTGTATTATTGTATATGATGATATATGTTATGGGTCTCTGCTACTAGTGCGACGATGTTGTCCTATGCTTGGGACAAATAACACCAATATTTTAGTCCCAGAAGTCTCAATACTATCAGACAATTATTGAGACGATCCTGTTTTACTCTTGGTGTTCTTTAATAATTTCTTTGCCATTAACTTAATGATTGAAATATCGCAATATTTATTCAGATACGACCGGAGTGACCTTTTAAGGTGAAAACCATGTTTCTACACATGATGGCGTTTTGTCTAGACGACGCGCCATACCCTAGGGTGAGATCGTCCCCTCACCATGTTAGTTGTCACGTCTGTGTCCTTCTTATGTCCTTGAGTCCTTCCATCACATTATACTTCACTTAACAATATTAAAGGCATCACTAATGAAAATGCTTAGTCAGTGATAAATTAGTTTTTCTGTAAAATGGAAACGTATCTAAAAAATATTTAATTGATAAATTGCAGCTTATATAAACCGACCAATTATAAATATTAGCATCCCGCAGCACGGTTTCACCCGCGTCCTTGGTTACTGCTCTGCTCTCGTCGCCAGTGTCGTGATGTTACATAGCCTATAACTTTCCTCAAGAATGGGACTGTCATACGCAAAAATAATTATTCAAATCCGACTGGTAGTTCCAGAGATTAGCGCGTTCAAACAAACAAACAAACTCTTCCACTTTTTAAAATAAAAATAATAATAATAATAATATTCTACCACATTCACACAGCGCCATTTAGCCCCTAAATTAAGCAATTATATTTGCTTGTGTTATGGGTACTAAACAACTGATATTTATTTATTTATTTACTTTAATTAAAACGGTACATAAGTCCAATTACATTAATTAAAGAACATATAATATACACATTTTATACAGCGAAATAGAAAATATAATAGTGACACATTACAACATAAAATATGATACAAAATAATTTAATGTAACTCATCCATCTTTCTCACAAAACCTCAAACAATCCAACAATTTTTTTTTTTTTTTTTCTTATATAAGCCTACCAAAGTGACTCCACCCCGCCTGATGGTAAGCAGTCAGTGGAATCCAGAAGTGGTGGCCACCATACCAAAAGCCATAGTCTTAAACTGCTGGTATGGTGGCCTGCATTATGCATTATGGCAGCTGGGCAAGGGGGTTAGGGGAAGGGAATGAGGGAGGTAAGGAAAGGGGGAAGGGGGGAAGTTAGGCCTCCGGCGCTCTCACTCACCGAGCGAAACGCAGTAGTACGGATACTACTACTCTTAAGTCGATCTTCTATGAGAGGGTAGTACTTCCCCGGACGATCCGGCCCATTCATGCTGAAACCAGCGTGGATCTACTACCGTATAAAACAATATATCAGGCCATCCATCCGCAAACAAATCACAGTCAGGATTGGCACGCAGGAGAGCGTTGATATATATACATTTTTTTTTGTAAATACATACATATTATAGATAAATTACACCCAGACACAGAACAAACAATCATGCTCATCACACAAAGGTTTGTCCTGGGTGGGAATCGAACCCACGACCTCCGGCTTAGCAGTCAGGGTCACTAACCACTAGACCAACAGGCCAGTCAAATAGATATTAGTATAGTTGGTGGTTACTAACCAAGTGATCTTAGATCTATATAAACCGAAAAGAAATCACTTCATTTGTTCCCGTGAGATTCACTGAACTGGCTAAAGGAAATACCTGCAACGGGTAGCAGCGTTTATCTGCGTACTGAATTAAAACCACATCCTTTACTGTGGTCACCAGCCTGCACGAATTCTCCTACGACCCAATTATTCTCATTTGGAGGTTAGGGATACTTCCCCAGATAAGTTGCTTCAGTACAAGTGAGAAATCTTCTAAAATGCAACTTAACACTTTCCGGGACAGTAAACGGATATGGCCGTGATGACCTTTGTTATCCGTGGTACACCCAGTAGTTCTACCAGTGGTACTACGATTAGTTTTTCATAACCGTGGTACCCAGTAGTCCCACCAGTGGTACTACGGTTAGTTTTTTATAACCGTGGTACTCCTGACAATAAAACAGCTACCTATTGTGTCCAGGATAGGGTTAAAGGGTTTTTATCAAAAGCCTGGTGTAAATAAATTACTTGAAATAGTTAATTATAGTTAATACTCATAATATCTTCAGGATTACCAATGGCGCTAAAAATGCACAGCTGATACAAGTGAATAGCAACACGAGGACTCCTCCAACAACGCCACAGTTACTTCGAGTAAGTTTAGAAGTATAGTTTTAGTGTTACGGTAGTACGGCACGGTAGCTCAACTATAAGAAAAGATCTATAATCTCCATTGCTCCTAGATTCTTGAAGAAACGATTCAAAAGAAGGTACCAAAGTCGCACTTCCACAAGGCTAGCCACAATGTGGAGAAACACCGGCTGACCTTCAACATAGCGGAGCAGATCACTGACAACATATTCCAGTACAGAACCAAGTTCGTGCAGCATATGCTGGCTAGCCCCATGTACGCGAACAGCGCTGTTGGGAGACCTTGGGAAATGATTGGCAGGTAAGACATTTTGGGGAATTTCTTTTTGGTCCGCAATATGCTTCATTAGAAAATAATCTTGTGTAAAGACTTGAGTAGAGCAATAAATATCTTATACATTTATTATCATTCTTCATCTTTAGTAACAAAGTTTATAACTAATGTTGGTTATTGAATTCGACCTCAAAATTAGTTTGTTGACTCTACATAATTATGTTTATTAAAATGACAAATGAAATGAAAACTAATTTGCCCACTATCTCTATTTTGCTGACTAAGTAAAAGCTTCAAGAAACTAACTGATCTTTTTAATCTTATTATATCTAATGAGTTTGACTCATTCTTCAAAGTCTTGTTGGCATTGGAACTAAAAGCTAAAACTTAGAAATAATACGATAATTGACATTCTTGATGAATAGGTAAGTACTTATTTTATTTTCGTGTTTAGTGTTTCAGAACAGATAATTGATGACATCTTAATAAACTGCGTCAAGGAGATGCAACTACAAGACGTGCTGCAGGAGTTGATTCGAGGAGAGACGTCATAACGTTTGAAATTAATGAACATTTTTACTATTTTGTTGTTCTTAATATATTTATTTTGGCATAAATATTGTTTTTTATTTAATTATTTATTTTATAATGACAGTTTTTCCAATATCAGTAAACGTATAAATAGGTACTCGGGTTTGTCAATACGTCGGCGTCGAAAATTCGGAATTAGTGATTTGAGGAGTTTATCAAAGTCACCATGCTTTGCCAGCGATATTTGATACGCAGGTAACGCTGCTGTTCTGGGGGCCTACTACCACCTCATAGAGTATTATTTTAATGTTTGTGTTTTGTCTTTTTCTTTTGTACTATTAAAAACAAGGAGACAAAGTAAGGTTATAATAAGATTGCTTTAAGAGGTTGTGGTAAGGCCCCTGGTATTTCCTTATGATATCCCCGGAAAGAAATGAAGGATAGACAGAAATAAGAAATTTAACTTATACTTATGGTTTTATTTTAATTCTTTATCTACACACATTCATAAAAAGGCACACTTTGGAATCCAGGATTAACGAAATTCGTTGATTCTGAATAACACACAATACAAAATGATGCTTTACAAAATTTCATTTTATTTAAGAATTATTTTTGGTAATTCCAAACAAGTCAGTCAAAAATTAACCTTATTGTCAAACTGTTAGTCTTTACTATGACAATTCGTAACTCCGAAAGATTGGCTGAGCAAATATACAGTAATCTCAGTCTTACTGATCATAATTTTTTTGTGCAAATTTCAGATGTATACACCACTTAAAAATACTTCGTATAGTTCATAAAAAATCTCTAACAAATCATTTACTTAGGTAAGCCTGCTTTAAAAAATGCAACTACCCTACTTTTATTCCAATGTTATTGCCTAACAGTCTTACCAATAAACGACAAATAGCGACGAATAAACTACTTTCTTTTGTCTCTTTTCCTTTCTATTGTTTTCAAGCTTTATAAAAAAGGACAAAACATTGAAAACTTCCGTCCCTACTCTGTATTCAATATTAAGACTGTAATAGTTTGAACAAAAGTTTAATAGCTGCCCTTTAGAAAATATTAAAACGCGTTAATATAAAATAAGGCACTTAGTATACGACTAGGTATCCGAACAACAAGTTTTTTTTTCTACACATCTTAAATATTTATTATTCAGAGACAATTCTTCACATAATATCACTACTTATACCTCATCGTCTTTGTAATTTAATCGAATCGAATTTAAAACTAAACCGAATTTCTCTTTTTGTCTTTTTAATGTGTCATTCTTTTCCATCTTCGGTAATTTTGGTATACTCTCTGTACTAGACACATCTGTTTGATATGAATCTACTGGTGTCGCTGAAGTCGACTTCATAAGTCTTGGCTTGGCTAAAAGTTGTGGTCCGTCAATTGCAAATATAATTTCAAGTTTACTCTTTAAATCTTGCCTACTCATAGTTTTATCTTCTTCACCTACTTCGTCTTCCTGTTGTGCAGGGACAACAGGTTTTTTTATTTCATCTATGATTACAGGTCGTAAACTAGGTAAAGTTTCTCTAGATAACAGTTCTTTCTTGAGGTCTAAGAACGTTTGTGGTCGTTCTCTACTTTCAGCTACTGCTAATTCTGCCTCAATGGCATTACCAGTCGATTGTGATCGACGCTTTTTTGGTTCTTCTTCTTCGTTATCTAGTGTCTTTTGGAATATATCATTTAGTTTGGACATGAATTTCAATTGTTTAGAACTGCCGAATTTCATATAACTTTCACCTTGCGAATTGTTAGAGGTCACACTCACTCTTGGCTCATTGTCATTATCGACATCTTCTTCTAAATCTGTTTTGGAGTGTCTCGTAGATATTGTATTAAATTTTCTAAAATTATTAGCAACAGGAAAGATGGGAGTAATGGGAGTACTTCTACTAAAGTAACTTTCGTCAAAAGGCGGTGGCACAGGTATATTCGAAACGTTTGTTGACCTAGCTATAGGGGTTATTTTACTAAATAAGTTTTCGTCAAAAGGCGGCGGCACAGGTATATTAGAAACACTGACATTTTCTAATGAAGCACTCATAGGCTTATACATAATACTTGAAAAACCAATAGGAGTAATAGGAGTACTTCTGCTAAAATAACTTTCATCAAAAGGCGGTGGTTCTGGTATATTAGAAATATTCGTATCTTCTAATGAATCACTTAATGGTTGCCTGTCTATGGTATCTGAATATCCAGACTCGTCTGTTCGTGAGTTTGTCTCGCTTTCATTGAACGCGGTCATTTCTTCATCTTCATTTATGATATCTTCTATATTATTACCTCTTTCCTCTTCTTCTTCGTTGACTTTGGGTAAATCTTCTCTATGTACTTGAGCAATCACATCATATTTGGATAATACTTGGGTTCCTAACGATGCGTCTGAACCCGCGTCAGACAGCTCACTCAAAGATTTTCTATGAGGAATATTGCCGCCTTCACCGTATGCATCTACACTCAACATAGTGTCCTCTTCTTTATTTTCTTTTAAACTTATTACTTCGCCATATAAATCTTCTTCGGCTTGCAGCACTTGATCTAACAAATCGATAATTTTTGCTTCTTTTTCTTCGTTGTTTTCAATTTGCATTTGTTGTATCATTATTTGTTCAGTTTTATTTGTGTCTACAGGGACTATCACATCAGCCCGAATAATATTCATTTCGCTGTCGTCTTTTTGGTCACTATAGCTATTGTAACGAGCTAATGTGTTTGGTGGGGTGGGAGATTCCACTACAATTTGAACTGCAGCAGGTTTTCCATTTTTATTTGCATATGGTTTAACTATTTCATCGTCACTTTGTTTTTTATTTGCATTTTGTGCATAACAACAAATACAAATGAAATAGATTGGTATTCCTGGAATTACAAGTAAGAGTGTTAGCTTTACCTGGCCACTATGGCTTAGTTTAATTAAAGAAAACTTAAAGATATTTAAATGAATGCAACGATTTTAAAAACTGCAAATAATCGCCAAATTACTTTCGAGATATAGTTAATATTAAAAGAAAAAAATATTGTATATACACACCTATTGCTAGCCATACGAGGACTCTAACCCAGGTATGCCAATTGATGAGAACAATTAGATGGATGTTGGCATATATGCTGATGCACGGCAGAAGCGGTACCAGAGGTGTCTAAAACAAATATGCCAGAAAAACTTTAGGATTGGTTTTTAAATTCAAGTTTTAAAAGACTCCTAATGCCATAGCTTACCTTGAAATACAGCTCTTCCTTACTCGATGGCTGTAGAGCCATAATGATGATAGTTAGAAGTGCCAATATGTGCAGAATAACTATAGCAGCGATCGAACGACCAGTGTGAACAATCACTACAGCTATACAGATGCAAACGAAAACTGAAATTAAAATAAAATGAAATATTAACATACTTAAGTATTAATATTTCTAGTTGTTGATAGGCACTTCGAAATGCTCTATAGCATCTCTAGCTAGTATTTAATTCTATTTTTTATCTCTTCAAACGTAAAAGAAACCTTACAGAGTTTGCAAAAGTCGATTTTCTTTTATATTTTCGATCAAATCCTTGATAATTTATCTATCGATGATCACGAGAGATATAATATCTTCTATTATAATCTTTGTTCTCTAGCTTCTTTCAATACATCATACTACATATTTAAACAATAAATGGTTAGGTAGTACCGGGAAAGTAGGCATATTTAAATTAAGTGGTTATATTGTTTATAATTTTAGGTTGTTGTAATATCGTATTAAGTTTTCTATCTGTAATGATATTGTAAATACTTTTGCAATAAATTAGAGTAATTTAAAAGCTTGCGCCTTATCATCGTAGTCTTTAACTGGTATTAGACCATCCTGAGACATTTGGTTGCTGTCATATGAATTAACTTTGTGGGCACTAGTCATTCCGTGTTTCAGTTTCTTGTTGCTGTTTTAAACTTGTTCTGCTCCAACGGCCTTTAGTTTTGCAATCTATATGTACCTATCACTTTAATACGAAAGCATTTTGATAAATTATCAACCAATACTTACTATACAATGTCATAGTTATATTCAATATGAATTTGCTTCTCCGAGTCGGTATCTTGTCTCCACGTCCTAAGATTTGTTTCCAGAAACTCGTTTTGACCACTGACACATAGTCCGACTGGTATCTGAAAAATACATTCTTTCATTACTTATTTATTCTTCGCAGCGTTTTTGTTCATAATCGTAGAAGATAGGCCGATAATTTAAAAAAACAATAACTGCCATCGAACAAAGAAACATTTTACGAGATAATTTTAACGATACGTGTTTCTTACAAATCGTAAAATAAACTTAAAAGTACATATAACATTGAAAAAGTTACATTGTTAATTGTTTAGTATCAAACTCTTAATCTCACGCAGAAGAGACATTGTATACACACATCTACTAAAAGCACGCTGTTACTATTTTTCTCTTAATTGCCACTAAAATCTTAAAACGAAAGCAAAGCGAATTTCAATTAGCACCTGAAGACACTGCGGGCTGCCAAAGCAGCAATTTTTCAAGACTAGAAGTAACTTTTAATAAACACAATACTGATCTGACGTCTTCCGAGTAAAGGTTTGACCACAGTTGAGTATGAAAGCGAAAAATCTTAAGAGACGGTCGCGCCATGCCCTGCAACTTTTAAATGTGCCCTTCATATTGTACTTAGATCAAAGTTTAGGTGCGCGTTTACAAGATGAAGAAGAAATACTTATACATTCTTGTATTAGTCGTCAGAACAAAGAATCTGTAAACATGAGACTTGAATCGATTCATAACGTTAATAAATATGAGAGATTATTGTTCACCACGCACACTTTTGCGGGACATGCGTCTGAATACAATAATACTATAAAACAAACAAGATTATTGAATGCATAATCTATTACTCCTGTGTATTCAACAAATTTGAGTAATGAACTTTGCTAAAATAGTAACTGTGTTGGGTTAAATTTAAGTGCGCAAAAATCTTTTTCGTAGCTAAAGAAACAACTAAGCCATAATTGTCAGTGGCAATAAGGCAAAAGAAAGGAATAAAAGAATCGAAGAAATAACTGCACATTCGTTACAATTCAAACAGCGAAAGTCAAAAATCATACTATCAAAACAAGCAAGGAAGTATTAAGTTTATATGAATAAGTAAATAGAATGGTTCTATCTCGAACCTGCAGAAGACTGGGGTCATCCTAAGCCCACATCGAATTCCTAAGGAATAAAATACGTGACGAGATTTCTTTGTTTGATCTGTATCAAGGTATAGATACGGTAGTAGATTCACGCTGGTTTCAGCATGAATGCGCCGGATCGACCGGGGAAGTACTACCCTCTCATATAAGATCGATGTAAGAGTAGTAGCATCCGTACTACTGCGTTTCGTTCGGTGAGTGAGAGCGCCGGAGGCCCAATTATCCCCCTTTCTTCTTTCCTCACCTCCCTCATACCCGTTCCCTAATCCAATTCCCAGCCGCCATAGTGGAGGCCACTATACCAGCAGTTTAAGACGATGGCTATTGGTATGGTGGCCACCACTTATTCCACTGACTGCTTACCATCAGGCGGTGTGGAGTCACTTTGGTAGGCTAATATAAAAAAAGGTTACAACCCGCTTATACATAATAGAAGTAATGATAGATTAGAATAATAATAACAGTGTTCGTTACCTCAGCAACACGATGCTTATAGCTACAATGGTGTAAGAGACGAGGGTACCGACGCACATCATCAACACCAGCTGCTCTAGATCTAGTATGGCTGATAGGACGGCTGAAACCAAGGTTAAATCGTTCATAAATTTTAAAAGAATTGCAGTTTGTGATTGTGTACTGTAAACCAAAGACTTCAGAGCGATAAGTTTCTTTTCTCGTCATCATCATATTTGTCAAAAGACGTTCACTGCCAGCAGTAGACGTCAGCAGCTGTCGTAAGCCGCCCTCGTCCATCGTTTATCCGCCACCCTTATAAGGTCGTCGGTTCTCTATGTGAGGGGTCTGCCCACCTTCGTTAAGTTTTCTGATCTATTCCTATTTATTCGACAAAAGGAACCAAATCAATTTGCGATACAATAACCTTTCGTCATCATCGTCGCCAAAAGATTTTATTGAACGTAGGTCGATCTCGATTTTAAAAAGAGCCATTTGTTTGTATGTTCGTGACGTATATGATCATTGTTTATTATTTACGGCAATACAAATTATTTATGTAAATAACTTGCTTACAGATTTTGTATTCTTCAATAACTAAAAGATAATCTTACCTATAATAGCTGTTGCGACCATTGTAGCAATGATGGGTGACTTCTTCTTAGAGCTTACTTTCGAGAACCAACGTATAAGGAGACCATCGGCAGACATGGAGTACATTAGACGAGTTAGGGGATACAACGCGCCGAACAAGCTGCAAATTTAATATACATATTACTCATTAGCCTCCCGCAGCGCGATTTTATCCGCGTCTTTGGTTACTGCTCTGCTCCCGTCTTCAGTAGCGTGATGTTACATAACCTATAACCTTTTTCAGGAACTGGGCTATCACACGCAAAAGTAATTATTAAAATCCGAGTAATAGTTCCAGAGATTAGCGCGATCAAACTAACAAACTCTTCTGCTTTATATAATAGTATAGATAACTGCTGGTTAAAAGCATCTAGAAAGGCTTTGGTAGGCGAAATGGTGAACGCAATTAGGCCATGACTAGCTGCGTGAAGGCTTCGCCCGCGCGAAAAATGGTATGTGTTAATAATTAATTAATTTAATTAATGTAACTCGGGAATCAGACCGGTGTTCGAGATAAAAAGATCGTATGTCCGTCTACGACATCGAATCTATGTACATACTTATTTTCATCAAAATCGGTTCAGCTGTTTAGGAGATGAGTCTTAACAACACACACACATACACACAAACTTGAAATTTTTTAATATTAGTAGGATTCAGTAGGTACGCAGCTAACGCTGCTTGAGTTACTATTTACGATACCCAAGAAAAAAATGGCATGTTTGGTAAAATTAATATTATATCTAAAACTATTACAAAAATAGGGCATTTTTTATTATTAGAATTCATAGAACTCTTAGTAAGTTTACCTTGGGCATGATTAACTTATGGTGAAGGAGAAAATCGTGACTGCCAATCTAATAAGCAAGTAAAAATATAATTACCGTTAGCTTATGTCAATCCCATATATTTAATAAGAAGCTACGTATACTAAGACTTGGTGTATAAATAGAAAGACATTTAAAAGTCAAGTTACCTGCTACTAATGCCGAGAACAGAGCCAAAGACCACGATCCACCACGCCCAATCCCATCCGACTTGATTAAACGCCGCCGCCACTGATGTGATAGCTGCCTGCCAATAAATGCAATACTAGTTAATGTCTAACAAATTTATGAAAAAACAGCTTTTTAGCAGAAGGTAGGTAAACTTTTTCTTTTTTTCAACTGATAGTTGCCATTACATGTGTATAATATATAGCACAAATCCAAACCGTTGCCGAAAGTCAACCTCCTACGCTTCCTTACGATTAAAATAATAATATCTTGTCGATGTAGACTTACTAATTCATAATATGGCACCATCATGGTGACGACGACGCTGGCGGCCGAGTACGAGACGAACATGACGAGCAGTGTGATCAGAATCACTATGGGAATCGCGCGTCGAGGCTCTTTCACCTATAAATTAAACAAGATATTGTTTAAAAACGATTAAAGAGGTACTTGAAAAGGGCACTCAACACCTTTACATTAAGGTTCTCTGAGGATATATTACTGAAAGATTACTGGCTCCCAAGTGACGGGTAAAACGTAGTTTGAAAATCAGTACATCCTTCAATTTCGGCGCAAGCGACTGCTGGGTGAAGATTATTAGTTATGATCTGTAAAATATTTTGAGTCTGGAAACAGTTAAAATTGTGAGTGATATGATTCTAGAGTACCTCACAAAACGGGAATACTCACGAAAATGTTACTGATGGGAATAAACCTTAAACTTTAGGCGATAGCATAAACTAACAGTACTGTAACTTACCTCTTCTCCTGAAGAGTTTAAAACATCAAACGCGGTGAACCCATAAAAGCAGATAGTAACTCCCTTCAATGTTCCCCACATACCATACGGGAAGAAACCTCCTGCTCCAAACCCTGCGGGCACTTGTTCACCAGGAATACTCCAGTTGAGAGAGTCCGCTGAAAAAATAGTTACGAATTATATCATCAGGAGGTCCAAAATCAGGGGTCTCAAATCGTCAATCCAACTTGAGCAAACAACCTTCATTTAACAGGTGGAATATTAAAGGCTGACATTGAAGAACAGGGTCTTACGTTAGTCCTTTTACAATAATTCAAAAGTATTTTAGCAAGTGATCATTATTATTTCAAATAAAACACGTCCGCGGCTGGACAACTGAACATTTTAATTTATAATTTTCTTTATAGTATGTTATTTATTTTACTAAACTACGTACCTGTACGGTATACACGACTATTCATCTTAAAAACCACATAAATGTATACAATACATCTGCGAAATGCTGTCCAGTTTTCATTATGTTTACCACAGTGATATCATTTAAAATGATTTTTTATTAACGTAAACATATGAAAAACATAATTATTATCTTTTATTGGTATTAGTCATTGCTTTATTTCGTGGTTTTAATAATAAATTGATTGATACGCCGTAAATTCATTTATAAACATACGGTAATTTTATGCTATCATACATTAGGTATTTACATAGCTTATTTTGCTTGACATTTTTACTAGGTTACATCAGTCGTGGTCACAAACTGACTAGTGAGGTGATGACGTAAATTCCCTTGTTTTTCTTAATTATATGATGCAACGCGAAAGTTTAAAAGTAAATATACACCGAAAATTTTTCATGGCTACTAATTCACCCAGTAGTTTTCACTAGCGCAGTCAAATGATCGCGATCAAACCCTAACTTATGATGGTAGCAGGTTAATAATTATTCAAAATACATCGTCAACAGCATTCTATGATAAGACAATCGCTGCAACAAATCGCTCATCCGTCTGCCTACTGTAAAATTTGCAGGAGATATGTCCAGCAGTCGTCCACTTCCACCAGGTTGTTAGCTAATCTCCTGAAGTGCTGCTCATTCTTCATTTTTCGGTCTTTAACCAACATCGATCAGTTCTATATTTTGAGACACCGGGTAGTCAATGAATTACACGGGGGCCATTTAGGCATAATTAAAATGAAAAATATATCTCGCAGCTATGTATTGATTGGCCTCAGGTAGATTGAAACATTATGTCGCAGGTGCAATGCGTGCCTGCAGTAACGCGATGCACCATCGCATGCCCAGCTACAGCCGTGGGCTTTGCCAACTCGACCTTGGCAACGATTAAATATCAACTTTGCAGTTTTTCAAGACAAATATTTACGAGCTATGTCATCCATCAACTTTAAGCTAACTAGTTGCAAGTTATTAGCCAACATCTTACCTTTAACTGATCCAACGATAATAACGAAAATAATGACGACCACGTTGATCAAAGTTAGTACGTTATTAACCATTGTGGATTCCCGCACGCCTACCGCCAACAACACTGAAATATAAATAGAATTATTCTTATTATTTACTAGCTGCGCCCTGCGGCTTTGCCCACGCGGAAAATGGTATGTGTAACTCAGAGACCAGATTAATTTTCGGGATAAATGTATCCTATGTCTATCTACATACCAATTTTAATCTAAATCGGTTCAGCCGTTATGGTGCTGAGTGGTCACAAACACACACTCATAGATACATACCTACACACAAACTTAGGATATCTTAAGAAAGTACACAAAATGCTTGAACATAATGATTGATTATTGTCTTACCTCCAAATACAATAACAAGTAAGAACGCCAACAGATCGAAGTAGGACGACAGCATAGGGGCTAGCGGCATGGCTTCTATGTACCAGTCAGACATGGCGTGGTTTGCCAACACGTCGATATACATGCTCAGACCCTTGGCGATGGAGGCTGCTCCTGGAGTAAGATACCTATTTCTTGGTAAGAGTAATATAGGTCCTTGAATTGTAGGCGCCATGACATCAAGTTAAGATGTCCTCCTCTGATGTCCGAACACTTATGGACCACTTTAAACATAAATTGAATTACTATAAAAATCAGGCACTGGTATATCTTGGCTTTAAATGAAGTATTGTTTATCCCAAGTATCTACACAGAAACCTGAAAACTTGTTCTCTGTGATCAGTTGAGATAACTGTTAAGTTGCCAAATTTACATCAATCTCGGTTTTAATTGATTCCAGCAGGAATGGAGGACCATACTTGCTTTAATACTAACCAAAGACAAACTCGAGTATATTGTTCCACCCCACAAGGAAGCCTACCAGCTCGCCAAACGTCACGTACGCGTAGATATACGAGGAGCCTGCTAGAGGCACTCGAGCGCCGAACTCGGCGTAACATAAACCTGAAACATTGACGTCATAGTGTAAGTCCACATTTACAACTTAAGCATGTCTTTAAATCCGTATTAACCATACTTTCATAGATACTAATATTATAAATTCAAAAGTAACTCTTTCTGTTACGCTTTCACGCCTAAACCAATGAACCGGTTTTAATGAAATTTGGTATAGAGATAGAATAAGACCTTGGGGAGAACTTAGGCTATCTTTTATGGTAGTTACCATGAATAATTTTTTTTTGTCAGTCTGAAGACGCCCACCAGATATCGATTGTACCCAAACGCAGAAACGATGTACTAGCTACTATCAGTCAAACAAATAATGACTATCAAACCTTCACAAGATAAGTTTGCATTAAAAAGAGTCCGCTTACTAAACAGCTTGGCAATTGTGACAAAAACAGTTCAAACCTATGGCTAAGTAAAGGCTTTTGGCCTACACTATACATCTGTATGCATGTAATGATATGCAAATTTGTCTAATCGATACTTTAGCCGGATAATATGAGGCCTAAATTATTTATTTAATATTTGATTTTATGCATATCTGATAGCATTTCATTGTTAGTTGATACGATGATAATAAAATATGAGTAACAATATAACAACAATGAGTTCCCCGAAACAAATTCTTTAGGTAATCGCTCAAATACCTTCGTAGATTATGGTATAAAAATAGACATGTACAGTACAAACAAAACTGTAATTCAGTCAATTGTAGTCATTGCGACAAGAAGGCTCCTGTGCATATATCATATCTGCTATACATCTTACTAAATACAGATTATATAATGGCTTACATAGGTTCCTTAATACTTCCATGTTCCGTCCGTGATGCCTTCTTTTAATAGGTCATAAGTTCATAACCCTGTAAGTACAGATTAAATTTGTCTTCCGCTTTGCAACGAAAAGAAGTGGACGTTATGTAGGTATTTATTTCCTTCTGATTGAATTCGCTGCGGGGTCCAAGACAGTACTTTTTGCTGTCTTTGGGACTCCCGAGTGTCAAAGCTTGGTTCGTTTGTGGGCGAGTTCCGATTGTATGATAGATACGTGGCTAAAGAACAATGGTGCTTTATTTTGAACATGCAGTATATACCGGGTCACGTTGTTTATGATTCGTTTTTAAACAATTAAATCGATAAATTGTCTGATAACAAACATGACAAAGTGATGACAGTATTGCATTAAGATTGACATATTTGCAAGAATGTGCAAAAGTGCCGCCATAATGTCTTTGGCATATACGTTTTATCACAAAAAGGCAGAACCGTCAAAGGTGGAACGAGCACCTGATGGGGGGAAGCGGGCAACCGATGGATGAGGACAGCTAACGACCGGCTAAGGTAGCGAATTCCATCCCTCTACAGGGCAAAGACCTTCCTAGTCTCCTTCCACTCCACTCTCAAACTCAAAGCATTTATTTCATTTTAATCATAGAGTATGATGCTTATGAAAAGTCAAAATTACATGAAGTCAGCTAATTAACCTACAGCCAGTTCGCTGACGAGGTAGAGCTGTGAGAAGAACTGGCAAGAAACTCACGCCACTCCTTTCAATCGCCAGATAATTACAGATTTTTGTATGAGTTAACAATTTTAGCATATCAACGCAACCAAGGCTTTGACGCCTTGACGGGCCTGTTGGTCTGGTGGTTAGTGACCCTGACTGCTAAGCCGCAGGTCGTGGGTTCGATTCCCACTCAGAACAAATCTTTGTGTGATGAGCATGATTGTTTGTTCTGTGTCTGGGTGTAATTTATCTATAATATGTATGTATTTACAAAAAAAAAATGTATATAAGTAGTATATCAGTTGTTTAGTACCCATAACACAACCTAAAAAAAAAGGCTACCTGTTCAAGGCTACCTATGACCAATCCTTACAATGAGTGTCCAGCTCATCCCGCCATCTCTTTCTGGGTCTTCCCGTCTAGCGTTCTGCAAGCTTGCCTATACTTATTCTAATAATCGCCTCTCAGAAAATTCACAGATATATATATAGATATCTTTATCTGTACAGAAAGTCGCTGAAAAGCGTCTGTTTGAACGCGCTTATCTTAAGAACCACCCAATCGATTTGAATGCGGTTTTCACTGTTATATTGTCAGTTTCTCTAAAACTAAAACTTACCAGCCAAGAGCGCGATGATTGCGGCGATGAGAAAGGACAGTATGATGGAAGGACCTGCCAATTTTATGGCCACTCCACCCAATAACACATATACGCCGATGCCCAGCGTACTGCCCACGCCCAGCGCTGTCACATCCCAACGATTTAGACATCTAGAAATAGAAACAATACTTTTATAAAATAATCATCACTTTTTGTTGGATTTAAGGGCACACGTATAATTAATTGTTGAATTTAAGTTTTGCTCTGTTCGCCTTTTAGGTGGCACTAGATTAAATATCTATCTTAGTATACTTGTTGTTGAAATGGGAAGAGCCTAAATCTTCTCCTTAAAGTATGGAGTAAGCAATCATAGCAACAAAGTAACAAAATATATATCATTATGATTAGGAAAAACATTATGCTTTTGTGCCATCTAGATGCTATAAAAAAAGGATGGCGGCATCGGCGATACTGTTTAATAAATGAATCACTTTTTAGGCACTAAATTATGTTTATGTTGAGTTAATATTTTCTCGTAAGTTTATTATACATTGCTTCATAGAATTAGTAACAACAATACCTACGACGAATAAACTGAATAACAGTTTCTATAGAAATTGGTTTACAATATAAAACTCTCTGTAGCTATTCTTCAGTTGTTAAATGGAATTATGAAAGCATTTCGGTCATCATTCATCATTATCCTGAAAATAATAATGGGTGCAGGAGATTAAACTTTCCCATAGGGAGTTCGCTACTTACGACAAACATAGGAAGAGATAGGATAGCCATTTCAAGAATTTTGATGTTTCCGTTTTTATCTATATACGTTGAAGTTTCTTCTCTTACTTTTGTGCTCGTTCTAAGCTGGACAGTGGTTCCTATATTACTTAGGTATACTTTAAACTACTAACCTTCTAAGCGTGCTGGTTTCCTCGTCTGGCTCGTACCCTCTCTTCCTCCACAGTCTGCTGCAGATGTTCAGCCTCCCCTCAACCATTGTACAGAGCTGTGTTCAACCGCATTTGGACTCCAATCACCTGTATAATACAATGACATATTTTGTGACAAACAGCTGATTGAAGCCTGTCAATGAGAAGTTTCGTAGCATTGCGCACTTTGTCATTACCCTCTTTGACTAAGGTAGTTGGGCAAAAATGTATACAAACTTCTTTGAAGAGAAATTTGTACAAATAATGCGAATTTTAAGTTTGCATACATGAAGAGTTATGAATGGTTCTAACTAGGGTAGTAGATAGGTACACTAGCGTCTCACAAAAATGTCGGTGTAAAATATTAGATGCCATTTCAGTCAGTGCCTAAAGCCTTAAACCCTGCAGTTTGAAATAGTTTAGGACAATGCCCTGTAGTATTAAGAGTATTACAACAATGTGTTTTACAAACAAGCACGTAATCTTTACCGCAACGGTTAATCTCATCTTGTTATCTGTCGGTTAAGTTAACCTTACGTTTCTCAGCATTTCACAACTGATAGTGATATCAAGAGAGCAGCCAATCAATGGTGAGATGTAATCTTAGATCAGTTATTGGAACAAGTGAACAATGATTGACTGGTGTTGTAGGTAACTTGTATTTTAGTTGAGCTGGAAAGTAATCTCACAGAATGTCGACAATAAATATTTGTTTGCAAAACGTTAGCACCTACTCACTATCACCTATCCAATAACCCCTATATTCCTCTTCGTTTTCCTTATTCCTTTCTGTATAAACGGTTAGCAAACTTTTTGTTTTTTTTAGAATGAGGGTGTTTATGAAATTTTTTTACCACCAGTTGTCGCCACTTTCACTTTCACATTGGGCCAATCAGGGTTTAACTTTCTAAAAGCGCTTGACAGCTAGATGTCAAGCGCTGGCAGCACTGGCTAGCCAGGTCCTCTAGCCAGGACTCACCGGTGCTGCCACCTCGTGAGCGTCATTTTAGAAAATCCTCTCAGCATTTTCGGAGGCGAAAATTTGCCTAAGCACTCAAATTGTGTGGAATAGTTTCTTGTACATATACTCCGTCTACGTAAAGTTTAGTTTTCACAATGTTGACAACACGCGTATAACAATAAGGTTTTGGTTGTGCTAAAGAAAGCATTTCTTTAATATTATATCAGCTTATAATACCGCGTTACATCTTATACTTACTGCATTTTAGTTTTGATAACATTTTGATCTTAAGAACAAACTCAAAACAGAGTCATTTCACGCTATTTATAGCTATAGCAAGTAGGTAAACTTAGCAGATATCATCCACTTTATTAGTATAAGTGGAACGGTTTTATGTACTTTGTATTATCAGTGAAAATACTCACAACTATGTATATTAGATAAATCATTAACTATATAAGCATGTAGCCTGTAAAGGTTACTATATGTTCATAACTATATTATTGGCCTGGATTTGTCGTGACAGCACATAAGCGTCTTTCGAAGACAGGAGTTTGCATAAGTCACGTCATCACACTTGGCAAACGGATTGGCAACTAAAAGTGAAGAAACATGTATATGCTTTGTGGGACTTTAGACACATTTCCATTAAAGGCTATACTGACGTTCGCAGAAGAGATGAGTGAAACAGAGCACACGTAAGGAAGAAAAGTATAAGAGTCTGCCCTCTATACCATGACCATGCTATAAACGTATAAGGATCGGAAAGCAACACGATACGCTCTAGTATAGTGTCGCCTGATATTCTCGCTGATCTGTCATGAAATGAACAAAAAGGTTGGAATTGTGGAGATAAATAACTGGAAAATGTGGGAGAGTGTAAGAAAAAAAATAAGGTAGTAAGAGCGCGCTGATTTCGGCGCTGCCGTATGGGTAACCATTTTAAGTCTGAGCGATAGGAAGAATTAAGATCATATTTTCGAAGATTAAAAATGAATCGAATGCAGTTATTGAGAGGTCGGTTATACTTATTGAGCAGATCTGCATTCTGGTCAAAATGAAATACATCACCATAGTCAATTAAAGGAAAAATTAAAGTCTGCACAATCATTGCCATGGCCTTAATCTTCAATACAAAGAATAGTTTTTGCCTGACATGTTACTATTACAGTCATAGTATTATATGTTGTAATGGGTAGAATCATTTTCCTTCTAATTCTATTTCCGTTCAGTGAATAGGGACGGCGAGGATCCAGTTCTCATTAGACCTTCAGCTCTCTTAATCACCGAATGGAGACCAGTTTCTGAAAGGTTAATCAACGAAAAATTAACTAATCATCTGTTAAATCTCATGTGAAGTACCTACCTAAAAACAAGCTAAAAGCATGGATAATTATTTTAATTTGATTTAATTACTTACTAATTACACCGAAGACATCCCGGACGTCAGCCTGTGCGATATTGGTATGGCCCTGAGACAGCTCAAGAACAACAAGGCGCCGGGTGAGGATGGAATCACAGTCAAGCTACTGAAGGCAGGCGGAAATCCTGTCCTGAAGGCCCTTCAGAGGCTCTTTAGTGCCGTCCTCCTCGAGGGCAAAACACCACAGTCATGGCATAGGGGTGTGGTGGAGCTGTTCTTCAAGAGGGGCGATAAAACCCTTCTGAAGAATTACAGACCTATCACACTCCTGAGTCACGTCTACAAGCTGTTCTCAAGAGTCATCACTAATCGTCTCGCAAACAGGTTCGACGACTTCCAGCCTCCCGAACAAGCCGGTTTCCGAAAAGGTTTTAGTACCATAGACCACATACATACGCTGCGGCAGGTTATACATAAGTCCACAGAGTATAACCGGCCCCTATGCTTAGCGTGTGTGGACTATGAGAAAGCCTTTGATTCGATCGAGACCTGGGCCGTGCAGCAGTCTCTCCAACGCTGCCATATTGACTATCGATATATCGAAGTGCTGAAGTGTTTGTATGAAAACGCCACCATGTCAGTACGAATTAATGGTCAGAGCTCAAGGCCTATCCAGTTGCAGCGAGGAGTACGACAGGGAGATGTCATATCTCCGAAACTGTTCACCGCTGCACTGGAGGACGTGTTCAAGCTTCTGACCTGGAATGGACTTGGCATCAACATAAACGGCGAGTACATCACTCACCTTCGATTCGCGGACGATATCGTGGTCATGGCTGAGACCGTGGAGGAGCTCAGTGCAATGCTCGATGACCTCAGTAGAGTCTCTCGACAAGTGGGCCTAAAAATGAACATGGACAAGACTAAAGTCATGACCAATGTCCATGTTACACCCACTCCTATTACGGTCGGAGGCTCGATGCTCGAATTCGTTGACGAGTACATATACCTGGGACAAACAGTCCGATTAGGTAAGTCCGATTTCGAGAAAGAGGTCACTCGTCGAATCCAGCTCGGCTGGGCAGCGTTCGGGAAGCTACAACATATCTTCTCGTCCGCACTACCGCAGTGTCTTAAGACCAAGGTCTTTGACCAGTGTGTGTTGCCAGTGATGACATACGGAGCAGAGACGTGGTTGCTAACTATGGGTCTTATCCGAAGGCTCAAAGTCGCTCAGAGGGCGATGGAGCGGGCTATGTTAGGCGTCTCCCTGCGCGATCGTTTGAGAAACGAAGAAATCCGCAGGCGAACCAAAGTGACTGACGTGGCTCGCAGAGTTGCTTCTCTGAAGTGGCAATGGGCAGGACACATAGCTCGCAGAACTGACGGCCGCTGGGGCAGAAAGGTTCTAGAGTGGTGACCACGAAGCGGAAGACGCAGCGTGGGCAGACCCCTCACAAGGTGGACCGACGACCTTATAAGGGTGGCGGGCAACCGATGAATGAGGGCGGCGAACGACCGGCTATGATGGCGAAAATTGGGGAATGCCTATGTCCAGCAGTGGACGTCTTTTGGCTGATATGATGATGATGAATTAGATCGAATCAGACGACATTCATGCTTTTAGCAACCCAATTGGTACTTCAGATGTGACTTAATAGGTGATTAGTTAATTTTCCGTTGATCTGCCTTTTAGAAACTGGAGGTATGTTCAATAATTGAATGTCATTAAGCTGAAACGAGCTTTATATCACTGAGCTGAAGACTATTCTCCTGAAAATTAATGTCAAGATATATTATACAAGCTGCTCACGGCGCGGTTTTACACGTGTCTTTGCTTACTGCTCTGCTCCCGTCGCCAGTAGCGCAATGTTACATAGCCTATAACCTTCCTTAAGAACTGGGCTGTCATACGCAAAAAAAAATACTTATTCCAGCTGGAAGATCCAAAAATTAGCGCGTTCAAACAAACAAACTCTGCTTTATATAATAAGTTTAAATAGTTAGTTAGTAAGCAATAAATACTTGATAAGATATTCTCTACATTTCTAAGTAATGGCGCTAAATACGTTGTTTATATTTTTCTACATTAACCTGATTACTATCAGTGTTAATTAATTACTTCAATTATTGTTCAGATAAGTTGAGAGTTAAGCCGAGGATGGATATCAAAATATAGATAGATATAAAAAAGAAGGTTTTGACACACATTAATCCTTATTCCCATTATTTCTTTTGCCAAAACATTTTATTAAAAACTTACAGGTGACGTTATGCAGTAAAATCTACGAGCAACAACTATCAAGTAAGGTAGTTACAGTATTGTATGAGATCATAAATTCGTTATCATAGAGTTGTTTCACTTTTGCAAATCTATTTAGATTAAATGTCAACACTTACTATTTTTTTTTAACTAGACGTCCACCCTTGCTTATTCAATATCTAAAGTGTCATTCGGTCTTACAACAAACGCCTCCGGAAAATATCATATCAATAGTGACGTATTGCATCATTCAGATTTACAAAGGCGCTTTAAATATTAAAATTTTGAAAATGACAAAAATATGTTAAGCTATGTTACCCGTTCTCTTTATAGCTTTCTAAAGGTGAAAGAATTTTTAAATCGGTTACGTAGTTCTTGAGTTAAATCGGGACAAACATACAAAAAATCTTTTTCTCTTTTTTTTATTAGTTTAGATTTAAATTTCAATAAAGATGATAGGTCTAGGCTAGTAATAAGTATGACAAAAACATCTGTCTTATTTTTCTTTTTTAGAATTACAATTTACGAACATTTAAACGAGATATTTTACCCAAGTGATCAATGAAAACTATTAGTTCTGAAACATACCACACTTTCAGTGGGAAAGACAATATTTATATGTTTGATAATTTTTATTCTGTGACCATTAAACAAGCTAGCTAGCACGAGATATTTCTCAAGTTGGACCCTTGGACCTCCTTAACCCTGCGACTGCGACATTAAGCACAAAGGTTGACGGTGTAAGCACATTTTTGTATTGTCATCATATTATCTGGGTGAAGACTTTTGGCTACATTCTTAGTTATAGATAACGTTGATCAGGTGTGTATGTGACGCAATCTCGATGATTTGCAGGTAGAGTAAAAGAGTTAGAGTAGTTAAGTCGGACCCTTAGGGTATGACTTTACCGAAGCAACTAATAAATATATAATCAAAATTTTACTGAACCATTAGAAGACGTAACGGTAAAAGCAACTAGACAAGTATTGGAGTTACTTTTTTCAAAGATGGAAGGCATGAGTAACACCACGTTTGCTCCACAAGTATGAACAATTACATCCTTCTAATAAAATATTCATATATTATGTATATTCCCATTTGTTCTGTGGACAGAACTACTCAACAGAACAGGTGGGAATAAACGTTATAAATGTATGTGTATCAGGTCACTAAATGTGTCACACTTGTTACTAGCGCAAGTTTGAAAATGATTTTTAGTTTCAAATAAGGAAACCACCGTTTTTACATGATCTTTTCCTTTGTCAATAATACTTAAGGCGATTATGAAAAGTACAAGTCTTTGGCAAACTCACATTAAGTAGATACTTGCTGGGTTATGAACCGACACCTATGTATCTCAAATGTAACATCTATGATAGGTATCTTAACGATTTTGTAACAAAAACGTAGCGCAAAGTTTCATTGAATCCACATTAATATCAGAAGCACTATCTCACAAGATCACTTTACAATAGTGGAAACAACACACTTCAAAAAATAACCTCAATAATTTTTCAAGGAAAATCATGCACTTTTCGCACTCACCCCGACCTTTCTGTATTAACCTTTGTCTTTATTCACCCTTAAACTCACCCCGAGACGTTTATAATCGTTGACACATCACTATAAGGAAGGTAACGTGACAATACGCCCACGTACCGTGAGTAACTAAACACTGATAATGATAACATTAAGGTGCTTGTGATAAGATAAAAAAATAATCGAAAGATCTTTTTAACTCGTTAGATACTCTATTATTTTACTTACAATATTTTATATGCAACATCTAAGGATCATGAATCATGATACTTCTGGACGCTTGATGGCTGAAATTTTCAAGCGGGCAGACCGTGACTAAACTTAATTAGTGGCTGAAGAACATCTACGTATTATTATGCAACGTTTGTTAATTTTCATGATCTTTTGTTGCGCCAGAAGTATGTCAGCAATGCGGTTATCAGATAACTAGAAGAGTAACATGTAAGAGTGATGTTTTATTACAGCCTGATAACATAGTGTCACTGATGCTATCAAACACCGTCTCGCGGGCTTCTATAGGCCTGGAGTGTGGTAACTGTTAGCCCCCTGATATGGGGTCTAGTGTAGGAACGAGTACTTTGATGTGGCTTCTTCCTCTTATGTATAAATACATATATGTATAGTGCTACAGACACGAGTTTAGCGTGCATTTTATATTTATTTATTTGAAACTTCTTGCACACTAAGTGTACAAAGGCGGGCTTTATGTCGATGGTATTCTATCGTGCGGTCTTTAGTTTGGAAATACATAATCAAACAAGGAAGTAAGTAGAGATTTTCGTGTAAATAATGCGTGTTTGTTATTATTTCACAACAATTTATTTGTTGAATTGAAACTATTTTTTTAGATTATCTTTTCTACGACAAATATCTACATATTATTGTGTTATATTTCACAGCTATTCGCCGAAAGTGCGTTCTATTATGTGACTAATAAAATATATATTCAGAAGATTCACTTTTTCGTTATTTAAAAAAAAACGCTTTTGTGTCACTGAGTACGTATTAAATATCCCTTTTTTGCGTCTAACGGCGCGTTGCTATACCAGCACTCCTATTCCCCTGCGACCCCACCGCGTGTGAACTCCTTGGAGTTCCTCTTGGTTCACCATGGTTCTGGGTAACCACGGTTACTAAGCCTCCCCGCCGCAACAAGGCGAGAACCTTGGTTGGGGATAGCGTATTAAATACCCCTGACATCTTCAACGACCACCGTAAAAGTTAATACCAATGGTTTTAAGCACTTCTCCCATATAATATATTTATTAAAATATTTTTAAGGGCCGAAACACATAACGGCGTTACGTCGCCGCAACGTCTAAATCGGAGGCACAATTTCAAGCAAACTGAAAGAGATTGCTTGAAATGGTGCCGCCGATTTCAGTGGCCCTTAACACCTCCACTATAATAAATACTAGCTGTTGCCCTCGTCTCCGCCCGCGTGAATGTCGGTTATCGCTTATTATATTATTTAGTAATCATGAACATGTTTATACATTGACGAACTTTCATCCCCTATTTCAACCCCTTCAAGCCATTTTTTCGCAATAAAAGATAGCCTATGTTGTTCCCCAAGGTCTAGTATTTTTCTATACCAAATTTCATTAAAATCGGTTTTGTGGTTTAGGCGTGAAAGCGTAACAGACATACAGACAGAGTTACTTTCGCATTTATAATATGTATTAGTGTGGATTCTTATCTAAAACTATTACTTATAAAACATAATTAATTTAGGACCAGTACACACAGGCGAAAAATCAATAAAAGCTGGCATAAACTGAAACTCAAAAAATGTCACAAAACCGGTTCTAAATGTCACAATTCACTAGACAATAGACCCGGCCATCTACCTGCGCCCGCAATTGCCCTTCAAGTCAACAATCGGACGCTCAGTTCGATCAGTTCAAAGTTTGACTTGTTAAACGACGGACGTGTTCTACATAGTTTTTGTGTTATTTTATACGAACAAAATTAATAGTTTTAGTGAAATTTTTGGTGCTTCAATGATGGACGCTCTTCCAGGAGGTAATGAATGTTCATATTACTAATATTTAAGATTACTGATTTGGTTTTTACATTCGTTATTAGCTTCCTTATAAAATGAGTCCTTTTTTTGTTAAAAAAATACTTTTCATAGAGTAAAACATTAATTTCCTATCGTTTCATTTGTTGAAATAGTATTTTTTACAAGCTTTAGGTACTGCTTAATCAATAAAATTAAATCTTAGAGGCGACCGACCCCGACGCTAGAACAAAGTTTGCGTTTAAATGAAAAATGGTCTCGAGTTTCTGGTTCAACCTAATTATTTACTAGCAACCCGACTTTTCGAGGAAAATCGCCATGGAAGACACATATTATAGACTCATGGTGTCATCAGACCCGTATATAACAGGATTAAGAAGAATAATGCCAAAGAAGTTGGAATCTTTATCAGTATTAGATTTAAGTTTAATAGATGAAAGTTTTTCATAAAAATAATAAATAATAAATTTGTACCGAATTCTATGTATGTTTTATTTTACATGTACTACGACATAGGAAAAACCCGTTGAACATGTTACTTTATACATAACAATAAAAAAAACATAAATAAATCAAATTTGATAATAATTAGGTTTATGTCAGCTTTTATCGATTTTTCGCCTGTGTGCAGTAGCCTAATTAGTCTCATCATGTCGACGTCATCCAAACTCAAGGCGCGGTTATCGCCTTAGTCATATGATGTACTCGTATATTTACAAGATAATCATTAGTAGATAGACATTATTCATTCAATAACACCTGTAAATACATGAATTTCTATGTTGCTATTTAGCCCTATCTGTAACCTTTACTATGAGTGCAATGAGCATTTGTCTTACACGATAACGTAAAATATTTAATTTTGTTTAGTGTTTTGACTGGCAGCACACAACTGGCTGTTGGCCTAGTGTTTAGTAACCCTGACTGCTAAGCCAAAGATCGTGGGTTCGATTCCCACCCAGGACAAATCTTTGTGAGATGAGCATGATTGTTTGTTCTGTGTCTGGGTGTAATTTATCTATAATATGTATGTATTTACAAAAAAAATGTATATAAGTAGTATATCAGTTGTTTAGTACCCATAACACAATCAAATATAATTGCTTAATTTGGGACTAGATGGCGCTGTGTGAATGTGGTAGGATATTATTATTATTATTTACCTTTGCATGCATATATTTTCTGAGTATCTTGTTAGATTGTGTGATGGCTCTCCCTGGTTGGTAAATTCGTTGACATTTTGTTTTTGTTATTTTAATAATGTAACACGTACATTATTAAAATAACAAAAACAAAATGTCAACGAATTTGTGAAAAAAAGCAGATATACTATATTTTCAGACACGAGTTATAGTATATTTTCGGGTAAGCAGATGGTGTGTTCTAGTTAATTGACCAATTTTTTATCTTCACCATTAAGTTCTCACAAGTATTTCCTAAATCTTTTCTTGCTTTTGTAAAAATATTATTAACTTTTAAAAATGAGCTCTAATACCAAACGTACATATTTTAATGTTATTCAGTAGAAAATTTAGATCTTAAAGTAAATACTAGGGGCTCTGATCATTTCCCATACGATTCAATAACGCACTACCCGGTGTGACAAATACATGAAACACGTGGTAGAGCAACATTTATTTTCGGTAATACAAAAACCGATCAATAACCTCGATTTGTATAAATATACTAAAGGACTGAAGTGCCACTCTTTCACAGTGGAATCTAAAGGGTCTCGAACCAAACGGTTCAGCACTTCATACTTTTATCGCTCAATTAAAGCCTGGAACTCTTTACCAGCGCGTGTTCCCATCTAATTATGATCCTGGGTCTTTTAATCGTGGCGTGAAAAAGCATCTCAATAAGCCGCCATAGTGGAGGCCACCATACCAGTAGTTTGGCTTTTGGAATGGTGTCCACCACTTCTGTATTCCACTGACTGCTTACCAACAGGTAGAGTGGAGTTGCTTTGGGAGGTTAATATAAATAGTGCGATGGCATACCTAACCGCTACGCATGGCAGTCAGGTTGGCAATTTCACAGACGTCAACGTTATCACAGAAGTAACATTTGATCACAGAACGCTGCTGCTGTCTTATGTTGGAAAGGTTTATATATCGTTCTTTCATTTTGACTCAAAGATTGCGCTAGTGAAGTTGCGAGTGCTAGGTTGTGTACCTATTAGTGGGTGATGAATCGACAGATGAAGATCGAAAGATTATTTAAATTCAAAAATTAATAACAATTCTATTTAGATACTAGCTTTCCGCGGCGCGGTTTCACCCGCGTCTTTGCTTACTGCTCTGCTCCCGTCGCCAGTAGCGTGATGTCACATAGCCTATAACTTTCCTCGAGAACTGGGCTATCATACCCAAAAAGGGTTTTTATAAATCCGACTGGTAGATCCAGAGATTAGAGCGTTCAAACAAACAAACTCTGCCGATTTATAGATTAGTATAGATTGTATGACCATAGTTCTGTTTTAAACATTGTAGAACATTACACTTACTTGACTCTTTGTTTAACAATTGAAGAGCTGATACTGTCTTTTAAATACTGTGACTAGTGAACACAAGTATTGCTATAATACACGATAATAATATTGTCTCTAATCAAGCAAATTTCAATCAGACTGAATGAATCATTTCAATTTCACTGAATTTCCAACGAAAAAACTACACTAATAAGTTCAACTAGAGAAATATACACTTAAAACTTATAGTTCTAACACTCGTTAGTTTATAGTAGATATAGTTCTGTCCATCTTACAAACAGATAAATATTAATACACTTCAAACTTATCACACATTAGTTCATAATACTCTTTCGATCTTATAAACAGAGAAATTTAGTATACACTTCAAACTTATACTTTAAAAACTCGTGAATTTATATCACACTTTCGATCTTACAAACAGAGAAATATTTTTTTTTTTTTTTATACTACTAAGGTGACAAACAAGCATACGGCCCGCCTGATGGTAAGCAGTTACCGTAGCCTATGGACGCTTGCAACACCAGGAGCATCACTAGCGCGTTGCCGACCCTGTTAAAAACCTTTTAACTCCTTTCTTGAAGAACTCCATGTTGTAGTCTCTCGGGAAAACCTCGACGGGGAGCTCATTCCACAACCTTATCGTACGAGGGAGAAAGTTTCTCTGAAACCTCACTGTACGGGACCTAAGAGGTTCTAAGGTGTGAGGATGAACTCCCAGCCGATGGCGGGAGGTGCGATGATAAAAAGTGGCCGTTGGCACCATCCTAAACAATTCCTCAGAACACAGCCCATTGTACAGGCGATAGTATACACATAAGGAGGCAACGTCTCTCCTTAAGTCTAGTGATTCAATACCGCCTGTTAGCCTGGGATTGTCGACAACTCTTACAGCACGCCTTTGGACCGCGTCAAGGGGCCCAAGCTGGTATCCGGGTGCTCCTGCCCAAAGATGGCAGCAGTACTCCATGTGGGGACGAACTTGAGCTTTGTAAAGCAATAGTCTTTGCCCCGCACTGAAGTACCGCTTCGCCCTGTTGAGCACACCGAGCTTTTTGGAGGCCAACTTGGCTTTAGCCTCCAGATGACTGCGGAACTGGACGCTGCTGGAGATGTCGATTCCAAGGATCTCAAGGCTTTCAGATGTTGTAAGGGCTGTGTCTTGGAATTGCGGAGTATCTACAAATGGAGCTTTTTTAGCGGTGAACGCGCAGACTTGTGTCTTGGTGGGGTTAAATTGGACTAGATTTAGTCGTCCCCAATCAGAGACTCTGTTAAGAGTGCTCTCGATTTCAGACACAAGTCTTTTTCGACTTTTCTCCACAATGGAACGAGGAATATAAATATAGGTACAATTTAAACATATTGTTCTAACATTCGTTAGTTCATAAAAGTCTATTGATCTTACAAACAGAGAAATATGAACTTAATACTTATATAGTTCTAACACTCATGAGTTCATAACATACTTGAAACTTAAGAGTAACATAAGTTCACACTCTTTGAATCTTACAAACAGAGAAATATAAACTTCACAGTTATAGTTAACACTTGTGTGTTAACAACAATCCTTCTATCTCGCAACTAGAGAAATTGTACTTACAGTTCAGACTTATTTAATTTTAATCATTTTTGCGTTCATAAATATCTTTCTCTCAATAAAACATTAACTAGATACTTGAAACTTATAAGTTCTAACACTTGTAAGTTTAAACACTTTAGACCTTAGCAATAAAGAAAAGAAACACTATAAATTTATAACTGTAACACAAAGCACTTTCGTTTTAGTATAAACAACTTTACCGACTGTATTTGTACTGTCTTTCAAAACACATAAAGACGGCGATCGGTACACCGGTGTTATGATCAACTGTTATCAGATAACACAATAAATATGCGTCCTATTATCGCTAGGTGCTATCATTGACGGAACAACATTATCGTACATACTTAATAAGGTAATTACAATAGTTTAAAATTATTGTAGGTACTGCTGTGATTAGTTATTCATCAGATTTGTTGCACTTTCTGTGGCTGGCGCTTGACGCAGATTGTATGAATGGAAGGGAAACGGTCACGAAAACGCAAACTGGTGAATAGATGAAATATGTTTATTCATATAGGTTAATTAAATTAACACTTATGAACGTCAAAGTTTACAAAATGTCAGCAAATTAACATACAGCCAGTTCGCTGACGAAGTAGAGCCATGAGAAGAACTGGCAAGAAACTCAGGCCACTCTTTTTAAACGCCAGGTTATAACAATTTTTGTAAGTTACAGTTTCAAGTAGCATGCAAAGTGACGCAGACAATACACTTAACTCTATAGATACTTAATTAATTACAGCTTTCTATGTTGTAAAGAAAATTAAAAAGTAAAATGTGTGCTTTACAGGCTGCCTCAATTTGCATATTGCTACAAAAGGTAAAGGCAACATGTGAAATGTGATAAATGTTTCTATGTAGGTATTATATAAACTGTTAATTTTTGGTATAAGTATAAAGTAAGATGAACTTAATTTACCACAGGAGTTCACAATGTATCTCTATTTCACAAATCACAATGTATAATTTGAACAATACTAAGTATACAATTTTAACAAAACAACACAAAATGTGTACTTAACTGTTCAAACATGGCTCGGGCATCATGTCATTTAAAAATAATACAAAAAACATATTTTATATATTATGTCAAAATGTATCAATAAATTAATGTCAAAAAATTATTTGGTAGAGCATGTCATTCTTATTAATCATAAAAAATGTCATTCATAGAATAATTAACAAAAATATGCCCTTAAAAGTATAATGTCATTGAAATTAAGAGTAAAATTAATTTACTCCGTCGTCAAGCGAGCATCCCATGACTTTTTATCGTTCAGATACTCTTTAACAGTGTAGTAACCCTTAAGTATTAAATGTTTTTTGACAATTTGCTTAAACTTGTTTAAGGGTTTATCCAATAGGTCGATAGGTAATTTATTAAATAAACGTACACCAAGTCCCGTAAACGAGTTATGGACTTTATGTAAGCGATAGTGTGAGCCAACCAGTTTATGCTTACCCCTGGTATCGTCCTTGGACGTAGGTAATATCTTAGGTTAGGTAAGGTTAGGGTTTTTTTTGTTGCAAACGCATTAAGCGTATATAACACACTCTCCGTCCGATTTGGAGGGTTGCATCCCTCCTTACGAGAGGCGCACGAGGAACACATGCGCGCCGCAGTCTCAAGCCGGCCGACAACTGGCTGCCCACAGACCAGCATCCAGCGTCAAAAGTCCGCTGGGCGCTCTACACAAGTAATTTTTATAGAGAATTTCTTCCTGGCGGTCCTCCCCCCGAGAACTAAGCTAACTTTATTTTATCTAAAGTTATATCATTATTTGATCAGATAAGGAACTTGTGGCGTACAGAGACAGCAGCGGAGCCCTAAAAATGCATCGGCGCGTGCGCGCAGCACGCGAGCCAAGTCAATAATGATAGCGGAACGCGGCGACCACTTCTTAAATAGTGGCACTTATTTTATACTGCACACACACATTCGCACTCACACTGCACACATTCACTGTAACCTGTGACTGCGCTACAGTAATATTGTATAACGCTCCTGATTGGTCAACAACCAAAATGCGCTCATGTAAATACCATACCTGTGTCATACTACATTTGTATATATAAACCGTGCCATTTTTGTAAATAAATATTGTACAGTCGTCTCTCGAGTATTATTCAACACTACCTATTAAGTCTACGGTACGAAGGTGGAAACACTGGGCCGGTCTAATAAGTAGCTCTACAGCAGTACCAAGTAAATCAGCTGATACAGTTCATAGGGAAAGTACCTCGGCCGTTGACCCTCTTCATCACTAGTACCTACAGTATATTAGGGACAGTACCTACAGCTGTTAACCCAACAGCTGTCTTCATACCTACCTAGCATACATACCCCTAAATTGGTGACCCCAGATACGAAACGCACCTCGTCGACCTACGTACCACCGATCAGCTGACTACCATCTGTACATCATGACGTCGAACGAAGAGCCACAAGAATACGAAGCATCTATCGACCCACAGGGAGGCACGAAGCTCACCAGTGCCGTGGCTACCATTTCACTGCCCGCACGCCTTCCACCATTCTGGCGGCAAAATCCTCGCCTATGGTTTGCCCAATTCGAAGCCGCTGTCGCCGCCAGCAAGATAGGCGAAGAACAGAAATTTAACCTCGTCGTCCCACTACTCGGCTGTAGTGACCTCGAACAAATAGCCGACATTATACTGAATCCACCCACAACCGGGAAGTACATCGCTCTCAAGAACCGATTGATATCTACGTACCAAGAGTCCGACCATCGCCAGTTACAAAAGCTACTCAGTGGCTTAGAACTTGGCGACATGAAACCTAGCCAGCTACTACGTAAGATGCGTGATTTGAGCGGCAAGCTACTCACCGATGAAGCGCTCAAAGTTATGTGGCTCAACCAATTGCCCACACAAGTACGCGCCGTAATCTCTGTCAACACTGAATCGTCGCTCGAAGTACTAGCCATTATGGCCGATAAGATGATTGAACATTTTGAACCCGCTACCGTCGCCGCAGTATCTATACCTATATCAAACTCGCCGTGTGTTCCCGCTAATATAGAAAACATACAGTTACACATATTGTCAAAACAACTAGAAAAGTTAACAATAGAAATCGCCGAACTCCGTGTAAATCAACGATCTACGAGTACATACCGCCCGCCGCACTATCCCGCTCGTTATAACGATCGCTCAAGGTCGCGATCGCGCTCACGCTCGCAAGCTCGCAAGCCCGGCGACCCAGACTGGTTATGTTTCTATCACCACCGGTACGGAGATGAAGCTCGCAAGTGCGAACCACCATGTGCCAAAGAGAAGCGGGAAAACTAAAACGTACATCGACTATGGCGGGCGTCGATGTCAACAAAACCAGCCACCGCCTGTGTGTCATCGACATCAACATGAGAGAGAGATTCCTAGTCGACACGGGAGCCGACATATCCGTATTAGCCGTACGAAATAAAAATCAATCGAAGCCGACACAAAGTACATACAAATTATACGCAGCGAATGGCACTGAGATACGTACCTACGGAGAGCGCACACTAGAGCTCAACCTAGGCTTACGTAGAAGTTTTAGATGGACATTTACCGTTGCCGACGTAAAAACATCGATATTGGGTGCCGACTTCTTAGCAAAACATAAGCTATTAGTCGACCTTCACCGACGAAAACTTATCGACCGTGTCACAGACCTCCACGTTAACGCCATCACAGTTCCATGCACCGAAGAAACCATCCTCACTGTTAGCCACAACCACGCATATCACGACATACTAAAAAGCTACCCAGATGTACTACGGCCCATGTCACTCAAAACCGCAGCGAAACACAACGTTACACATCGCATTGAAACCACCGGGCAACCCATTTACTCGAGACCACGCCCCCTGCCGCCCGATAAGTACAAAGCAGCGAAGTTAGAGTTCGAGAAGATGATGGAAATGGGTATCTGCAAGCCATCCAACAGTCCGTGGGCGAGTCCACTTCACGTTGTTAAAAAGAAAGACGGCTCACTACGTGTGTGTGGCGACTATAGACGACTGAACGCCGCTACTATACCCGATCGATATCCCATACCACGACTACAAGACTTCACGTACCAACTGCATGGAAAAAAGATATTTTCGAAACTAGATATGAAAATGGCCTACTTTAGTATACCTATAGAAAAAGAAGACGCACCGAAAACAGCAATTATCACTCCATTTGGCCTCTTTGAATTTAACTGCATGACGTTCGGCTTACGTAACTCAGGTCAAACGTTCCAACGATTTATGCACGAAGTACTACGCGGACTAGACGACGTAGTATTCTGTTACATCGACGATTTACTCATTCATTCTGAAAACAAGATGCTGCACGAGCGCCACCTAAATCAAGTACTTGAACGACTGAACAACTACGGAGTTACGCTAAATATCGACAAATGCGAATTTGGGAAGAATAAAATACAGTTTCTCGGCTACGAAGTTACACCCGACGGCATAAAACCCACTGAAGAACGCATACAAGCCATACTCGACTATCCGAAGCCCACTACAGTACAAGAGTTAAGAAGATTTTTAGGCATGATTAACTTCTACCGTAGCTGCCTACCCCATCAAGCCGATCATCAATACCTACTGAATAAGTACTTACACAATAGCAAGAAAAACGACAAGTCACCGATACAATGGACACCCGAAGCAGAAAAAGCTTTTGAATATTGCCGCCAAAGCATACTCGAAGCTACTATTCTAGCCCACCCCGTACCTAACGCACCGTTATGTTTACTGACCGACGCATCTGATACTAGTCTCGGCGCCGTACTACAACAAAAGATCGACAACACATGGCAACCGCTTGCCTTCTATTCCAAAACAATGAGTGATACACAGCGAAGATACAGCGTGTACGATCGCGAATTATTAGCAATGTACACAGCTGTTAAGAGTCTACGCCGCCTAATAGAGGGCAATGACTGCACTATATATACCGACCACAAGCCACTGACGCATGCACTCACAAGAACGCCAAGTACCAGCGATACACCGCGACGCGAACGACAGCTACACTACATAAGCCAATTTTGTTCAAACATTAAGTATATACACGGCAACAAGAACGAAGCGGCCGACGCCTTATCACGTATAGCAGAAGTGGAAATATTACACGCGACGATCGACTACAATAGCCTAGCGGAAGACCAAGAAAACGACATCGAACTTCAATCATGTATGAAACAATCAAATTTGAAATTTACCCGTGTAAACCTGCCTGGAGTTCAACGCCCCATATGGTGCGAGACATCTACTACAAACATACGACCATACCTCCCACAGACTTATCGTATTCCAGCCTTCAAAGCGCAACACGAACTAAGTCATCCCGGCGTTCGAACAACAAGAAAACTAGTTACATCAAAATTCTTTTGGCCGTCGATAAACAAAGATATAAGTACATGGGCGAGAGCGTGCACCGGTTGTCAGCGCGCGAAAATTCAAAAACACGTTATCAGTCCACTCGGCACGTTTCAACAATCATCTCGCTTCGAACATCTACATGTCGACATAGTTGGACCGCTACCGCCCTCTAGTGACTATACGTACTTAGTTACAATGATTGACCGATGTACCAAATGGCCCGAAGCAATACCTACCCGAGACATCACTGCAGAGACCGTGGCTAAAGCTGTATACGACGGTTGGATATCACGATTTGGCTGCCCCTTACGACTTACTACTGACCAAGGAAGACAATTTGAGTCATCTCTATTCAACGCGCTAATGAAAAGATTCGGCGTCACTCGCATACGCACCACTGCATTTCATCCACAAGCAAACGGACAGATAGAACGATGGCACCGCACATTAAAATCAGCACTAATGGCGAGAGCAGCCGGCAACCGATGGAGCGAAGAACTACCTACCGTCCTACTTGGCCTACGTACTGCCATACGAGAAGACACATCTGTCAGCCCTGCCTTGATGACATACGGATCACCGCTACGAATACCATCTGATTTTTTCGTGCCTACCAAGCCGAATATTGAAGATGCAGAGTTTGTTCGTCAGCTGAGTGAAACAATGCACTCATTCACGCCTACACAGAGACCGCACCATTCACAATCAAACACATTCATCTATAAAGATCTCGCAACGTGCTCGCATGTGTTTGTGCGTAACGACACCGTACGCAAGCCTCTCACACCACCATACGAAGGCCCGTATCAAGTATTACACCGCAGCGCAGACGGCAAACAGTTCACCGTGCAACTACCACTTCGTACTGCAGTTATATCCATTGATAGATTGAAGCCAGCCTATATGTATAACGACAACGACGTTCCCGATAAGCCGCAACCTATCATCACGACTACGCGATCATCGGAGCAAGCAGAGAAGACACCACTTTGGCCGCCGCCGCCGCCGTCCAGCCCATACGTCACACGATCCGGCCGACATGTAAAACACAACGTACGCTTCGCTTGAGGGGGAGTGATGTGGCGTACAGAGACAGCAGCGGAGCCCTAAAAATGCATCGGCGCGTGCGCGCAGCACGCGAGCCAAGTCAATAATGATAGCGGAACGCGGCGACCACTTCTTAAATAGTGGCACTTATTTTATACTGCACACACACATTCGCACTCACACTGCACACATTCACTGTAACCTGTGACTGCGCTACAGTAATATTGTATAACGCTCCTGATTGGTCAACAACCAAAATGCGCTCATGTAAATACCATACCTGTGTCATACTACATTTGTATATATAAACCGTGCCATTTTTGTAAATAAATATTGTACAGTCGTCTCTCGAGTATTATTCAACACTACCTATTAAGTCTACGGTACGAAGGTGGAAACACTGGGCCGGTCTAATAAGTAGCTCTACAGCAGTACCAAGTAAATCAGCTAATACAGTTCATAGGGAAAGTACCTCGGCCGTTGACCCTCTTCATCACTAGTACCTACAGTATATTAGGGACAGTACCTACAGCTGTTAACCCAACAGCTGTCTTCATACCTACCTAGCATACATACCCCTAAAAACTAAATAATAAATGAAACGCCTGCGAAAAACTAAAAGCAATTTGTGAAATGTCATTTCTATACAGAGGCCCTACATAAGTGGCAAAGATTTCTATTCTATTCAAAGAATAGATTAAAATGTATTGAATTGACATAAGCTAACGCCAACACTTAGGTATGTCAATCTCAAACATTTTTTTATCTATCCTATGAAATGAATAGAAATGTTTGACACATGTCTAGGGCCTCAGATCACACAACATTTACCTAAATAATTTCACTATAGCTATGCCCTTCTGTAGAGTAGTGGTAGTTATTTGCTTATTCAAGGTGCTACAATTCGGTTCCATACCTAAAAGCCAGTACATTAAGACCTCTATTGTATCGTGTACGTCCTTGGGTTTAAAAAGTTCATCCGACCAAAAAGGTTTGGATACCCTTACCCTGGAAAACTTAAAATTGTCCATTTCATTTAAAATGGAACTTCCGAAGTAGCGCATATCCAGGGTGAAGAATGTATTCATTCTCATCTTTCGGCACACCAAATATTTATACTGTATGATCGTGCAGCAGCAGCAGAATATGCGTTGTTTTAGTCCTCAATATCGATGAATCTATCTACTAAATAAGTTTAGAAAACAAAATTCTCACTTAAGATTTCTTCTTAAGATATTCTACTACCATACTCTAGCCCGTTTGAAGGACTACATAATACAATGTTCTGTAATTTAACTTTAGGGCCTACATCAAAATTATAGCAATATATGATGCAAATTATGTTAAGTAAAACTTAAACAAGGCGCTCACAATGCATGACACACTAGATGCCTCTATTATGCTCACGAGTACTCAATCTAAGCCGGTTCAAAATGTGCAGATTCTGCCAAGAGTCTGAGGAGACTGCAAAGCATGTCCTCTACTCTGACCACTCATGCACAAAAGAAGCATTAATTTAGGACAGCACCAGGCGTAATCAAATGTGACACAGTCTTTGTCTGCTCAGACAATCTAGAAGGTCCTAGACTCTATAGGTCTAAGCAGGGAACTGTCAATAAAAAGGGCGCTACAAAAGATAAATTCTGGTCGAGGTAGCGAAGAGGCCGCTGACGGCTTCTAGCCCAAATATAATGATACTAATAATAATGCGCACGAGTCAGTATAAGTAGATAAACTGAACTAAACTATTAACTGTGCTTACAGCTACTGCAACAGGAAAATAAGTATAAAAATATATTGATAATGGCAAATATTTTAATTCAAAAGTAATATTGCAGAGAAATACCAAGTCAGTTAATTAAAATGGGGTCCAACAATATACCTACGCATTCTTTGTCTTAAAGATTCTGCAATGCATCGGGTACTATTTTCATGCCAATATGCAAAAGAAAACTGTCTCGTTGCTCTGCAGACTGCGGGCCAAGCTCCAACTCCATTCTGAGGGTGATAGCGGAACGATATGATTCTCCTATCATAGCTCATTTTGGTCCGCAGGTGTATTTCAGACTCAAATATGTTTGCAAAATGTAGTTGTAGTTAATTAAGAAAATAGAAAACCCTATTATAGTTTTTAACTACTCGCACCTACATAGACAAATTTGAAACCCTGGATATATTCCATCTATCTTTTTTTTTTTTTTGTTTTTCGTGGGAAACGCATTACGCGTATAGGTTTTTAGTATATATTATTGGTTTGTTATCAACTCACCGATGGAAGTTGACGATTTAAACTTGATTTTCTTTGCGAAAAGAATGTAATTTTTTAAAAATTGACGTTTCTACAGTGTACTCCAGCCGTCCTTAGCAAAATTATTTGTCTCTTTCTTTGCAATGTATCCGGCTTATTTGGAAAAATAGGACAAGTATATGAGGGTGATTAACACTCCTTCTATGCTTTAGTACTTGTTCTGTGGTTTTTAACAAGCGAATAGATACTCGTGAAAGATGTATCTATGTACCTAAAAAGTATCTCTAATAGGCAGTGGCGTAGCGTAGTGGGGGCGGGGGGGGCGGCCCGCCCCGGGCGGCACTTTTTAGGGGGCGGCAAAATTTCACAGTAGATAATAAAATATATTTAGTAAATATTTAAACCATTTCATATTTTTAACGCAACTATAAATTTGGACCGATTGAAAAGTGCACGATTTTTATTCTGTGACGAATTCGGGGAATCCGCTTTCTTTGAATGATATTTTGTAGCGAATGGCAACACCGCCTATACAGACTTGCGGGGCTTTCTCGTATTTGATTTTGTGTTTGGATTGTTTATGGCTTAAAATCGGCGAAAATGACTTCTATTTTATTACATATTAATATATAAGTATTAAGTTCAATATTGTTTATTACGTCCCTCTAAGAAAGTACGTGATGCTTTGACAATTCAAAGAAATTTTAGTCATGGATCTTCAGTTGTTTAGTTCCCACTGTTTCGTAACTGTGATTTTTGTGCAAATAAGTACGTGTAGTGAATGAATGTTAAATGAATGAATAATGAAATTATTGGATAACTTTGTGAAAACACGCTACGTGTGTTCAACTGTGTGAGTATTAAATATTTTATTTATATAATTGCATGTTGGACAGTCTGATATGTTGTTCAAGCTTTAAATTATGAAAATCCGGCCATGTCCGAGTTTTACACTTGCTTACCAAGGATTCCGAACAAATATTTTTCAGTTTTCGGTTTTCAGATTTTTGCCTATCATAGATAGATGTGCTATAAAATATACCTAGTTTTTGAATTGTTCGATAGTTTATTTTGTAACTCTAACTTTTATCATACAATATTTATTAGAAATGAAAAGAGTAATAAAGAAAGTGGGGCAGCTTACCGTAATAAGATAAAAACTAATTTGGAAAATATTAGAGCAAATGAAGGAGCTTTACTTAAATATGTGAAAGTGTTCCTGAGACATCAGATTCTACATTTTTTTAACTCTAAAAAGTACCTACTTATATTATTTTTCAATAAAGATATAAATATTACTTAATAGTACCATCCTAACTCTAATTAAAAATTGATTTTCTTCTATTTGCTAATTATTTAATCATGTCAATGGTCGAGGTGAACCCTAATTTTAAGTAGAAGGTACGATTACCTACTTAAAATTACAACGATCGACATGATAATACTTATGAACCTGTTGTATCAATGGTTGAAGTAAGAACTTTGTATTAATAAACGTGATCGTAAAACAAATACCTAAACTTTTTATTTAAAATCTAACCTGTATAATGCAAAATTATGATGACTGTTCTTGCCGAAAAGTTCTCTAGAACATAAATATAAAATTTATAGTATACATTATAATATAATATAATAATATTTCAACAACTACACACAACGCCATCTAGACCCAAAGTAAGCATATTATATGCTTGTGTTATGGGTTCTAGAATGCGGATATACCATACTTATATACTTTTTTTTTGTAAATATCTACATATTATACAAAGAAACACCTAGACCAATGCAAATATACATGTTCATGCACACAAATATTTGCACTGAGCGGGAATCGAACCCGCGACCTCTGCGTGGCAGTCCATACACAGTACCACCGAACCACAGAGACTTTCGACATTATAGTGAAATAGCTAATTAAGAGGGCGGCAAAATTGACTTCCGCCCCGGGCAGCCGATACCCACGCTACGCCACTGCTAATAGGCATGCCTAACTCAAAATCGGTTTTTGCCCGACTGCCGCAGTCAAGGAGGGTAATGTTTTTCGAGCGTTTGTATGTATGATATGTATGTGAGTATGTATGTCTATTTATTTGGAGTCAGCAGGAGAAAAATGAGTTTCTTTCTTTTCACTTATTTAAGGCAGGCGAGCTTTTTGTTTTATCTGTATCTACCTATATTTTCTATCTGTCTTGCCGCTAACCTCGCTTCCACATCTTCTTCTTTTAAATCACGCAAAAAGTTTGGTACGGTTTATTTTGTTATAATTTCTCTCAGAAGATATATTACATGATATTTATGTTTTGATATACAATTGCTCAAACTTTGATTAGATATAACTTCTAAAAGAGTAGATTTAAAAAAATGTTTGATGTAATAGTATATAAGACAAGTCGTACAGATAATATAAAAAGTTGGCTTTGATGTCTTCCGTCTAGAAGAAACAGCCACTTTATTTCTTCTCGAGGGTTCTCAGGTCTTCTCGTGACTTAGGAAATATTAGTATCAGACACCAGGCAGTGTCCTGTTATTTGCGCATTTAGTATGTGTCTAATACAGATATCTACCACGTTACTGCAATATTTCCATTAGAAGAAACAGCCACTTTATTTCTTCTCGAGGGTTCTCAGGTCTTCTCGTGACTTAGGAAATATTAGTATCAGACACCAGGCAGTGTCCTGTTATTTGCGCATTTAGTATGTGTCTAATACAGATATCTACCACGTTACTGCAATATTTCCATTACAATAGGTACTATGTAGAATTAAGGATATAAATAGGAGGGAGATACCGTTTTGCAAATGATGTCTAACTGCAAATAATACCACAATACCAAACAAGTTATTTTTAACAGTTATAGGATATTTTATTGGTACTTGTCATGATGATGACATCAAACAGTACTTTCACTTACCACTTAACAAAATATTTTTAGCTAGAGAATACTAAAATTCTATATTAAGTCAAGTCCATTTTTTTGCCATATTTTGTTGGTAAACTACTAACTGCCTTGGTGATTCAATCATGATCCTGCGTACTGACTGTTACTATACAGTATTGGTACCTCTCTGGCTACCCCTTCGATACGATCTTGTTTGATCCACGTGTAGTGTAAGTTCTAACTATCATTATAGTTTTTTTAAAGGAGTTAATCTCTCCGAGAAAATTTCTCTATTAAAAACTGCTAACAGCTTTCGATCAGTAAAAGAATTTCGTCAATCCCGGCAGTTAGTATGATGAACGCATGCCAATGTACAAATTAGGCGGTTTATAGATTCACCGTTAAGTTTTACCGTAATTTAGCTATCAACCTATAAAGCAAACCAACGCGACAATAGGCACTTTTGTTAGGATTAGTCAAATTAATTTTAACCACCCACGCAAAGACGGTTATGATTTGGCGTCTGTATGTTTGTGTATTTAGTTTCAAATACCCTATGTTTTTGTTTTATCCTTACATTAATAATGTTCCTACGTTACAACATGTGATAAATTCACATACATCTACAAATAAAGTTATTTAATCATTCATTCATTTAATTTTGTCATAAATATCATGGAGAAGTTATGAGGATAATGTTTTTCGAGCGTATGTACCTTTATATATTTCATTGGCATGCTCTACAGTCTAAATGGCTGGATTTTAACGTACAAGGTATCATTAGATTCGTATTATTTGTGGAAGTGACATAGGTATATAATATTGCAATCACCACTGTCGGTACAAAAAATAATGGATTTTTTTCGGAACATTTTGTTTTTTTATAATTTATTTTGCTTGTTTATAACATTTTTGTTAAATTACTTAAATAGTATTGTGCTTAAGTGAAAAGTTTTATACGCAATAAATGTTATACAATTCCTATTGTACATAATGACGCGGTATTTCTGACGTCACAGGAAAGTTAGGCGGGTAAATACTACAACTAGTTGAGTCATTTTGTACTGGTAGGTTTTTAGTTTTACTGAGACATTTCCTTTAAATACAGAAATAATAAATAAGGATGTCTACTTGAAGAAACATAGATGAACTTTTATTTGATCGGTTTTTCTTGCTTTATATTTTCTCGCTTCTGTAAGTCTGAGTATTATACGCAGCTGTTGTCCTTAAATGAATCTGAACAGATACTAGTTAATTATATTCACCGTTATTAATGTTATTATAAAGAATTTCTTTGTCATTTGTTTTTGTTTTTCCAATTGACGTTATTAAAACCAACAACAACAACACAAATACCTAAATATCTTAAACACAGCTAATGTTCATGTTACATTTATACTATCTATACTATTATAATAATAATAATATAATAATAATAATATTCTACCACATTCACACAGCGCTATCTAGCCCCAGATTAAGCAATTATATTTGCTTGTGTTATGGGTACTAAACAACTGATAAACTACTTATATACATTTTTTTTTGTTAATACATACATATTATAGATAAATTACACCCAGACACAGAACAAACAATCATGATCATCACACAAAGGTTTGTCCTGGGTGGGAATCGTACCCACTACCTCCAGCTTAGCAGTCAGGGTCACTAACCACTAGACCAACAGGCCAGTCGATTAACGATTAACGTATTATAAATAAAGCGGCAGAATTAGTTTGAACGCGCTAATCTCTGGAACCAGCAGAGCACGTTACTGGTGACGGGAGCAGAGTATTAAGCAAAGACGCCGGTGAAACCGCGCTGCAGAAAGCTAGTATGAATTAAAAACATATCATAAAGCCTCCATAGTGGAGGTCACCATGCCAGGTTGCTACGGCAATAAGGATGGCTTCCACATGTCCCACTCACTGCTTACCTTCAGGTGGAGTGAGTTTCTTGCTGGTTCTTCTTACAGCTTCAGATTTAAACAGTTTAATATTGAATTGTTTTCGACAAGAACATCATCTTGAGTCTCGCATGCTAAGGCAGCTGGAGGCTTACAACCATCTTTTATAGCAGTATTATTTTTATGTTTCTTTGTGTTTTGTCTTTTTGTTGTACTTACAATTAAAAACAAGGATAGAAACAAAGTAAGGTTATAACAAGATTGCTTTATGAGGTTGTGGTACGACTCCTGGTCACCGGTTTTGTTAATCTTGACGTGTATAATGCTGTGCTACTCATTTTATCTAAATTCATTAGCTCAATATTAGATGCTCGAATACCATAATATAAAGTAAGAGATAGTATGAAACTTAAGAACCACTTGCAATTAAGTGATGTTTTAGTGTTTGATGCACTACACTGTAGGTAATAAAAGTGTTAATATTTGCGCCAATTTCGACAATTACTATGCATTTTAAGTTATAATAAAGATGTGTAATTTGTTTTCTTTCCAGTTCTTTGGAAATTACGTTGGTGTAAGGACAACAACATCACAAACAAGATGGTTGCCAGAGAATCTACGTAATGTGTAAGTACCTACAATAAAACCAACATATTTTAAATTAGGTCGGTGTGTGGCTATTGTATGGTAGGTACGCATGGATGCTTTTTATACCTACAGCTTAAGTCTTAAGTATCATAGTTTTTTCACTCAATAAATTGAGAAACATTTGTCAATATGTCATACTCAATACTCTATTATACAAAGTAGTTATGTTGCCTGTAAGCCTTCCTAAATTATATGAAGATTAAGAATTTAAATAATTTCAATTAAACGATCATATGGAAATTGAGAAGTCTACGGAAAAGCTATCCAATAAAGAACGGGTTACTGTATCCTGAGATAAGGCCACTTCTATCACTAATTCGTCAACCGAACATAGCGATCAAGCCTAATATGTTATGATAACAAACTGTTATAACCTTAAAATCTATTCTTAGAATAAATATGTTTTTATTTAAGCAGTACGCAATGAAACTAAATAATTAAATTTCTCTATTTTCGTTTTTTTTTTTTTTCTAAATTTTAGTTATTAAAATAATTGGTTGTTTTGTAATAATTACTTTGTATGGTTCTTTGGTTGCGTTGATGTGTTAAAATTGTTAACTCATACAAAAAATACTGTAATTATCTGGCGATTGAAAAGAGTGGCGTGAGTTTCTTGCCAGTTCTTCTCACAGCTCTATTTCGTCAGCGAACTGGCTGTAGGTTAATTAGCTGTCTTCATGTAATTTTGACTTTTCATAAGCATCATACTTTAAGATCAAAATGAAATAAATACTTTGACTTTGACTTTGACGCACATAGATATTTAAGCAAAAAAATATGTCTGGTTTATTTGAAGGTATGCAAAAAGCTTTTCATAGTTATATAACGTCAATCAAACTAATAAGGTTCTTTTTAAACTTGGTGTGATGTTCGAGGACCGATTACTTTCTTTGATTTCTTTCTGTCTTCTATTTGAATCTTTGCTGTGTCTGAGGCTGTAGTTTCATAATGGAGGTGTGAAGCGTATAATTCAATTTTAAAACTCCGATATAATGGAATTGAATGAAACGTTACATTTTAATCAAGACGTAAATATTCATATTGTTCATATATATGCAATCTACTCTACTGATTTTGTGTTTAAATTTGAAAATCTATACTAAAGCGAAAGAGATTGTTTGTTTGAACGCGTTAATCTCTGGGACTACCAGTCTTTATTAATCTTTGCGTTTCTGTGTGTATGATAGCCCAGTTCTCGAAGAAGGTTATAGGCTATGTATCATCATCACGTTACTGGCGACGGGAGCAGATCAGTAAGCAAAGACACGTGTGAAAACGCGCCGCGGAAAGCTTGTGTTGATATAAATAACGAATGAGAACGTCTCAGTAACATTAGTGATATGATACCACCTCTAGTAATAAAGAATTAACATGCAGCATTGTTCTTGTAATACAATGTTATAACTGTTCACAGTACACTGCAACAATGACAAATTGTTCCTTCTCTTATCATTTAAAAAATGTTATGCTTTACAGCTGATTTCAAAGCATGGTACTTACACAAAAGAGCGTATGAGACAATTTAATCGCAAACAAAATTACACCCTATGTTTAAAAATTGAGAGTACTATTTGAATTTTTGTTAATTACATTTATTATTTGCCTTTTTAATTAGATACTTTCTCGCCATAATCAATGATAGGCATAGGTAATTTTCTTAAACTATTTGTAATGTAAGTCCAGTAATTACGTACACTTCTCTCGCAGACGGAGGTAAAGGTAACTTAACAAACAAGGTACAAAGGAACATTAAAATCACTTTGTTTTTTAATTCTGCGCAGAGCCCCTGGCATTGCAGAAGTCTATGAGCGACAGTTACCACTTACCATCAGGTGGGCTGTTGGTTCGTCTGCCACTTTAGGTAATAAAAAAAATTCTGTTGCCTACTCGTGTTTTTACGATATACACGATACGACATATTCAAATCAAACCAAATGAAAATATATTTATTTCAAAACCAAGATATGAAGAAACGCGCAGTACCTACTTGTATCGTATCCCAATTTTTCCTTCGAACAGTGTCATTAATAAGACTGTGACAGAGTGCTTAGAATGTTTAGAAACTATTGCTTATTCTGGGCACACTGCTTTCCTATTTGTTATCCTGTTGGAAAAAAAATCGTTGTACCCTATTATACTTCATTTATAATTTTATGATATTAAGAAATGTTATGCTATTAAGGGCAATAAGCGGCGTGTAGTAACCGCTATTAAGCAATTTATTAATTAACAAACCATTAAAAATTATTAAGTTCGACGCTATCTAACAATATTTTATTTAATCGAATTTTATTTTTCTTCTGCTATTTTTTTAACTGAAATGAACAGCAGATATTTTTTTTTTAAACGCCATCAATACCCAACGTAAGCATATTATATGCTTGTGTTATGGGTTCTAGAATGCGAATATACATACCTAAATACTTTTTTTTTGTAAATACATATACATAGAAACACCCAGACCAATGCAAATAGACACGTTCATGTACACAAATATTTGCACTGAGTGGGAATCGAACTCGCGACCTCTGCTTGGCAGTCCATACACAGTACCACCGAACCACAGGGGCAGTCATTTTCTGATGATACCTGAACTACCCTGATTAATAATGTCGCTTACGACGCTTATATAATGTAGATATATAAATGATCATCTGTCTTGCTAGGGATGTTATAAAATATCAATTGGCCGCAGTGAGCCGCGAGTAGTGAAAGGAAACACGCGTTTGGCGTGCGCACGAGTCGATCGAGCGGTAAATCAATACAGAATTTTTAACAGCTGAGGAATTTGTGGTTTTATAAGTGTTGTGTTGTGATTATAGTGGATAAAACTGTTGTTATATAAAGGTGAGATTCATCTGTAATTTTTTTACGTATTTTATTGGATTTTTATTATAGATATGTCATCCCTATCAAACAAAAATAATATTTGTTAGGTACTTAACTCGGATAAAGTCACTCTTATTAATTTAGTATATAGCGTTTTTAAATTTTATTTTTTTGCTATAGGTAATATTTTAGATTAGGTCTATAGAATATAATTAACTTCAATTATTCATCAATGTTTAGGTAGGTACCTCACAAATTAAAATATTGTGTGGGTACATTTAGTTAAAATATTGATAAATATGATATCGGTGTTTTTGATTTTTTAGAAAACTTTATGATGTAAATTGTTCGTTGTGGTTGGTAAATAAGAAGCTATGATTCAAATATTTTTATAAATGAATAAGTTCTACAAAATTATATAAGTATTACTAGTTATTATACTAGCCCCACGGCTTTGTCTGCGGGTAAAATAAGTTTTGCCTCTCTCGGGCAAAAGTAGCCTGTCTGTCTTCGGTACCGATTCTATCTACATAACAATTTTTATTAAAATCGGTGCAGTCGTTTAAGCGCTGAACAAACACACACAAACTTTCGCATTTATGGTATTAAGGATTTTACCTTTTTTTTTCGTCACATTCATGTCTACAAGTTACTTATTTATTACATTCAAATTTATTTACTGGCATGGAAGGAAAATATTTTAGTAGATGCCTATAAAACCTTTTCTTTAACAAAATTATAGCAAAAAGATCTTAGAGGTCAACGTGTCTGCGCTTTAAATTTAAGCTAAATAATTTTAATATTAATGTTATTCGTTATATCAAGGTTATACACAAATGTATTTATTTTCATAATTTGAATCTTATCCTATTATTTCCGTTCGTGTTTTTATAATCTGCATTTAGAAAATATAAGAAAGTTACTGGAAATATTAACGTAAAACCTGTTTAGTTGTTTTAAATTAAACTCTTCCTCGTTTTTGCTGGTTGTTCAAATTACGTGTCTACTTTGTAACTTCAAAGTTGTAAAGTGCAAAGTGTATGTTTCAAAATATTTGTAGAACCTGTTATTGTTTGGTGAAGGAACATCATTCTAAAATACTTATACAAAATAGGTTTACACTAAGCGATATAAACTGGTTTGATTAACACTCAGTATCTGTAAGGCTGATCAACGACAAATTAACTAATCACCTGTTAAATCTCTTTTGAAGTACCTAAAAACATGCTAAAAGCATAGATAATGGATAATTAGTTACTAATTAGATGAAATTAAATTAGTTATTCATGATTTTAGCAACCCAATTGGTACTTCACATGAGATTTAACAGGTGATTAGTTTTCTTTTATACAATATAACTTTGGTGGCAAACAAGCATACGGCCCTGATGGTAAGTGGTACTCGTAACCTATAGAGATGGCTGTGTTTTCCAAGCATTGCAGAAGTAATAATGCTTAGAAAACACAACCAAGCCACGGAGAAGGGGATGAGGAAGGAAAAGGGAAAAGGAAGAGGACTGAGGGGGTATTTAGGCTGCCGGTGCTCTCACTCACCGAACGAAACATATACTAATATTCTTAAGTCGATCTTCTATAAGAGGGTAGTACTTCGCCGGTCGATTCAGCCCATTTATCGTGAAACCAGCGTGGATTCACTACTACCATAAAAGTTAATTTCTCGTTAATCAACCTTTCAGAAACTGGGTGTAAACATCAGAGACAGGCGTTGATTTTGGCCTATTAAGGCAGACTCTAAGTTACCTTTACAGAGTGGAACCTCTCAAACAGAGGCGACATGAGCATGATCACCACGCTTGCAAAACACGGGTTAGCAATTTCAGACATACATTTTTTTATAAATAGACGTAACGATTTTTTATTAATTACTCACACTTTGTAAAGATAAAAATAAATTTCTTATTAATATTTATTCAGCTTCGTCAAAGATTAATTATTAATTAAGAAGTGTTCCAAGGAGGATGTAGTTTATTCCTAAAATTATTTAAGTAATCAATCACTCTTTCATACTATTTAGATAAATATTAAATGTTAATTCTTTTTGCACGACTGCCGAAGTCAAGAAGAGTGATGTTCTTATATTTTTATATGTAGGTATCACGTGGACAATGGTGTGGATTATGTGCTTGATAAAGTTAGAAAAAAAAACTAGACGGTAATATTTGGTAACTTTTTTTTTATTTGTCCCATATTAAAATAAAAATTGCTTCCTCTTCAATTTCACTGCTTTATTGGCATACAAAGTAAAATAGCTACTGAATGACACGGACTAATACACAGAAGGGCTCAGGGGCACCTCTGAGACTGTGTGCGTCACTCACTACCACTGCACAGAAGTGGTTTTTAAACAACGTAGGAAAGTCGGTAAAGAAATATATCATTAAAAACAAGAAATTTCTTCATAGTACTGACGCTATATTTGAAATATTATAATAATAATAATAATAATCATTTATTTCAGGCATCTAAGGCCCATAACATGCCAATACATACATAAGAAAAATTATAAACTAATAGGTACATATTTTATATAAACTAAAACTAATTAACGTGAATTATTTCGGCGTCATATTTCGCTGCGCGGTGTTGTGTAGCCTACCACGAAAACGTCGATATACAACACCTTTCGGCCAAAACTCTTGTTGAAGACAAGTTTCGAGATATTGCGTCGGCACTCGAACCACGAACGATTTAAAATTCGTGTTGTGACGCGACTCCAACCTCTCGACTCTTAGAGTGCAATTGGTTTTGGTTCGCACGTACTGTACGATCTCCTCTTCCTTCGTACTGTGGTGTAGCCGGGACAAGTACAGCAACGTTGTTGGGACTGCAGGACGTAGTAACATATTAGGTCCTGCTAGCCCGGTACCGCACTGGTTGCGACAAGACAATTATATACTCCATGTCACTCCTACAATGAATACGAATCAAATGACACCTCATGCTAAAATCCATCAAGCTATTTAGGCTGTAGAGCGTTCCAAAAAAATATAAATACATACTTACATACATACATACATTTAATCATACATACATACGCTCGAAAAACTTTACCCTCCTTGACGTCGGCAGTGGGACAAAACTATTCCTTTAACCAGATCAATCACGACATTGATGGACTTGAATTGATGGACTACATCAGATTTAAAACAGATCATAATAGAAGCCAGTTAGATAAGCCACTACATCTACAGTTTTTTAACTAACAAAAAGTAACTTAAACGCAATTAACCAGTCTGTTTTATTTCCTTATCACGTTTTTCAAATAATGCCTTATACTTTGTAGTTTTAAGACTTGTGACAATTATTAAAGGTTGTAATAACGTTGTACTGGGTTATATTTTATCTAAATCACCAAGGACACTTCACGCTCAGTTCTGTTATTATATTTTCTTTTTGTACATTGATAATTGTTACTTAAAGAAAATGTATAAATATGACTTTTTCAAGGTATATTTTTCTTATTTTACCTTGAGTACGACTTATAACCTAAGGAAAACTGGACTTAAAAAAGTTAATACTTAGCAGTCCGTCTTAAGTTAGCGCGGTGATGCTTCTTTATATGAGAAGGACCTTCACTATGCAATTTATTTATTTTATTTAGGACTAAGTAACACATTGTGGTTTATAAACTAGCTTAAAAATAAATGTAATACAAATATATAACTCAAGTCGATATCCACAATACATCATAATGTTTACTGAAACTATTATTCGCTTAACCTACTAATTTAAAGTATTTTATTTATATATTTTTCTAATTGTTTCAGTGAGATAATTGCGAAATTGTCTAGCTGGCATTGAATATATATTTTATCTAAAAATGTTAATTATTTACCACTCCCTTCACGGTACGCAGCGGCTTCGCAAAGTACCTGGCATTGCAGGATCAATGCTAGGGACTCTGAGTCGTCCATAAGCGACAGTTACCACTTGCCATCCCGTGGGCTATTTGCTAATGTGCCACTGTCCGCAATAAAAACGGTTAAACTCATTACAATATAAACAGATTCAACCCGAAAAGAAACACTTGCCACATGTCAAAAGTATATTCTGCGAGTTACAATACAAATCAATTATTATTTTATAAATATGATATTAACTTTCAACCAGTAGACTCATTATAATAGCAAGAGATTTTGGTCAATATCTATCTAATAGAAAGAATAACAGATTAACTATTATTTTTTTTTTATTATATTAGTCTACCAAAGTGTCTCCACCTCGCCTGATGGTAAGCAGTCAGTGGAATCCAGAATTGGTGGCCACCATACCAAAAGCTTACTTTCTAATAGTTATTATTTTTATTAATTACTAGCTGTGCCCGCGACTTCGTCCGCGTGGAATAGTGATTTTGGGCAGCATTTTTTGGATATATCTTTTGGTTTGTTTTGAATTATAAACATCTTCGTTTAGGTGAATAAGAAAAATCTTTACAGTAAAAGCTTCTCTATATACGATATTAGACGTATAGCCATCGGGGATCAAAGCCATACAGGCTGCTAGGATTACTTACACGTGACAAATCCACATAAAGCTGACCAAAAACAGCCAATATTTAGATCCAAACTGACAACATTTAGTGTCTAGGCTTTATTAATTGTCATCGCGAAACATAGACTCACTGGAAACTGAACTCGTTTAAAACTAAACGGGAAATTGTTTGGAATGAGAGGAATCCGAGGAATAAAAACGCTATAATGTTTTTTTAATATATTAGCTTGCCAAAGTGACTCTACTCTGCCTGATGGTAAGCAGTCAGTGGAATCCAGAAGTGGTGGACACCATTCCAAAAGCCAAACTACTGGTATGGTGGACTCCACTATAGCTGCTGGGAATGGGGTTAGGGGAGTGAGGGAAGTGAGGAAAGAGGAAAGAGGGAAATTGGGCCCCCGGCACTCTCACTCACCGAACGAAACGCAGTAGTACGAATACTACTACTCTTACGTCGACCCATTCATGCTGAAACCAGCTTGGATCTACTACCGTAATACTACGGTTAGGTCTAATTGGGCCCCTGTACAATGCCGCGGGTAGCCAGCGGCAACACCGTTTATACAGGTCTCTCTGGCCGGCGGGTTGACCCACACCAACCACACAATGACTCCACGGATACTCAGCTGGTCCCACACGTACTGCGAGGATTGTCATCTCTGCATCAGTTGGGCCTCTGGCTCTCGCACTTACCGAACGAAACGCAATAATATGGATACTATTACTCTTACAACGATCTTCTATGAGAGGGTAGTACTTCCCTGATCGATCCGACCCATTCATGCTGAAATCGACTACTACTATTTCGTAATTCACTTTAATTCCACCTATTTCGTAATGAGACGTGTTAACAAACATGTTTTGTCACAAAAAATAAAATAAGTCCAGAAAAATATAAATCTAACTTTTATTTACATTTTAATAAAGAAATAAGAGGTGTTAACCTAACTTAAAAACACTAACCTAAGCTAAATACATACCACATGTATGACATGATTATTTAAACTGGCATAATTTTATTATTTATTTTATGAACCGATTGACATGAAACAAAGACTAAATGTTAAGTGAAGCTTATCACAATGTATCAGTGAAAACCATATTTAAATCGGATAAGCCGTTTTTGAGATTAGCGTAAACAAACGCACAGACAAACAGACAAACAGACAAAAATTGTAACAATCATTGTTTTGGGTTCTATGTGCGTTGATAAAGATCCCAATAACATTTTTTCTAAAATATCTTCAATGTACAGACAGCGACCGGTTACATTTTTATTATATTTTTTATTATATGTATAGATAGATTATACATATAAACTCCCAGACCAATGCAAATAGACATGTTCATGCTACAAATATTTGCACTGAGCGGGAATCGAACCCGCGACCTCACAGTCCATACACAGTACCACCGAAATACAGAGGCAGTCGATTTCCCCCTGACTTTCCCCTCCCTTTCCCCTGACTTCTCCCTCACTACCCCCGCACTTTCCCTTCACTTCTCCCTTCCTTTCCTCTTCCTCCCCCTCCCTCCAAATTTCAAGTCGCCAACTTCAAAAGCATAGATTTTTCCATACAATATTTCATCTCTTATTTCACTCCTATAAATCCACCCCAGTAAAAAAAAATTATGAGCGTATTTTTTAATTAAATAAAAGTACCTATTCCAAAACAAAATTTCAAAGCTGTAACTTAAAAAATTAAGACGTTTCACACAATCGATTTCATCCCTTTTCATACACTTAAGGGTGGAATTTTTAATAACCCTTTCTTTGTACACTTCTAGACATTAAGACAAACACACCCTCCAAATTTCAAGTCGCTACGACCAGCGGTTTAGGCTTTACGTTGTCTGTCAGTCAGTCAGTCAGTCAGGACAAAGCCTTTTATAATATGTATGGATGTATGGATTAGACGTATAGCCATCAGGGATCAAAGCATACAGGCTGCTAGTAATGCTAACACGTGATAGAGCCACATAAAGCTGACCGAAAAACAGCTAATACTTAGATCCACACCCACAACTTTTAGTGTCTTACCTTTACTTTAATTACTTAATTACTTTAATTAGTCATCGCAAAACATAGGCTCACTGGAAACTGGACTCGTTTAAAACTAAATGAAAGACTGTTTAGAATGACAGGAATCCGAGGAATAAAAACACTATCAGCTATTCCGCAACCTGTTAAAATATCTGCTTCTATAAGATTTCGTAGTAAATTAACGAATGTTCGATGTGATTCTTTAAATTGGCATAACTTTTTTATTTATGAACCGATTGACATGAAACAAACACTAAATGTTAAGTGAAGCTTACCACAATATATTAGTGAAAACCATATTTAAATCGGATAAGCCGTTTCTGAGATTAGCGTGCACAAACGCACAGACAAACAGACAAACAGACAAACAGACAAACAGACAAAAATTTTAAAAATCATTGTTTTGGGTTCTATTTGCGTTGATATAGGTCCCAATAGTATTTTTTCTCATATATCTTCCATGTACAGACAGCGATCGGTTACATTTTTATTATATGTATAGATTATTATTATTTTTAATACGTGGACACTATCACACATCGTCATCTAGTTCCAAACTAAGCAGAGCTTGTGTTATGGGTACTCGATAATTGAAATATAATACATATACATACGTACTTTTGTTTTTGTAAATACATACTTAAATTACATAGAAAACACCCAAACTGAAGACAAATACAAATGTTCATGACACAAATATTTGCCTTCCGCGGGAATCGAACCCACGACACCCGGCGTCGCAGTCAGTTATAGTAATCACTAGACCAACGGTGCAGTCAAAGTCGAGTTTGGTATATAATATCAAATCAATGGATTTGAATTGCTAAAAAATGTGTTCAAATGTAAGTAAGCACTAGTATATGAATGACCTACTGTAGAACAAGTTCTTCTTATCATGCAGCGAAAGCTGTATTCATTACGACTCCACCTCTAAATGAATTCGCTATTTTATTTTAGTCTGGTTACCTGCTCTTCTATTAGGTTATCGTTTTTGACAAACATAATGTTTTAAAGCAGAGCCAGGAAATCCAATAAGTAGTCGATAGAGTTGAAGAGTATTTTTTCAAGCAGAGCTTCGCCTTTTCAATCGTTCTTAAATAATAATTTTTGAATAATGCCTGCAACGTCACGTTCATAGAAAAATCTAGATTGACCAAAAACAAATTTTCTAATTAGTAAAATAGGTTATCTATGAAGTAACCATAAATTTACTAATAATAATTATAATATTAACAACATAATGTGTTAGGCATATATCTAAAATACCAGCCTGTTTACTGTCCCACTGCAGGGCAGAGGCCTCTTCTCATATAGAGAAGGTATGAGCATTAATCACTACGCTTGCTCAAGGCGGATTGGCAATTTCAGACTTTTGAGTCCAGGTTACCTCACGTTTTTTTTCTTCGCCGTCAGTCAGAAATGTCCAAGATAAACTTAGAAAGTACATATGATTTAAAAAATCACATTGGTACTTGCCCGGATTCGAACCACTGGGCCATTTCGACTTATATTCGGCATATATCTAGTAATTATTAAATAATTACTGAATGATAATCAAACTATAGTGGCGATTAAAAGATGTTGAGGTAGTAGTTCGTTAGTGCATGCTATATCCGGGGTGTGACGTAGCAGTTCTGGAAATGGGCGGTAACAATAATCACAAAGAAAATAGCTCCATATTCGAAACCACACGGTCAGACTACAAGGCTTCTTATTATAAATGTTATCCAACAATATTTGCCGATCAATAGCAAATAGATACAATATAGAGGTGTCATGCTATCAATTCGTGATTGAAATAAAACTGTTGTAATGTTAATTTGATAATATGAAAACGTAAGTAATTATTATGCTCACGATAACATGAACACCACGAGCCAAAATATGAAGAGAGTGGTAATACAAAAGTGACATTGCATTATCGTTTACAACAAATTATACCCTTTACAATTAAGACTGCCTCTATGGTTTTTTTTTTTTTTTTTTTTTTTTTTTTTTTTATATTAGCCTACCAAAGTGACTCCACTCTGCCTGATGGTAAGCAGTAAGTGGAATCCAGAAGTGGCGGACACCATTCCAAAAGCCAAACTACTGGTATGGTGGCCTCCACTATGGCGGCTTAGTGAGATGCTTTTTCACGCCCCGCTTAAAAGACCCAGGATCAAAATTAGATGGGAACACATGCGCTGGCAAAGAGTTCCAGGCTTTAATTGAGCGACAAAAGTATGAAGTGCTGAACCGTTTGGTTCGAGACCCTTTAGATTCCACTGTGAAAGGGTGGCACTTTAGTCCCGCACGTGTTGTTCTGGATAAAAAGGGAGAGGGTGGGATTAATTCAAAGAGCTCTTCAGAACACTCTCCATGGTAAAGGCGATAGAAGACGGCCATTGAGGCGATGTCTCTTCGCAGCTGTAAAGGCTCAAGGGTCTTAGTAGCCTCCGGGCTTCCGATGATACGGACTGCTCGCCGCTGCAACCTATCGAGTGCATCCAGTAAGTACTGTGCAGAGCCATCCCAAAGATGAGAGCAGTACTCCACGCAGGAACGAACCTGTGTCTTATAAAGAAGACAGAGCTGCTCGGGCGTGAAGTACCGCCTCACCCTGTTCAGGACACCGAGTTTACAGGAGGCGGTTTTAATGACGCACTCGATGTAGTTCTTGGGGTTGAGATCTCGGCTGATGTCCATACCCAGGATACTTAGGCTATCCTGTAGTGGTAACGCTGTGTTCTGAAGAGAGGGAAGGGGAAGGAACGGAGATTTTTTTGCAGAGAATGCGCACACCTGTGTTTTCTTGGCATTGAACTCGACCAAATTCTCACAACCCCATTGAGAAATGCGGTATAATACTTGGTCGAGCTCAGCGACAAGTTCTAGGCGTTTTGCCTCGATGTCAGTCTGTTTAGCCGCAGGATGTCCGAGATATCGCCCATGCACTGTACTATCATCTGCATAGCAATGAATGTTGCCAAGGGACAACATGTCATTGACATGCAGAAGATACAGAGTGGGTGACAGGACGGACCCCTGAGGCACCCCAGCGTTGACCTGCAAATAATTGGAGGCCGATCCGTCACAAAGGACTCTAATGCGGCGCTCACGCAGGAATGCGGCAATCCAGTTGCACAGCTGGGGTGGCAGACCATATGCTGGAAGCTTGGACAGAAGCGAACGGTGCCAGACTCTATCGAAGGCTTTGGTTATGTCAAGGCCGATGGCCAAGGACTCGCCATGCCTGTCCATAGCTTCACCCCATTGGTGCGTGATATACGCTAGAAGGTCACCCGTAGACCGTTTTGACCTAAAGCCATATTGTCGGTCACTAATTAACGAGTGACCCTCTAGGTAGCGGACTAGTTGGGAGTTTATTATCCGCTCAAGCACCTTGCAGAGAACTGAGGTGACAGCTATGGGTCGATAGTTGCCTGGCTCGGACCTATCCCCTTTTTTGGGAATGGGTTGAACATTCGCCTCTCTCCAAGCCTCCGGCACAATTCCCGAGGAATAAGATAGGCGGAATAGGCGCGTCAATGCAGGAGACAACTCCGCTGCGCATTTCTTAAGAACCACCGCTGGAATACCATCCGGTCCGCTGGCTTTCCGAACATCGAGCGACCTTAGTTCCGCACGGACATCACGATGCCTAATACGAATATTAGGCATAACGGAGTCGCAGCCAGATATAGTCGGCGGGTGCAAGCCACGGTCGTCGATTCGGGAGTTAGCCGCAAAGAGTTCTACAAGCAAATTTGCTTTCTCTTGCGGCTCGTGGGCCAGCGATCCATCAGGACATTTCAAGGGGGGCAGCGAAGGCTTGCAGAAGTTGGATTGCACGGCCTTGGCTAGTCGCCAGTAGCTACGGCTACCCGTAGGATGCGAAATGAGTTCTTGCCCAATCCGTGCAATGCGCTGGGCATCCGCTCTGATGTAAGCCCTCTTGCATTCCCTAGTGGCTTTGTTGTACGCTGCTTTTAGGCGATCCAAGCTAGGGTCGCGCCGTGCTCGGGCCCTGATCCAAGCGCGGTACGCCGATTCTTTTTGTTTAACAGTATCGGCGCACTCACGGTTGAACCAGGGACGCGTTTTGCCGGCACTGGTGACATCTGAGGATGGAATGTAATATTCCATACCTAACAAGATCTCACCAGCGACAGCAGTAGCACTTTGCGACGGATCCCTGTCTTTAAAGCAGCGTAATGCCCATGGGACGGAAGCAAAGTAATCCCGCATACCGTCCCAGTCTGCTGACGAGTAGTGCCATAGTCGTCGCTTTACCTCCGAACGTCGTAAGGGAGCAACAAGAGGCACTGAGGCGCAGACCAAACAGTGGTCGGAATTACCCAGTGGGGCGTGGACCGAAACACTGTATTGGTCTGGGTGACTCGTCAGCAGTAGGTCTAGCAAAGAGGGCGCTTGACCTGGAATATCTGGTATCCTGGTGGGATGGATTACCAGTTGCGTCAGGTCATGCGTGAGAGCGAATGCATGGGCGGCTCGTCCCGCATGGTCTGTTCTGAGAGAACCCAACCAGGTCTCGTGGTGGGCGTTAAAGTCTCCCAGAAACACCAATTCCGCGTTCGGAAACCGCTCCTGCGCTAAGTCTGCCGCCTGACTCAGATGGTCAAAGAGTCGAGTTGTCTCCAAATCTCCGGAGTGGAAATGAATGACGAAATGGGTTCAGTGGTACTTTGTACTAATTACCACGCAGAGGTCTCAGGTTCGATCCCCGAGTCGGGTAAAGTGATATTAGGTTTTTATAAAATATCAGACAACCTACCCCTAATAAAAAGCCTCGTATTTTCTTTTCATGAGTTTATAAGTGCTAATTAAATTATCTGAGGCGATCCACTCACTGCCCTGCACTACACTGCGGGTTCAGTGTGTGTGTTCAGTGTGTGTGTCATTTGTATACAAAGAGAGATACTTACAAACAATGCAATAACACAGATGCCCACACTACCCTCCGTGATGCGGGGCAGTGTGTGAATCATCTAAATGAATATATGAGTGTGAAAATCGACTGAAATATCGCATTCTCAGTCACACAATTTATGCTTCTTACATTGCGACAGCGGAATTTTATTTACACAATTTTAATTAAACGTATTAACATAAAGAAAACACATGTTAAATTGTAAACCAAGGTAAAGTTGATAAAGTTTTTCAAGGAAAGTCAATATTTTTTGATGCTCATTATTCTACAAATTCGTACGTCGTTGTACAAATTTCTTGTACGTGGCTTCACCTTATCAAAGCCAGTCCTGATTCAAAGTAATTCATAGAATATAGTATTCTTTATTGCACACCACTCAAACATCACAAAAACTACACACAACGCCATCTAGATCCAAGGTAAGCGTATATTATATGCGCTTGTGTTATGAGAACACATACTAGAATCCTTTTTTTTTTTGTAAATACATACACATTATACAAAGAAACACCGAGACCAATGCAAATAGACATGTTCATGCACACAAATATTTGCACTGCGCTATAAATCGAACCCGCGACCTCTGCGTGGCAGTCCATACACAGTACCATAGACCCACAGAAGTCGTCAAAGCAAAAGATTAGGTATAACATTCATTATTTTAAGTTCTTTCTTATATTTCCTTCTGTTTTACTTATCGTTTGAACTTACTATCACTAAAGGATCGCACAGTTAAGTGTTCTCCTGTAGGCTTCAAAAAATAAATAAATTGGGCGTTAGGTGAAAAAGCGTCTCTCTCAGTTCATTACAATATAAGGCCTAATTTACATTATTTTGTGTCCGATAACATACATTTTACCACGCTATATTTAGTTATTTGCATTATTTTCACACATTTAATTTTGTTAGCACATCTCGAACTAACTCAAAATGTTATTACGAAACCATAATTAAGTAACTTGAAATATAACATGGATTTTCCCAAAAGAATTGATCTTCAATTTGTGGATGAAGTAAATCGCAACTAAGAATGCTTAGAATAGATTAGCCCTATGTAATTTCTGAAATATAACAGCTCGGTCTTATTTCGAATTCCTTTAGTTACATAGTAACAGCAGCAAGCGGCTATACGGTTGTATAAAAAAAAATATACACCAGGTATAACCTTCTGTACTCCTAGTACTTCTGCGTTTAACGAGCTTCCTATCTTACATTTCTAGGATCTTCTCATCGTGTTCTCATCAAACCAGAGCATACCTAGTAAATCTAGTGTTAAACATAGCAACTAACGTACCTTGTAGTAGATGAGAAATCGTCCATAATTACGTTCACACGAATCTATACAAATGAAACAATTGGAAAAACAAAACCTATTCATAAAACTAACGTCAATGTTTGTAAAATATGCTCATTAAACTTATTATAACATTACTATTATGAACTCTATTGTTAACGGCAAAGTGTTTAAATTACAACGTTCGTACAATCAAGAATTTAGACTACATACCCATTTTCGTTGTGAGCCTATAACTACTACAAAAAATACGCTTCTTAATCAAACCAGTCATCATCGTTTCACTAAAAAGACTTCCATTTCTTAAGGTATTATAACTAATAGATAGAATAGGGTATAAAACTAGGGCTAACGATCTAGCTATCTACATGACATGATCTATTTTCCCAACAAGAAGTACACAAAGGTGAAATACCTACGTTTCGTATGCTCTTAATTTTGTAGGATTAGCTTTGCGTGATAGTAGTGTATTATTTTCGTCAAAAGAGGCCTTTGCTTGGTATAATATCCCTGTATCCACTAAAGTCCATTGTAAAGATGAATTGATGGATCTTTTTGCACTCTCATGTCCATTTTCATCCCTGATCCAGGCTTTTTTGCAAAGTAGATTTTTTAGAACTTATACTTACTTTCTAACTAAAGACGGTGACATCGTAAAATGTCCAGGGGCCCTACCACAACCTAAGCAATCTTATCATAACCTTACTTTGTAACGGGCCGATGACGATAATGATTATTTTTGTGTTTTAAAGTAGCTAATATTATATAATGGCATGCACAAAAAGTTCTAGCAAAAACTAATGCTAACGCGGGCGTACGAACCGGATTAAGATTTCAATCTAAACTTACATAAAAATTATTTATAGATTTTTTTTTCATACAACTTTGGTGGCAAACAAGCATACGGTCCACCTGATAGTAAACCGTAACCTATAGAGATGGCTGCGTTTTCCAAGCGTTGCAGATGTAATAATGCTTAGAAGCATAGCATCTCTTTTGCCTGTATCGGCGCCGGTCTAAGAGCGGTATTACATTATCATAGAAATATGATTTCATATCTGTCAAATTCTATGATCATAGTCCGACAACTATGATCATAGATAATTACATGTAGATATTATACCGTCATATGTTCTTCATTTAAAAATGACTTACATATCTTTGATCATATTTCTTTGATAGTCTAATAGCGGCCTAAAGCATGGAACTATCTTGCCTTTCGCGCACAAAAGGTTCCGTAATCCTACTTATATTATATATGCAATTATTGTGTGTATTTACCACTCAGCGCCTAAACGGTTGAACCTTATTTCGATGAATATTGCTATTAGATTTGATGCCGGACATAATATACTTTTTATCCCGAAAATCGGCCTGGTTTCCCAGTTACATTAAGCAAACACATACCATTTTCTAGCCGCAGGGCGCAGCTATTTATCTATAAAAACGGCACAAAATGTTTGTTGTATGGAAGCCCCCTTAAATATTTATTTTATTATGTTTTTTAGTATTTGTTGTTAAAGCGACAACAGAAATACATCATCTGTAAAACAGACTAACAATAACGGTTAATGAGATACAGCCTGGTGACAGACGGACAGCGGAGTCTTAGTAATAGGGTCCCGTTTTACCCTTTCGGTACGAACCTTAAAAATCAGCATCTTTGCTTGATATTAGTGCCAAGAGTCTTCACTATTATACACATTAAATCTGACACAACCTCGATTTCAAGAAGGGATTATCAAACGTTGATAAAGTTAGTACCTACATTTGTATCTACAAGTATTACCTGTTCTGAGCTCTCTGATGTTCATAGGTGAAGTTCTGTAGAAAGTTGTTATGTTTATATCTAAATTAGACAGTGCGAGGTCGCAGCAGACCGAGAAAGAGATGAACGATCTGGACAGTTTTTTGGGGAATTGGAAGGAGGAAGCGCTGGATCGCGATAAGTGGAAGGGATGGAGGAAGGCCTTTACTTAGGAGTGGGATAAAAATGGCCCATAATAATAATAATATATAAACTATAAACTAAGACTATAAAGAGAAAACATTTGATTTTTTTATGTTTGTATGTTGCGTTTTGACTCAACATCTACGTAACCGAATTAAAAATTCTTTTACCTTTAGAGAGCTACAAAAGAACGATAACATAGGCTAAGGCATTTATTTATTTATAGTATTTTAGAACATATTTTAGTATGTTCAACAAAATTTCAATTTTTAAATAAAATCTTCTGCGCCTTTGCAAATTTGAATGATGCAATACGACACTACTGCAATGATATTTTCCGTAGGCGTTTATTGTGAAACCGAAGTTTTGATAGCAAAGCGAAGAGCAGGCGGACGTTTTGTTTTTATATAATTAAATGTTACTTAGTGTGTATGTATGTTTTTATATTCTTCTTTAACTGCTTGATCGGTCGTAGGATTTTATCCAATGAAGTCCAATTGATTCATCGGTAGCGAGTAGCGATAGTGACGTCACCAAATTGACAAATAGGTCTACATTACTGTATATTGTGAAGCTATTTTTAGTAAATATACACTATACTTAATTAATAATGATTTTTCACTCGATGGCTGGACATCCAGACAGGTTCAAGATCGGTCAATTTGGAGACGTTTGTAGTCATGTACGTTTTAACGCTCTTATCTCAGAAACTACCAGTCAGATTTTAATAATTCTTATTGCGTTTGATAGCCCAGTTCTTGATGAAGGTTATAGGATATGTAACATCACGCTACAGGCGACAAGGGCAGAGCAGTAACGCAAGATGTAATTAAACATGGATGATGCTGCGGTCCTGTCCGTTTATCTGCTTACTTCCTAAACCATTCAACATATTTTGATACGGTTTTTGCTATCAGTTAGAGCACTTCTTTCTGGGTCATAATAAGTATAATACATCCATATTACTGTAAAGGAAAGCCGAGAATTGTAACTATTTGTAATCGTGTCACAAAAGCGATGTAAGTAGCCATGTGCGAAGCAGGGCCGGGTAGCTAGTAGTATTATATTTTAATAATCCTCGGTCGACACTATTCTATACTAATATTATAAATGCGAAAGTAACTCTGTCTGTCTGTACGCTTTCACGCCTAAACCACTAAACCTATATTGACGAAATTCGATATAGAGGTAGAATAGACTTTGGAGAATAACACAGACTATCTTTTATGAAAATGGCTTGAAGGGGTAGTAATAGGGGATAAAAGTTTGGATGAAAAATACGACAACCGATATTAACTGCGGGTAACAGCTAGTATTAGATATTTGATTACTTCGATGTCGCAAATAATACGTTTCAATGTACGTGTCTCAGGTTTCAGGGTCGGTATCGGACAAAATTACTATGTACATATTTATTTATTTGCATAATTTGTACAAGGCTTATTAGAAGGGAAGCATTCTCTGCTCTATAATCTATCAAGCTTTAAGTGATTACAGTAGACTTAATTGTTGATGACAAAATTATTAATGCGTCTACAGATCTCGACATTTAAAACGTGGTTATGCTAAGCATGGATGTCGCAACGGAAAACATTGAATTTTTTAATTTAATTCTAACAGATATTCAGTGACCACAGACTACAAAACCTCGCCGCGCCGCGCGCCGTATAATACAAATTTCATTTAACATACATACACATTTACCTCTTAAAATACACTCATTTTTAAATAGATCCTCGGTAATTTCAGCATCAATGGGCTGAATCGAGCGGGGAAGTAATACCCTTTCATAGACGATCGACGTAAGAGTAGTACCATATTATTGGGTTTATGGTTCGGTGAGTGAGAGTTCCGGAGGCCCAATTTATTTATTTATTTATTTTATTTATTTAAACTTCATATACAAAACATGTATAAAGGCGGACTTAATGCCTGAGGCATTCTCTACCAGTCAACCTATTGGGTGATGCAGAGATGAAGCGAGGTAGATTTATAAGTTAAGACTAGAAAATGATAAAATGTGTAATAATATAAATATGCAGTACGTATATAAATTCACAATATAAATATAAATTACTTACATAAATAGTACATATTATTATAATTATATACAAAGATATATAAATATATACATATATAATTATCTTACTATTCTGATGATTCTGCTAATTTGCTTAGAAGTAGTGACTTAACTTTTGCCTTAAACACGATTCGACTGGTGCACATCCTGATTTCTGGAGGCAGAGCATTCCAAAGAAGGATGGACTGTATTGGAAAAGAAGAATTAATGAAATCGGTGGTGTGAAAAGGACAAAGAAGAAGGAGATTATTTGTAGAGCGGAGATTACGGTCATGAGTAGAACATAGATACTGAAACTGAGGAGTTAAATAGGAGGGAGTATTGGGAGATGTAAGGATGGAATACAGGGTAGAGAGTGCGCGAAGACTACGACGCTGACGAATTGGAAGCCATTTCAGTTGTAAACGATAGGTAGACACATGGTCATACTTGCGAAGATTAAATATGAATCGAATGCAGTTATTAAGAAGACGATCGAGTTTGTTGAGTAGATCTGCATTCAGGTCATAATAACACACATCACCATAATCGATTATCGGGAAAATTAAAGTCTGCACAAGCATTGTTTTAGTTTTAATCGGAAGAAAGTGTTTTAGTCGATACAGAGCTCGCAGGGTACCGGTGACCTTCTGACTTACCTGTGTGACTTGAGCTGCCCAATTTAACGTGGTATCAATGTACAGTCCCAGATCTCTTACTGCTGTACTCAAATTAACATTGACACCGTTGAACGTGATTGAGGGCAGAGAGAGAAGGTCAAGTCTGCAGAGTAGGCGCTGGCTGCCAACGATGATGGCTTGACACTTGGTTGGGTTTACGACAAGGCCAAATTTATCCGACCAGTTCTTGATATAAGCTAAGTCCTCATTCACCATGTCCACCGCAGACGTAACACAGCTAACACTGGCTTGAGAGTAAATCTGCAAGTCATCAGCATACAGATGATACGCACACTGAAGATTAGGACAAATGAGATTAATAAAAATTGAAAATAATAAAGGAGATAAAATGCCGCCTTGAGGAACGCCAGCGTCAATATTAGCCCAACACGATGTTGAATCTTTGTAACGAACCGACTGCTGACGACCTCGAAGATAACTTGAAAACCATTCCAAAGAATCAGATGAGACCATATAGTGGGAGAGGATAGATAGAAGGATGTCGTGACTGACGGTATTAAAGGCGTTCGAAAAATCAATCAACGCTAGCACTGTGACTTTGGTGTCTTCCATAGCCTCTCTAATATCGCCAGTCACTTTCAGGAGCGCGGAAACAGTGCTATGACCAGGTCTAAAGCCGGATTGGAAAGGACTCAAGAGGTTATTTTGATAGACAAACTGGGAGAGCTGTTTGTGTACACAGCTCTCGAGCACTTTAGACAAGAAAGGAAGAATGGATATGGGACGCAGGTGACTGGGAAGAGATGGGTTTGCAATCTTGGGTAGGGGAATGACACAGGCTTTGCGCCACATGGATGGAAAAACGCCAGTGTCAAGGGAAAAATTAATGATGTGGGCAATAGGAAAAAGGAGGTGATCAATGATAGTAGTAATCATACGTCGGCTGATGTTATCGCAGCCAACTGCATGGGATTTGATAGAGAGGATAACTTTTTTGATCTCATCTTTTTCAATTGGAGAAAAACGAAAACTTTGTATGTTGTAGCGAGGTAAGGAAGCTATGTAATTAACAGTTTGACACTTGGTTTGGTGATCTATAAGAAATGTAGAGAAGAAATGACGATTGATATCGTCCAAACCAAATGTCTCCTGCAGTTCAACAGAAGGCTGTCTGCCGACACCTAGTGTATTGAGGAACTTCCAGATATCGGAGGGGGAAGCAGAAGTGATGTTATTGAGAATATGTCGGCGTTTGGCGTTACGTATCATCTGGTTGCATCGATTTCTTGCAGACCTAAAAGCTGTCCAGTTTTTTTCACTGCGGTCTTTCTTGAAATTTCGAAAGGCCCGATCTCTGCGCCTCATCCACATTCTAACGCCCTGAGTAATCCATGGAGCCGGAGGACGTTTTACCTTTATTTTTCTCACGGGTGCATGTTTATCATATAAACTAAGGATATGGCTATTAAAGATGTTTACCTTATCATCAATTGTGTCGGCTGTCAGTACATCAACCCAGTTGATTTCTGAGGCGTCATTACTCAACTTATCGACATCTAAACGATTAAAACAACGCATGTGCAGTACTTTGGGCTTAGGTTTGGGAGGTTTTAGGACATATGACAGATAAATAAGGTCATGGTGGGAAAAACCGGGAGCAGAAAGTTGACCATAGGATGAAGCTAAGGAAGGGGCAGAGGTGAGGATTAAGTCAAGCCAAGTGTCCTGCCCTTCGGTATTATGGTGAGTGGGGTGCAGAGGCAGTACATGGAGACTGGCTGACTTGGTGATATCAAGGAATTTGCGGGCACGATAGGATAGACTAGGAAGAAGATTGGTATTGAAGTCACCCATTATGATGTGATGTGAGTAATTAGACCCTAAAGATTCCAGAATCGATTCGAAACTGGAGAAATAATCAATTGACGGTGGACAATAGACAACGCCAATAACGCTTTTAGAGGCTTTGACGTTGATCTCAAGGAAAAGGTATTCCGGAGAAGAGGGAAGGTTAGGCGAAGAAGCTAGAATTTTGTATTGTAAGTCACTGCGAAGATAGATAGCAACGCCACCACCTCTTCGCCCGACACGATCATTACGGATCAGAATGAATTCAGGAAGAGAATAAGAAGTAGAGAGCAGATTTGGTTTAAGCCAACTCTCCGAAACTAGGATGGCGTGTATATTAGTGCCAGAGAATGTGTCCAATAAATCGCTGTAGTGACTGGGGATACTTTGCGCGTTGATGTGGCAAACATTGAACAGAGAACAAGCTGTTTGGTTAAATATTTGGCGCAAGGAGTCCCCCAGTGTGTCGTCACTAGCCGAGCAAAAACTCTCATCACTAGAAGTGTCAGAGCAACTGTTTGCAGAAAAGTAAGAATCATCAAGGTTCATATTATTAATATACTAAATAAAGTATTAAATATAAATACTAAATAATATTTCTAAATATATAATATATATGTTTATTATATTTGTCTATAAAAAAATAATATTTGTCTAAAAGTAGTGCAGCAATTAAATCTCTGCACCACCCGCCAGCCAACACACAAAATAAAACTAAGAAACACAAAGGACAGAAAATACATAAACAATTTTTACAAATACAAGCTTCCGAACGCACCCGAAACATTGACATTGACGTTTTGACAGATTTTTATTGTAAAGTTTATTTATTTAATTGTTGGTAAAATTAAAATAATTTTAGTGAAGGGAATATGTAAATAATTGCAAAAAAGGGGGTAAACCTACATTATAAAATTGTATATAACTATATAGTGTAATTTACCACCTTTTCATTCCATAACTTCCTCATTCCCTACACCTAGCACATTCCTGGCCGCCATAGAAGAGGCCACCATACCAGCAGCTGTTTGAGACGATGGCTTTGGGTATGGTGGCCACCACTTCTGGATTTCACTGACTGCTTACCATCAGGCAGAGTCGAGTCACTTTGGTAGGCAATTTCCCCTTTTCTTTTTCCAAACGTACCTCAATCCCTTTTCCTACCCTATTTCATGGTAGTTTGCAGAGTCCCTGGCATTGCAGCAATGCTGATTAAGTCGACTATGAGCGACAATTACTACTTACAGTCACGTGGGCTGTTTGTTGCCTAGCATTATACAATAAAAAAAATAATATTAATATTAAATGTCTAGAACAACCTATTATTTTTTAGGTTTATTGTGAAAAACAACGACTTCAAATGACGTAGAACCAAGAAAACTGTTTTTTTATGAAAAATTCTCCATGGTTGGATGCACAAGTTTGTAGGTATTATATACATTTACACGAAGTCATACACTAAATATCTGATAAACAGAACTTAACGTTTTTCTACTGTGTGTACGCAAACTAAGCATGAAACGTTCCTTGCTCTCTCTGCAACTCATAATTATTTGACGTCCACTGCTGGACATAGGCGTCCTCTAATTTTCGGCACCGTGGCCAGTCGTCAGCCGCCCTCATCCATCGATTGCACGCCACCATAGACCGTCGGTCCACCTTGTGAGTGCTTATGTCACATTTTTCTAGTAGTTTCAGAGATTAGCGCGTTCAAACAAATAAACTTTTCCGCTTTATATAATAGTTATATATAGATGTCGATGACCGATTTGGTTTAAAATTAAAGTATATTACGTAATGCAGGTAATATCAAGTTGTTCGTCATTCTAGGACGTAACACTAACATGTACCTACTTTCACTACACGAATTGTGAATTATTAGATACTTTTTGACAATATTATGTAACTATTATTCTGATATATGACCAACTCGCAAACTAGATCTTAAAATTTGGCGACACAGAAATCAATATTATGAAGTAATGACACAACAAATAAAACTTTGGATGCTTTGAATTAAAGCAATCATTTATTAAAACTAATAATTGCAGAAAAAAGAAGAAACCGATTTCAAATTATGCATTTTTCTTGAGATGTAAGTTCAGAAGGCCTACTACCACCTCATAAAGCATTTTAATCTTACTTTGTGTTTTGTCTTTTTCTTTTGTACCATTTAAAACAAGGATAGAGACAAAGTAAGGTTATTATAAGATTGCTTTAAGAGGTTGTGGTAGGGCTCCAAGTAAATGACCTTCGTATAAAGAGTCAGGTCAGGTTCTTGTAAGATTTTTGTAGAACAAGGAACAAATGATAGAAGGGTATCGGTTTGTTTTCATTACCGTTTTGTGTGAGATTGCCATAACGACGTTTATATTTCTTCTGTATATTGAAATAATGACAACCGAATCTCGACAAGATTAAGTAGTATATTTGTCGCTTTTTAACGATTTGCCGTGACTTCTCGATACCAGTTTCAATTGAAATTATCTAGATTCCACTGCTTTTCAACCAACGTTTTCCTTCTGTAAGCGCTAAAACAATTAAATTTTTCTTTTATTAGTGTAATTTATTGCGGATTATTATCATTGCTTTAGCCGAAACATATTTACACAATAGCCACAATCCTCCAGGATATCAGATATAGGGGATCCGACCGTAATAACTCCCATTTCCCAATAAGTATTCCATTTTGACCTATCATAAGTATTCATAAGTCACCCGTATCCATCAATTGCCACTTTTTTTTTTATATTATAGCCTACCAAAGTGACTCCACCCCGCCTGATGGTAAGCAGTCAGTGGAATCCAGAAGTGGCGGCCACTATACCAAAAGCCATCGTCATAAACTGCTGGTATGGTGGCCTCCACTATGGCGGCTAGGAATGAGATTAGGGGAAGGGAATGAGGGAGGTGAAGAAAGAGGAAAGGGAGGAAATTGGGCCTCCGGCGCTCTCACTTACCGTACGAAACGCAGTAGTACGGAAACTACTACTCTTAAGTCGATCTTCTATGAGAGGGTAGTACTTCCCCGGACGATCCGGCCCATTCATGCTGAAATCAGCGTGGATCTACTACCGTAGAATGGTTTGATCCACCTTTATTAATTTTACTTTGTAAGGAACCCTCTGCTATTTGTTCTTGCTTGTGATCGCCACTTAAGAACTTTTTCGACCTAATAGTCATTAGTACTTTTTTTTATCAATTTACTAGATTTCCGCAGCGCGGTTTTACCCGCTTCTTTGGTTACTGATATGCTCTCGTCGCCAGTAGCGTGATGTTACATAGCCTATAACCTTCCTCAAGAGCTGGGTTATTATACGCAAAAAAATATAACCGACTGGTACTTCCAGAGATTAACGCGTTCAAACCAACAAACAAAATCTTCCTCTTATAATAGTATAGATTTTACATTACTTAAAGTATTAAGTCCTCGCTGTAATTCAAAATGAATCTATGAACATAAAATATTATTTTATTGCTTAAGATATTTGTGATAATTTTCGATAAGTAAGAACATATCTCGAGAGATACAATTATATTGTCTCGATAATTGCTTTATGACGTCATTTTGTCGTGTAAAATAAACTGTAAAAACAACATTTTTATTACTAATTTGCAGCAAATACAGATTAAGAAGATAAGAACAGTGTTTTGTCACATTAAGTTTTTTGAATGACGGTAATGTATATTAAAATCTATGGGGTTTCGTGTTCGTCAACACTTAAAGGCGCGTATTATGTTTAGCACAAAATAACAGTTATATCAATAAATTAATACAAATAAATATAATTGTGAAGGCAATTAAAAGTGATGGGAGTAGGTATTATACTTTACAAACGCGATCGCTCAACCGAATAATGGTTGACCACCATTCAGTCAACCGAAAACTTTGTTAAATGCAATCACTCAATGACAAGGTGACATAATATAGCACAGAATAAATAGCAACATTATGTAAAAATGTAAAAACATGTTCATTACATATATCAGCCGAATGACTTCCACTACTGAAGTCCAAGAGATAAGTGGCATAGATCTCTATTCTATTCAACGAATAGATTAAAAAGTGTATGGGATTGACATAAACTAACGCCAACATCGTCGTTAGCTTATGTCAATCCCATACATTTATAATTTATTCTATGAATAGAATAGAGATCTATGCGACTTGTCTAGGGCCTCTGGACATACTCTTCCCTATTTTTCGCCACCTTAGCTGGTCATGAGCCGCCCCAATCCATCGGTTTCTCGCCAGCCTTATATGGTCCTCGGTTGAAAGTGTTAATATAGACCAACTACCAAACACCGCAATATAGTTTCGTATACCTTTATTGTTTATGATAATGTTCAACAATAAACACTTAAGAATGAATTTTAATTTAACTATACAACATTCTATAATACTTGATTTAAAAGGTTATTGCGTTTGCAATAGCCATATATAGCTTATACATTTTATGGACTGTCCGATCATTTACCTCATCGTGTTTAAGGTCAAATATGTTTATGCACAATTTGGAAGCGACTTGCTATCCTTAACACACTTGTAGCTTGCCATAAGAGATATTCTAGTTGTGGTGTTGCTTCAAATGCTAAGGAAAACTAATTAATATGGCAATCTGACCTTCTTTACTATCTTGTTCAAAGCGTTGGTCATTATATTGTTTACATGGGGAAGAACCGCAACTTAAATCACATCAAAAATACCTATGTGTGTATTATCTGGGTAATAAACAACATGAGTCTTACTTAGATTGACAAATTGGACTTTCCAAATGAATCTCGAAGTTCTAAGTGATAAAGAATAATGAAGATTTTTGGTCCACACAGCTAGCGACACAGCGGCTGATTTGAGAACTAAAAATGTCACTAATGATAGATTTAAACGCATTATCTTATGTTTGTAACTTTTTTCTTCTATTAAAGTCGGTAAGACTAACCCCCAGTTTCTGAAAGGCCTATACGATATATACGTCTTGATCCATCTCTTGGATGCCACTCAGTGATGGTTTTACCAACGTCTACCAAAGTAAAAGACCTTACTGCATACAGAGCAAGTAAAAACTTATTTTCATATAACAAAATAGTTAATTTTGTACAAAAATTAGTAGTTAAATCGAACTTACGTCTCAGGGAAATCCCCCACAGAAGACGTCAGCTGGAGAATATTGATTGTATTTTTTAGAACAACGTTTGTAATTGAGTTACTCGTTGGTACACCGCAATAATTTGAGAAATTGTGTACGTAAGCGGTAACTATAGGTTTTGTCCGTATTAGTTATTGTGTCAGAGTTGTCAAGAAATACTCTGATTACCCTTACTGCACCTAGTCATTTAGACGATACCTATAGCGGCAGTACAATACAATGACAACAGCTCATCGACTCCTGCAATGATATTAACTCAACAAAGCCGCTGCCTACTGTGACACTGTGGCCTGAGTTTCTTACCAGTTCTTCTCATGACCCTACCCTACTTCAGCGAACTAGCTGTAGGTAGGTAATTCTTGAGAGCGCCGGAGGCCCAATTTCCCCCCTTTCCTCTTTCCTCACCTCCCTCATTCCCTTCCCAGCCGCCATAGTGCAGACCACCATACCAGCAGTTTAAGACGACGGCTTTTGGTATAGTGGCCGCCACTTCTGGATTCCACTGACTGCTTACCATCAGGCGGGGTGGAGTCACTTTGGTAGGCTATAATATAAAAAAAAAAAAAAAGATTAATTGGCTGACATTTTGTAATTTTTAACGTTCATAAGTGTTAATTCAATTAATCAAAATGAATAAATCTTCTGGATTCCACTGACTGCTTACTATCAGGCGGGGTGGAGTCACTTTGGTAGGCTAATATATAAAAATAAAAAAAATATATATATCTGTGACTGTTGACACTCTTTTCGTTTTTATAGTTCACCGTTAGACTAGCTTCTACTTTTACATCAAATCGGTAATAATTTTAGTAGGTAACAATTCTTTCACCTTACACATACTTATAGGTAAACACTGTTATCAATGATGATGAGTTGTGGAATTCTCCAAATCCTGAACAAATAGTTATAAAACAAGTTCTTTGTCAACCGTCACTGTTTGCATGATTTTTTATGATACACATACATACTACTAAAACAAAAACAGGATTTGTCTGTAATTTGTAAGCATTTTAAAGACCTTATTTTCTTGTTTAGAAAATGAAGTCACACCTCTTTGTAAGATTTTTGTAAGGGACGTAGTAAAATACCTACCAAGGAACAAATAGTTAAATAGTTGCCTGGTAGAAATCGCTATTAGCGATAAGGATAATTGTACTGAGGCCCGAGACAAGTGTCAAAGATTTCTATTCTATTCATGGAATAGATAAAATAATGTATGAGATCCAATACATTTTTTTATCTATTCTATGAGCAGAATTAAAATCTTTGACACCTGTCTCGAGCCTCTGTACATTTAAATTTAAAATTCCTTACATGTTAATCTGGTGTACAATAAAGTACATATAAGTAAATAAAACAGTTTCAGCTTACTGCGGTCTCCGACTGAAAAGAAAGTATTGCTATACTTTACGACCAACGAATTTCAGACTACAAATACGTTTTAGTTTATAGCGGTATTTGAAGGTGTCAATATATTTAATTCAATGCCAGTAAAGTAGGTCAGCGATAAAAGAAAATTGTGTCTGATTCAACTAACAGCTTCGATAATAGCTATTTCAAGCTATTTTTATTTGTTGCTGTTACGAAACTGTTTAATTTACATTTGTATACTTACAGTACTTCATTCTTAGATTTGGTTTCGTCATTGTTAATTGTAAAATGTTTAACTGCAAATAAAAAACAAAACAAATTTCTGATTACAACATATTGACAGGGAAGTATAGACAACCAGCTACATAGTTATATCGCATAATATGTTTTTTGGTATGGTGTTTTTAACTTTCGTTAAATTATAATAACAATATTGTCTAGGACTTCAAACTTTCACTAAGTATGAAGCAAGTTTTGATAGGCTAAAAAGTCATATTGCCTAAATGTGCAAACTTTTTATAACAAAGTTTATTAAAGTCCAGATTGGTTCCGGCAGATTTCAAAATGGAATTGCTATTTGACCATCTGTCAAAGAAAGAATAATGTATTCTTCTCGATTTGAGGTATGTATAGATAATATTGAGGTTCTTAAGCAAAAATACGTCCCAACTGTTCTAATCTATTTAGTTTTTTAGGCAGTAAAATGCAGATTAAAATTTAGATTCTGCAAAGGCGTTTGATACAGTTGATCATCAACATTCAACAACTTCGTCAAAATTGATATTCTTTAAAATATTTACAAACAAACTAACAATATATACTCTGTTTCTTGAATAACGTTTGTATAAGGATTTTCACTTGTCTCAGATAAGGAGATATTGTACTTAGGACACTTCATTTTAACGTAGTCATTATTGAAGCTGTGACTGTGTAATTTTTTGTTCATAGTGTTATAAGATCTGTTTGTAAAGGTGAGGTTGAAATGTTTTTGTTGATACTACGTCTGGTTATTGTTGTGTATTTACAGCGTCTTTTGTATTTTCTTAACATGTGCGATTGTGTTTAAAATTTTAGTTAAATAATTTGTGATATTATTAAATTTTATAAAAAAAGGTTTGAATAGATTGTTAGTATTTGTTCTCTGTTGTGAGTGTAGGGTCTTCTTTGTTATTTGAAAAGTTTGTTTTTGGCAGTATTAATATAATTTAATTCTGTAGACACAATATATATTTTATTGTCATCATGGCCATATACGTTTACTGTGAAAGTGTTAAAGTCAAAGTATTTATTTCATTTTGATCATAAAGTATGATACTTATGAAAAGTCAAAATTACATAAAGTCAGCTAATTAACCTACAACTTAAAGACCTAAACGTTTCATGGTAATTATATAAGTTTAAATAGTTATAGTTTAAGTTTCTCGGTTGGAAAATAAAATTTTCTTCATAATTTAAAAATATCTAATTTGTCGTTGGCCTTTGAAAACTTAACTCTAAAAATGATGAGATTTTATTTTTTATTTTGAATAACAATTTAAAATTTTCTTAGAATTCTTTACCCTATATATCTTTATCAAAATGCTGCTTATCACCTTATACGTATAACTCATATTTAAGACGTAGAGATATGTTCAAGTGCTTCGCATGCCGTAAAACATTCTTAGTTTTATCATAATTTACTTCATTATCTCAAATCTTCACAGTTTCTTGTCAATTACTACAGTCAGAATTTGGTAATGTTTAGCGATTGTTGTAACATTCATAAAACATTATTGAATAAACGTGAAAATAAAACATGCATTTAAGCTTGTACGAGTTGTACGTTCTAATCTATAAATCCCATGTTTTGAATTAAATTCGGTCTGCTCTCAGACTTTCAGTTTTTTAATTAAAAATTCATTTAAGAACGCAAAACAGTTATATTACTACGCGTAAGATTTTTATAAGATGTGCTATATTCTAAATAGCTATTACTTATTATAAGTTAAGTTAAACAATGTAGGTAGCTTTGCAGTTCATTAGACAAGCATGTGTTCTCTAAGCGTAGCAGAAACAACGATGAGATAACTCAACCAGCTCGTTGCTGGCTGCAAAGGAATAGGAATGAGGTAGGAACATGGGCGCCGGCGCCGGCACACAACAGAAAAAAAAAAAATAAAAGTTTAAGATTATTTTTATTAAGTTGGTCTTTGAATTGAAATGTGTATAGGTTAAATTAAGGTAATTTATTCATATGCACTTGAAAGATGAACTCTCCTGAAAGTAATCATGGCGGCGCCCATGGATAGAAAAAGTAAAGGAATCGGAGGGGTATGTGCAATTGGCTTTAATGTTTATACGGTAGTAGATCTACGCTGGTTTCAGCATGAATGAGCCGGATCGACCCAAGTACTACCCTCTCATAGAAGATCGACGTAAGAATATTAGTTTTCATGCTAAAGTATTTCGCCCGGTGAGTGAGAGCGAGATTACTTCTGCAATGCTTGCTAAACACAGCCATCTCTATACTTACCATCAGGTAGGCTGTATGCTTGTTTGCCACCAAAGTTGTATAAAAAAAAATTATTATAGAGAGCAGACAGGTGAAAAGGGTAGAATGATGATGTCGTTTAATAGATGTTTGCTAAAGATTTACAACTCAAATATGCTCGTAGTTTTCTCAGTACATTGTCAACGGATCATGCGCCATGACAGTGCAGATAACCTTGTTGTATTACACTTAATTATCTATTTAAACAATATTAACGAGCAAACAAGGTAATTGTTTTACCATGTGGAATTAATTCTGATTTATAAATAGTTAGTTACTATTTTTTGTATACCTTTTCTGCCTGCCCTGGATTCGAGCTATAAGAAAATTGTTCTTCCAGTATTAAGTGCTTTATTTGCGTATTTTTGTGGGATATCCTATATCGTCACGTAGGTGAGATATGAATTTTTTTCATTCTTTCATTACGCAATATTATTAAATCTGTATTATATTATTATCATTAGCCAAATAATGTTACTAACATAAATAATAATTAAATTCAAAAACTGGACTTAAAAACTTTACACTCGCAGACTTATAATGACTTATTTATTTATTATATTACAATTAAATAGGTAGGTAATCTAGCTTTCAGCGGCGCGGTTTCATCCGCGTCTTTGCCAACTGCTCTGCTCTCGTCGCCAGTAGCGTAATGATACATAGCCTATAACCTTCATCGAGAACTGGGCTATCATACGCAAAAAGAATTTTCAAATCCGACTGGCAGTTTTAGAGATTAGTGCGTCAAACAAACATACAAACTCTTCCGCTTTATGTAATAGATAGGCGAACTTAATGATATGGCCATTCTCTACCCATCAACTACGGTATTGCAAAAATAAACACATGTAGGAGCAATGAATCTTTGTATGTCAAGAGAAGAAAAATAAATAGTTAAGTATTAACATGTACTATACTTATTTAGAAACATTACTTAACAACCTATGTACTACATGTGTAGTCACCTTTCCCTCTCAAGTTAGTAAACAAATATTGACATTTAATTAAGGCAAGATACGAACCTTAAATTATTTTCACACGGATTACATTTTGTCGCTAAATAAACTTTCATCAGACTTTGCATAGGTGTGTTTACTTAGAAATTGCATCACTCCTCGTGAACGACGTCTATTTTAATGTTTTGACATGCTAGCTAATAGAGCTAATGGTAAGGTAGCTATAACCTTACCATGTGTTCATGGTTTTTTGCCCGACTGCCGAAGTTAAGGAGGGTAGTGTAATATTTTTCGAGCGTATGTATATCTATTTCTTTGGTACGCTCTACAGCCTAAATGGCTTAATGGATTTTAACATAAACGTGTCATTAGATTCGTATTCATTGTGAAAGTGACATAGGGTACATAATAAATATTTTAATGTAGCGTCAGCACGAAACAAACATGAGTTTCTTTCTTTACATTTTGTTTTAGGCACGCGTTTTAGGCTTTTTGTTTTTTAATAGTACCTATATAATATTGTTTGACGAGAAGATTTGTATCTGACCGGAGGCCCTAGACAAGTGTCAAAGATTACTATTAATAATAATAATATAATATTCTACCACATTCACACAGCGCCATCTAGCCCAAATTAAGCAATTATATTTGCTTGTGTTATGGATACTAAACAACGGATGAACTACATATATACATTTTTTTTTTTGTAAATACATACATATTATAGATAAATTACACCCAGACACAGAACAAACAATCATGCTCATCACACAAAGGTTTGTCCTGGGTGGGAATCGAACCCACGACCTCCTGCTTAGCAGTCAGGATCACTAACCACTAGACCAACAGGCCAGTCGTCTATTCTATTCATAGAATAGATAAAAAAATGTATGAGATTGACATAAGCGTTAGCGTTAGCTTATGTCAATCCCATACATTTCTTAATCTGTTCTATGGCCTCGGAACTGTGTTCGGTAAAAGAGAACATGCTCTCGATCCTTGATATGTGTGCCTCTGCTTGTTGATAGAGTAACAGAAAACAACCCTTTAACTGTACATGGGGTCAAGTTTATGTATGTTTGTGAAGTACCCTGCAATAAACTTTTTGTCCCCGGAATTAAACACACAACAATAGCACCTACAAGCATCGCATGCACTCACTATGCCACTAGGCAGTCAATTTAATCATGCTAATCACATAAAAGAAAAAGGGTTTATGTACTCGTCATTACACCAGGGTCACCGGCCGATCACTTACGTAATAAATAATGACTGTCACCTTGAAGGCTGCACTCGTATGTATTTATTATTTTGTAGTAGGTACATAACAATTGTGAAAGAACTGTTATATTGTAGTTATAGAAATTTTAATATAACTTAGTTTTGCGTTAAATAAATTGATATTATTTTTCTTTTACAACTTTGGCATTTACAAAGAATAGAATAGAATAAACGTATAATAAACGTGAACATAATATATAACAACTAAGTCGAAATGGCCCTGTGGATAAGGCACCCGATTCGTAAACACGAGGTAGTGGGTTCGAATCCGGGCAAGTACCAACGTGATTTTTCAAATCATATGTACTGTCTAAGTTTATATTGGACATTTCTGACTGACGGTGAAGGAAAACATCGTGAGGAAACCTGGACTTAAAAGTCTGAAATTGCCAATCCGTCTTGAGCAAGCGTGGTGATTAATGCTCATACCTTCTCTATATGAGAAGAGGCCTTTGCCCTGCAGTGGGACAGTAAACAGGCTGGTATTATTATTATATATTATAAAACAACTAAATAAAAAAAAAGTAAACCAAGACAATTATTTTATGCAAATTCGTAAAATTATATAGGTAGGTAACTAGCTTTCCTCGTCGCAGTTTCACCCGCCTCTTTGGTCACTGCTCTGCTCCCGTCGCCAGTAGCGTGATGTTACATAGCCTATAACCTTCCTCAAGAACTTAGCTATCATACGCAAAATGATTTATTCAAATCTGATTGGTAGTTCCAGAGATTAGCGCATTCAAGCATACAAACAAACTTTTCCGCTTTATATAATAGTATAGGATTACTACCGACTGACTCCTCATTAGCAGCAGACACTAACACTATTTACTACAATCCAAACATACCAATGAAGTCCTTAGTATTATTATCTATCGGTCAAGGCTACCTAGCAGTATTGACACGCTTACGTCAATGCTAAACTGTTACCTATATCTAGACGAACTAGATCATTATATGGGGTTTACACTGGTGACTAAAGCCGCACGATATTGGCAACTCGCTTTTACGTTTGAATCCATACTATTATTATAAATGTGCAAGTAACTCTGTCTGTCTGTTACGCTTTCACGCCTAAACAACTGAACCGATTTTAATGAAATAATTGGTATAGAGATAAAATAGACCTTGGGGAGCAGCATATAATTATTTTATTGGCTTGAAGAGGTTGAACTATGGGATGCAAGTTTGTATGGAAAATGCGATATAATCGACATACAACCGGAAGGAACTGCAGGCTACAGCTAGTTTATTTTCGCCTTGCGGTCTAACCGTGCGACTGGACTCGTGTAAATTCCGCTTTAGAGTCGTAATCTCTTTACGAAGGACGCTAGCGCTCGGATCCGATTAAAAATTTGTGTTTAATTATGTAAAAATTAGGTTAGGTGGTTAATTACATGTGGTGGCTTCTAACTGGCAATATTTAAGTGTTATTATTCTCTAATTATATTAGTCGCTTTCTATAAAATAAAATAAATAAGATTAGACTATAATGGTCTAAGAATGGCCAGCAACCGATGGATGTATTTCTTGGCATTCATTCACGGCACATCATTCACCTAATTCAAAAAAGGTATCAAAACATATTTTTAAAATATAGCTTCGTTTTAAAGATAACAATTGAAAACCACGAAATATAACACTTAATTGCGACATTGCCATTTATGACTTGAAACGCTCTTAATAAAATAATAAAATAAAGAATTTTAGAATTAAAACACTCGTTTTAGCACTTAATACTTAGATATATTTGCCCAATTACTGAGATGATACAGGATCTGATAACAATCACGGTAAAAATCCCAAGAACTTAAAAATTAAATAATTACGTAGGTACATACATAGTAACAATAGGTTTCATAAATTATAATTACCCATTTATCTATGGTTCAGCAACCTGGTAGGTACATAGCAATTGTCGTCATGGCCTAGTGGTTTGAGACATCCACTGACCGCTTCGTATACACGAGGTTGTAGGTTTAAAGCAGGGTAAGTACCATCGATGTCATTTAGCTTTTGTGGATAGGGAGCATCTGTCACTGTCTTTTGTCTTTTTTGTAACCTCTTCATACGACTCGACTTAAAAGTAGCCTATGTCACACATACACACACATACACATACATACAAACAAATTTTCACAATCATAATATTAATAGGATTATACACATAGGTAGGTAAAGTCAGTCAAAGATATTTAATCATTAGGGTTAATTTAATTAACACTTGAACGTTCAAATCACAAAATGTTAGCTAATTAATCTACACCCAGTGCGCTGATATAGGGTAGGGTTTTGAGAAACTCAGGATACTCTTTTTAATCGCCAGTTTATTATAAATTTTTGTAAGTTACAATTTTAAGTAGCATGCAAAGAGACGCAGGCAATACAATACGAAATGGAACGCGTCGGATATCTAATTCAAACTTTACCTGTAATCTTAATGCTATTATTATTTTAACTTATGATAGAAATAAATTACATACAATCAGATCCTAGTAAAGATAAACTAAGGTGAACGCTCGAATAGCTCCAAGAGTGATAAAATTATATTAGGCACTAGAAATTATATAAACAGAAGAAATTCTTTACCTGCCTAGCAACCCGCTTGTGTGATTACTTTTATGCATCAATAATATCGGCCCATTATTATCCCAGTGCTGGGAAAGTCCTCTGCTCATACAGAGAAGGTATGAGCATTGATCGCCACGCTTGCTCAAGGCAGATTGGCGGTTTCAGACTTTCCCAGAAATCCAGGTTTCCTCACGATGTTTTCCTTCACCATCAGTCAGTAATGTCCAAATGAATTCAGAAAGTACATATGATTTGAAAAATCACATTGGTATTTTCCCGGATTCGAACCCCCTAATGAATAATAATTATGTTTCTATGCTTATTAAAACATAATTATTATTCGTTGTGATTCTCGACTTTTAGCTGCTATACTATGCATGTATTATACCTACTTATAAACCTTTTGGAAGCTTTATACGGTAAAAACCGTATCAAAATTTATTGAGTGGCTAAGTTAGCGAAGAAACAGGAAAAAGAGCGAATTTAATTTATAGTATTTAAAGACTGCCTCTGTAGTTCGGTGGTACTGTGTACGGACTATCACGCAGAGGTCTGAGAGGGCGAACCCCTAAAAAAAATGGCGAAAAGTGGGTGTTCAAACACCCCTTCCTACCCCTTCGAGGATACAAGGCGTGAAGCTATGTATGTATGTATTTAGAAATTAGAAAAATCTGAAGTCGAATCGAGATTTATCTTAATTTAATATACCGATTAAATGCATTAATTCTTGTAATATAAATAACTAGCTAGCCGTCCTGCTTCGTATCGCATCGGTATCAATCTTTTAGGTCATAGGTTAATGTACTATATAACAAAACCATCCTTGAGAAACACCCAAAATAATAGTAAAAACCCCATCCAAATCCATTGAGCAGTTCTCGAGCTACGTGATTTCAAATAGACAGAAGCTTTCCAGCTTCCTTTTATAGGTACTTTGTATCAGAACATTATATTACATCTATGCTATGCATAAATATAAATTTTCCTCCTCACTACAAATCATAAATCATTAAAATTGGTCTACCCGTTTTCGAGTTATGAGTGTTCGAACATAGCCGACTTTGTTTATATACATATTAAGATTATTTATAGAAACACTTTCCTCCTCACTAAAACAAATTGAGATAAACAAATAGCAGATAATACGTAATATAATAATATAATGAAGGTGTTTGTGGCACATACATCATGGCTGTCGTGTTGTGGTGGTTTTATTATTTCATTACCACGCTCAACCACCGTGACGGCATTGTTCGAAAACGCTGACGTTTTAATCAAATGTCCGCCAATCTTTACTGCATAACACTACGCCTTCACAGAAATTTTTACCTTATTCTTATTGATTCAAGGTATAAAATGGTTTAGTCATAATTCTGATTTTACTTCTCTTTGTCACTGAAAATGTTAACATTTTTAAAACAATTTAAACTAGCTGCAATTGAAGTTGCATTCCATAAGTTATGTATATCGCATATCGCTCAGTTAGAGAATACATAATTAAGTAATTGTTTTTTAATAATATCACCAGGTAATAAAAAACGAGGAAATAATACAGAATTTGTTAGCCTTCAGTGATGATAAGGAAAAAATCACAAACTAGTTCTACAATAAACTAGCTTGCCGCGGCGCGGTTTCACCTGCGTCTTTGCTTACTGCTCTACTTCTGTTGTCAGTAACGTGATGTTACATTGGCCATAACCTTCCTCGAGAACTGGGCTATCATACGCAAAAAGAATTTTTCAAATCCGGCTGTTAGTTCCATAGATAAGCGCGTTCAACCAAACAAACAAACTCTTCCGCTTTATATAATAGTACTGATTATTAAGATATTTCTAACGTCTTCTAGTATTCTCACTCTATTGATTCAATGTATTTACAAAATATCTGCGTAAAGTATTCGATTTTATTATAGTTAGGTACCTACTGCATTTCATTTTGCGAATAAGTACGGTCGCGCGGTGCAAATACCCAAAAGCCCCTCTCCTTCTCCCGTCATAGTCGGTAACGACACACAGACCGCTATATGGCAATTAGATTTTGTCAGACCAATACTCAGCTCCAGATATTGCGTTATCTGTAGCTTCGAACAATTCCTACAAGGTGCAGGTGTTTGGGCACGCAGGACACGACATAAGGTGTTCCATCGTTTGTGGAATGACACTGCATACACAAGTTTAGTTCGTATCATCGATGAATCCCCACTTGGCAAGATTGTCCTTGTTTCGGCCAACCTGAGTCCAAAGTGACTGCTTGAACACAGCAGTCTGTGTTCAAGCATTCACTTCAGAGCAGTCTCCAGCCTCTATAGTAACCACTTCCCGGTGGCCCTAGACTTATTTTGCTCCTAAGTCGCATAAAGAAATCTTTAATTTAATCGCTGCCTCATCTGCAAGCCGTCCACAACCTTTACCGGGTATTCAATACCTAATCTAGATTCGTTCACTAATTTTAATTATAATACGTATGTGACACACGACAAATAAACAAATTGCGTGTACAAAAACGTGAAACTAGTCATCTGTATTATTCGTCAAACACACTAGGAAACGAACAACAGAGTAACGAACTTGAGTCTGTTCAGGGAAGGTAGGTACAGATCACAATACTTGGCTGTTGTGATGTGATCATGACAATCAATTCACGTCACGGTCAAGAACGTTTTGTATAATGAATTATTCATGCCTACACGTGATATGTGACCAGAGACTTTTCATTATACCTTACGGCTAATTCTATGAAATGGTGACGTCTATTTGGTTTAAAATGATAATCATAATCTACGGTAGTAGATCCACGCTGGTTTTAGCATGAATGGGTCGGATCGTCCGGCGAAGTACTACCCTCTCATAGAAGATCGACGTAAGAGTAGTAGTAACCGTACTACTGCGTTTTGTTCGGTGAGTGAGAGCGCCGGAGGCCCAATTTCCCCTCTTTCCTCACCTCCCTCATTCCCTTCCTGTAACCTCATTCCCAGCCGCCATAGTGGAGGCCACCATACCAGCAGTTTAAAACGATGGCTTTTGGTATAGTGGCCACCACTTCTGCTTACCATCAGGCGGGGTGAAGTCACTTTGGTAGGCTAATATAAAAAAAAATCATGATCTCCATTATATATTTTTATAAAACTGCTGCTAGACAGCAAGCCATGTGTTACTGTAGACTTAGCAGTTTTGCAAAAAAAATCACATACTCTCAGACAAGTCACAAATTACTTATTTATGTAATCTGTTCACCGCGTTACTAATCAGACAACGTAGTTATCAAGTCTAATTGTTGTGACATCCAATATATAAAGACCTGTTGTAATTAAATATACATTAATTTAACACAACAGGTCGTTATATTTTGACTTGTTTTTGTTATTTTGAATAATCTCGAGGAAACCAAAACTCAATTCGGTTTGAATACATGTAATGCCTGGCTTATTGGCTTTTCTACACGAGATGCTTTTATCCTATAGTAGAACACTGAATTGAGTTTAATCAAACAAATTTTAGCTCCTTGTTAAGATCAAACAATATGACAAACAAAAAAAGCTTTGCGAAAACTTGAAACTTGTCAATTAATGTAATTTTATTATTCTTGACGATTATAGCGTTATTTTAATAGTACCTACCTATCCAATAAAATATAGGTACTTAGTAGGTAGTTTATTACTCATTTATGTTTTAAAACTGATGTTACACGTAGGTAATATTCTTTTAACGATCTGTTTTTGTCACAAAAACAGATAAGAGTCTAGTCTTTCGAGTAGGTAGGTATGGTGTACCTACTTTTCATCGAACTGTAAATGCCATATTTCAATATTTGGCACACTTTATCAGCGCATATTTTAAATTTTGAAGCCGGGCCTTATAAGCGAAAAGAGAAAAAGAATCTTACCTACTGGAGACCACCATGATTTTGCCAAAATGACTTTAGGGATAGCACCCACCAAATCTGACTACTTACAGGCAGAGTGGAGTTATTGTAGTTGACTATCATAAAAAAAAAAATCCTTATTTTTCCTTTGTTACAGATGAGCTGCGCAAAATTACTACACGCACTTCGTAGGTGCAAGCAACTACAAGATGATGACAATTCAACTCCCCTAGCCCGATGCCTAGGTCTACTAGACCTGACAGCGCTAGGCGTAGGCAGCACGCTAGGTTTAGGAGTGTACGTACTAGCCGGCGCAGTAGCCAAGACAGTTGCCGGACCTGCTGTCACGATAAGTTTCCTGGTAGCTGCTATAGCGTCTGCTTTTGCAGGTTAGTTGAAGGTTATTTTAAAACTGAAAATAAAAAAGGTTTTATCAATGGAACACTGGCCAGATAAAATTCATTTCGAATTAAAATGCCAATTTTAAATTTTAATGTAAGTAAATACTTTGATTTTTTCGCTTATTTAAAACGAATTTTATAAAGATTTCCATCTTTTGTTTTCACGGAAGATGGATGTCATTTAATTTCATCCACATTTTTTTCTATTTTATCATTGTAATATTTTTTTTTTTTTTTTTTTTTATATTATAGCCTACCAAAGTGACTCCACCCCGCCTGATGGTAAGCAGTCAGTGGAGTCCAGAAGTGGCGGCCACTATACCAAAAGCCATCGTCTTAAACTGCTGGTATAGTGGCCTCCACTATGGCGGCTGGGAATAGGGTTAGGGGAAGGGAATGAGGGAGGTGAGGAAAGAGAATAGGGGGGAAATTGGGCCTCCGGCGCTCTCACTCACCGAACGAAACGCAGTAGTACGGATACTACTACTCTTAAGTCTATCTTCTATGAGAGGGTAGTACTTCCCCGGACGATCCGGCCCATTCATGCTGAAATCAGCGTGGATCTACTACCGTACAATATACCATTATTATCATCAACAAGAATATTATTCTACACTTGACGCTGGCAGAAATAGCTGACACAAATCGTCGGCTCTGTTGCCAAAAAAAGGAGAAGAAGAAGAATTTTATAAAAGCAATGCTTTTACAATACACTTTGCTACAGTTTATAAGCTTTTTAGTTTATTTTGACCATTCATGTTAAGAGTTATAGAATAGTAATATATTACCGCAATGTTTATTCATAGTTAAGTTTGACGCAGTAGCTCTAAAGTGAGCGGACAGTCCCTTTTCAAGGTCTCTACAAGTATGTACTCCACATTGAAGGTAGTCAAAAATGGCTTTGTTCGTACATTTATTTGTTACTGTTAGTGTTTTTCAAAGATGAAAGATATTTTTCGTTTGCAAACCAATTGTGTGTAAAAAGTTAATCAAAACAATATAAGTACTTATTGTATTTGAAATTAAAACACTTTTCGTTCAGATTATACGTTTGCCCCGAATTTGTCCTTTCTAGAAGTTGCCGCTCTAAGTTGCCCATAGGCGAATAAAAGTGCAAAACGTTGCTCTCCCAGGCAGCTGTGTGTATTTAATATATTTAAGTATAGCCACCACCTTTGGCAGGCCGATTCGTGAGCGTAGTAGGTTGATTTCAGTAGGTACGCTTGTGTTGGTAATTTTTGGGAGTGAGCCCGGTTCAACGACAAACGTCATAATCATGTTGATAGTAGGTACAATGCAAATGGACTATGTTTGTATGGATACACAATTCTATCTTTAAGTATTGTACCTACACTTGAGTTTACAAGGGTAGGTGCATACAAACACTTCTTAATAACAATAAAATTTTGAAGTATTTATCGTAGTTTTATCGGAAAGTAGGTAAATAATGGCAATGGCAGAAAAGTTAATACAATACCTTGCGTGTACAGACTGCTTGTATTTTAATCATCATTATCACTGACTAGCTTCCTGCAGCGCGGTTTCACCTACGTTAAGTTACATTTTCGATTTCTGCTCCGCTCCTCTCGTCAGTAGCAAGATGTTACATAACCTATAACCTGCCTCAAAAACTTAAGCTATCAAATGCAAAAAGAATTATTTAAACCCGATTGGTAGTTCCAGAGATTGGCGCGCTCAAACAAACAAACAAACTGTTCCGCTTTATTTAGGAGTATAGATTATCTACGTCGAGGTAACGCAGTCTTGCTGGCGTCAGAGACCAGCCTTGAAGAGGTGTTATAGTGATTGGTTGTTAAGCCTCGGGCAATGTACCCGATATACGACAATGCAATTTACTCTTAAATACTTATTATAATAAACCTTTGTCTACAGGTACCAATGAAAAAATCGTTATGATATATATCTTATTCAGAGGTTACAAGTTCACTTAGCTATATGTATGGATGGTGTTAAAGCTCCTAAATAATGTGTGAAAATCGTATAATATTGTTATCAACTAGTGTTTTTATTAGAAATACAAAATATACTGCTCTCAGATTTGGTATGGCTTCGTAAAGTACTTATTGGAAGCGATCGATAGGTGCAGCAGCGAGCAGTCCGTATCATAGCATGTTCAGATGCCGCTCTGTACCTACCTTAAGCCTTTAAAGTTGAGTAGGGACGTCGACGTCGTCGCCTCTTCATACTTCATACGTCATAAGTATGACTTGAAAAATCACATTGATACTTGCCCGTATTCGAACCTACATTCTAGAATATTCTATTTGAAATTGGTATTTAGTACTTGGCGAGAGATTGGCACTAGCCCTTTGCAATTATTGCAGGATACCGACTTCCTGTTCAAAAGTTGTATACACAATCACGTTTATTTAAATCAATATTTCTTTCCAGCTCTTGCAGAGCAATTAGGAAACAAGAGATATCATAAAATAGCAATAAATAATTATGTCAAAATAATAACGTGGAAAAATATACACTGATAATAAATTGACCTAAAATTAAACAAGATGTCCATTGAGCTCAGTGAAATAGTCTAGGGTTGCTAGCACGCTCAGTATGGCACAAACCCTATAACCAAACATAGATCGCTAATCCGCTTCCAAAAGAGAGATTTTTGGCAAACCCCTCATTACTGATTTTAACCAAGTACTTGAAGGATTTCTGTGTCCCGCAGTCGACGTTTATCTATTCTAATGATGACTAGTGTAAACAAACTTCCAATTTAAACTAGCAATAGCCAATATACTTACTTTAATTTACAAAATTTTCAACTAATTAATAACTGTCTATCCATTTTCAGGACTATGCTACGCAGAATTCGCCGCGCGTGTACCAAAAGCTGGTTCAGCATACGTTTACAGCTACGTCAGCGTGGGCGAGTTCATCGCCTTCACCATCGGATGGAACCTCATCTTAGAGTACGTGATAGGAACAGCAGGAGTCGCCAAAGGCATGGCCTTGTATATAGACAGCTTATGCAACAATACTATGGCGAAGACCATGACAGAAATCGCACCGATCAATATTTCGTTCATGGCCACATATCCAGATTTCTTCGCGTTTGCGTTGGTGGCTGTTATTACAGGTGGGTGGTAACTTTGATTCTACTGTTCTTTTATATGATGTCATTTCGTTGCTTTGCGGTAATAAGTTGTCAGAATAGCACTTCATTAAAATATCTGTAGAGAGTTTATTCATCACAATTTGTCTGATTAGGTAATTAAAGGTTTATTACTTTTTGCGGAAGTAATATTTTTAAAGGAAAGAACAGGATTTACAATGATGGTCACAAATTGTAACCTGGCGATTATATTGAATTTGAATTTAAAAAGAGTGGCCTGAGTTACTTGCCAGTTCTTTTCATAGCCTTACCCTACGTCAGCGAACTGGCTGTAGGTTAGTTGGCTGACATTGTAATTTTAACGTTCTTGTGTTCATTAGAATGAATGAATGTCTTTGACTTTGTTGTATAAATAATAATAACAGAACAACTACACAACGCTACTTCTATAATCCCAAAGTAAGCATAATTATGTTATAGCTTGTTGGATGAAAAAGTCCCGTAAAGAGTGCTTTTTGCATCACTAAAATCCCATTTTTGGTACCAACTCGTACTTATATTACTGTCAACAATTTGCAGTATTATTGGGCATCGGCGTGAAGGAGTCAACAAAGCTCAACAACGTGTTCACCGCACTTAATCTGATCACCGTCATCATCGTGGTCATCACCGGCGCTGTCAAGAGTGAGTACTAGATTATTTATACTGACGTCATCATCGTGACTAAAGTGAGTTCTATGCCACGTTTATAAAACGTAGAAGGATCAAGATCTTTTTAGCAGGACTTCTCCCTTTTTTCTCGTTTAAAATGGAATAGTTATTAAGAATGTATCTTAGCCAAAGAATTTAATTTAATTATAGCTATTACAAAACTACCTTGGTAGACATTTGCGCTAATAAATGAAGATATTAGGCGATTTTAAGTGTCGCCGCACTGGGGCCAATGGCCACAACCACAAACCGCCGTCACTGGCATATTTTCATACATTTATAGACAGACGTGAGATTGACGTGTGATTAAAATGTATGGAAACTACAGGAAATATGCCAGTGGCTGTGGCAGGTAGCCCGTGTGCGGCGACACTAAGGGAAGGAGCTTTGAGGTCTTAGAAGTCCTTAAGCCAATGTTCGCGTCTTCATTTGTCATCGTTTCAACCGTTAGTATAACAGTAATTATAACTAAGAACTTCCTACTTTCAGACAAATAATGTGTCGCGAGTATTAAGCATTTTCTGTTTCCTGTTCTCCTTCAAACATAATATTTCATTTAACATTATTAAAAAAACGATTAAAATACAACGAATCGTGTTCTCGAATTATGTGTAAAATCTAACTTTACCTACACAAGCATTGCAAAAAACATCAGGTTTTTGTATAGACTAGTTTTCCGCAGCGCGGTGTCACCCGCGTCTTTGCTTTCTGCTCTGCTCCAGTCACCAGTAGCATGATGTTATATAGCCTTTATTTAACCTTCCTACATTAAGCTATCATACTTACGCAAAAAGAATTTTTCAAAGCCGATTAGAGATTAGCGCGTTCAAACAAACAAACAAACTAACAAACTCTTCCGCTTTGTATTATTATTATAGACTAGCTGTTGCCCGCGACTTCGTTCGCGTGAAAATTCAGATGAGTGTGCCTCTATGAGAATATTGCGTGCCTGATTTTATGGCAATCGTACATTGTATCAGTAATAAATATCAGTATTATCCGTCTCTATGGCGAATCCAGTTTAAACCCGCTACCGCTAAAACTGACAAACCACTTTCACACAAACTTGCGACTCTTGGCTTCTGAATATTAAAAAAAGAGTATTTTCTAGTAATTTGGTAATCCTACTATAAGTGAGTTTCATACAAACTTTGCCACCCCTTTATACCCCCTTAGGTGATGGATTTCGCAAAATTCCGTCTAAGTGAGCACCTATATCCTAATAGGAACGACCACGCAAAGTTTGAGATTCCTAGCACTTGTTGTGTCTGAGATTTCGTGATGAGTGAGTGAGTGACCTTTTGCTTTTATGTATATAGATAGCTTTTGCCCGCGGCTTTTTTCCAATAGACATTTTTATATTGTTTAAATACTGTTTTTCATAATATTTTTAATCTCCCATTCATACAAATCCTCTTTCACCTACCTAAATAAATCCCTCGTAAAAACAATATACAATACACAAAAGCAAATTTTCACTACAATAACTTTCCCCTTCCCCTTCTTTCCTATCGCACTTTTTCTCCACTCTCCAGTTTCCTTTCTCTCCTCCCCTCCCCCTTCTCCTCTTCACCTCCTGTATCCCTTGCCTCTCCTCCAGCATCTCTTGCCCTTTCCTTCACTTCCCTCTACCTTGCCTCCTCGCTTTTCCCTCTCTTCCCCCTTCCTTCTCCTTCATTTTCCTCCTTTCCTCTCCCTTCCTATCCCTTCCCCTCCCTTTTTCCACCATTCGAGAACTCCCTAATTTCCTCGTCCCTTACCCCTCCCTTCCTCTCCCGTCTCCCTCACTTCCCCCTCACTTCCCCCCATTCATCCTCACTTCCCCCTCACTCCCTCCTCACTTCCCTCTCACTTCCCCCTCACTTGCCCCTCACTTTCTTCTCACTTCCCCATCACTTCTCTCTCACTTTCCCCTCCCTTCCTCCTTCCCCTCAATTCCTCCTTTTCCTCCTTCTCTCTCCCTGCAAATTTCAAGTCGCTAGCTTCAAAAGCTAAAGATCTTTGTATAGAATGTTTCATCCCTAATTTCACCCCGCTAAATCCACTCCTGTTAAAATAAAATTATAAGGATATTTTTTATTTAAATAGAAGTATTCCAAAACAAAATTTCAAAACTGTAAGTTAAAAAATGAAGAAGATTCATACAATCGTTTTCATCCCTTTTCACACAGTTAGGAATTAAATTTTAAAAAACCCTTTCTTAGTACAACCTCTAGACATTTAGACAAACACACCCTCCAAATTTCAAGTCACTACGACCAGCAGTTAAGGCTGTGCGTTGTCTGTTAGTCAGTCAGTCAGTCAGGACAAAGCCTTATGTATGGGTGTATGGATGTATGGGATAGACGTATAGCCATCGGGGATCAAAGCATACAGGCTGCTAGGAATGCTAACACGTGATAGGTCCACATAAAGCTGACCGTGCGAAAAACAGCTAATACTTAGATCCACACCCACAACTTTTAGTTGTCTGAGCTTGGGCTTTATTAATTGTCATCGCGAAACATAGGCCACTGGAAACTGGACTCATTTAATACTAAACGGAAGATTGTTTAGAATGAGAAGAATCCGAAAAATAAAAACGCTATTAGCTATTCCGTTTCTATCAGGTTTCGTAGTAAATTAACAAATGTTTGACGTAGTTCTTTAAATTGGCATAACTTTTTTATTTATGAACCGATTGACATAAAACAAACACTAAATGTTAAGTGAAGCTTACCACAATGTATTAGTGAAAACCACATCTAAATCGGATAAGCCGTTTCTGAGATTAGCGTGGACAAACGCACAGACAAACAGACAAACAGACAAACAGACATACAGACAAACAGACAAACAGACAAAAATTGTAACAATCATTGTTTTGGGTTCTATTTGCGTTGATAAAGATCCCAATAATTTTTTTTCTCATTTATCTTCCATGTACAGACAGCGATCGGTTACATTTTTATTATATGTATAGATTTTCGGTTTTTATTGTTCAAAATTTGAAGGTTGTCTGGGTGAGGCGAACGATTGCCACCAAATGCAATTCTCTACCAAAACTGGTCAGCTCCTAAACTTGTTGATCTCATTTCGATCTTTAGCACAAAACAATTTAATGTTCTTCAGCTTTTACAAAATATAATGAATCTATTTTAGGATTGCATAAGCTAAATGGAACGATACCTACTTCAAATTTACCGTCTCGCTGTCTTTAATTTGTAAGTTTTGAATTAGATACTGGAATTTTGTAAATAGCAATGTCTTTGATTCATACATGGGTTGTAACCTACAGCATCGAAAAAATGTCGTAAAGCTATGTCTGTTTATGTTCTGTTGAAATTAAAAGTTTACTACCTACTTAGACATTGCGTTATGAGGTCTCCTCGTCTGTTGACAAAAATATTGATACGTATGACCGAATCATTCATCATTTAAACATTACCAGAAGCATTAGTTTTGCTCTAGAGAGGTATTACCACAATTTTCTCACAATAATAAAATTGGAAACTGTTTTTCTTTATTTTTATTGCATTCATTTGCCATTTTTTAAATTAAAAGGATAAAAAAAATAGGAACTCTATTTCGGCATTCGTAATAAAAGCTTCTATGGTAGGTACAAATCAAATGACTACACCAAATTAATAATATTAATTATAATGTAGGTATTGCTTACAAGGCCCAAGGTTCTATTCATATATTTCTAAAAGTCAGTCAGCTGTTCTTGCTAATGTAGCCCCAGCCCTATTTACATCTTAAACTCGGAGATGGCAATTTATGATCGAGACAACTCCCTTCCTTGCCATTATAAATAGACTGCTGTTTTATGTGTCACTTGCAGCCGATGTGTTGCCAGATTATATTCGCAATTTGCTAAGAAAAGAATTTTGAATCCCTTCCCTTCAAATACTTCTGTTCGAACTTGTGTCTACAAGACATAGCCACAGTCTTTGTGGCTGTGTCTTTTACATCATTTGATTTTGTGTACATTTAGAAAAATCTTCAGCTGTTTTTACCAGTTCTTGTTGGTGCGTTGGTATCTTTTCAGAGATTGGGTACCGAGCACTGTAAGAGGTTTCTGGTCACTATATAAGCGGTGAATCGAAGAATTATTATTGTCGATACTTACGCAAAATGCGGGCAGCAACATTAAGCTGATACAACCGGGCGTACTTATCTACCATAGATTACCAAAAGAACCCTTTTAAATTTTTACATAAAATCTTTACTGCTATACTGTATACTTAATACAATTTAGTGGTAATGCAATAAACTGGCAACACTAGCCTCCGTAAAAAGGGGACAGAGAGGAACTCACCGACCATGGCATAGCCGTGTTATGCGTCAGTAGTCCTCTAAGAGCTCTTAAATAAGCTTGAGCGCCTGCAAAACTTATGCATCCGTTTTGTTTTTGGTCTGAGAAAATACGACCATGTTTCTCACTTTCGCAGCGAACTCAAGTGGCTCCCTATCCGCCTTCGCAGGAACACTCGAATATTATGTCTACTTTTCAACATTCTTTTTAATCCTAACTATCCTGCGTATTTGCGCGAGCGTTTTTCGTTTGCTCGCCCTTCCGATGCTCCTTGCAGATCCCATCTTAGAACTCTTCTTAATATCCCTTCCCATAAAACTGATTTTTATTCCTATTCCTTTTCTGTTCATGCAGTTCGGTTGTGGAATTTACTTCCGCCTAACATACGAGATTCCAACACCATCTCTATCTTTAAAAAACGGGTTAAAGAACATTACCTTTTAACACTACAGTGATTATCTACATTTATATTTATGTATGTATGTATATATATTATATATATATATTATTTAAGTACGTTCATTTAATATATTGTTTATATGTATGTGTATTTATATTTTATTTTATTTTTGCGGTTTTTGTTTTAGTTTAGTTATCTTTATTTAATGTATCTACACACTGTGTCTATGTTTCTTATCAATTTTCCTGTCGCAGGTCTGCTGGAAGAAATTTCTGATGAAATAAGCAGTACCTTTGTGCTCTTGTTATTTTATGTACTATCTTTATAAGTTTTGTGTGTGCATATAAATAAATAAATAAATAAATAAATAAATAAGATTAATGTTTTTATTTGATACGGGCACATAACAAAAATTTTCATGTCAAGTAACTGTTAGACAGTTAGTGCTGCCAGCACCTGAAAAAACTGAACATCCGAACTGGCAATTAGCCTTTTATAACTTTTCATGACTTCTATAAAGTGTTATAAACCCTATGACTGCACTTTTCGCAACTTTAATTGCTTGAAATCTATCATTTTTATTTCTTATAAAAACAGTTAGGATAAATGATTAGTTCGATTTTTAAACGGGACTAAACTTTGTGTGGTAAATAAATGTTTGTTTCCTCAAGTAGGTACATATCAGCTTGTGTCCGTTATTTGTATTTGTAAAATCCTCTGCGACACAGAGTTGATGTGTACTCGGTAAGCTGTTTAAAAAGAAAAGAAGTATCTACAAAGTACCTACATGCATACCTATACAACATTACAAAAATAACATAGTAAATTCATGAAGGTATTATGTATTTTGAGCAATCGCTACTGACATGTCTTTACACTACATAAAGCGGAAAATATAAAAGCAATTATCTATGCTTATATTTTCTCTGAGGTGTATCAGTATGGCACGTGTAACAACAAAGTAAACAATGTTTTATCTTTTATCAGCTTATACAACTGTACTGAACACTTTGTACATATCTCAGATCAGTTTAAGTGCTTATTGAGCACGCTCGAGTAATTTAAGACTAATAGATAAGTCCTATTTTATGATAACACTAGCATCTCGCAGCGCGGTTTCTTCCCCGTCTTTGCTTACTGCCTTACTCCTGTCGCCAGTAGCGTAATGTTAGTCTATAACCTTCCTCTAGAACTGGGCTATCATACGCAAAAAGAAGTATTCAAATCTGACTGGTAGTTCCAGCGCCTTATATCATAGTATAGATAAATCTCTAGTGAATACTGTAACTTAAAGGTAGGTCTTTAGATACAATAGAATTATTCTTACTTAGCCTTTTTTGTTTTTATATGGGAATGTATCTTACCAACAATAACTTAATCTAGCTTTAGAGGTAGCTACATTTATCCGTAACAAAAAGGCTGCCTTAGCCGAATTACTGCATTTTTAATAAGCTTCTTCGAAAATTCTTCATCTTCAAATCTTTAGATAGGTATCTCACTGACTCTCTTCAAAATATTAATCTAAAGCCATAAAATAATATAAAAACAGTTCTATAAAACCTACATACTGAACATTTATTTATTTATTTATTATAGCCACACCAACAGTATACATATACAAAATTACTGAGCATATTTCACTCTAACAATTTTCTTATATACCTTTAACAGCTATGTACAGAATACACCAAAAAAATTTATATGGTCTAGTTATACCTACAATTCTAAGTAAACAAAATATAATTACACACTAAGTTAGAAATATATACATATAATACAAACAAAACTATTATTGGTTATAGCTACTATATAAATCTAATAGTCGGCAGTTTACGCAAATGATTTCAATATTTTATCGTGCAGTAACTACACAGTAACATCGTGTAGTACTCTAACACAACTAACATTATATGGTATTAATTGAAGCTGTTGCTGACTGTACTTATAATCTTTGATTGAAGAAAATCATGGCAATAAAAACTGTATACAGTTCGCTGACTACATCGACCGTGGGAAGAGTTATTGTTGCAATTGCCCGCGAGAACATCTTTCTTACCTATGCAAGTACAATACAATGTTGTTGCTTGACATCAATTGCTATTAGTAGTAGATTTGATTGATTAGGATAGACCGGATTGACCAAGGAATAGGCTAGGTACTTGCTACTAGTAGTACTTTACACCAATTCTTTTTTATTCTATGAGGAGGAATTAGGACCAATGAAAGACGTGAATTCATAAACTAATTAATCCCACCCTCTCCCTTTTTATCCAGAACGACACGTGCGGGACTAAAGTGCCAACCTTTCACAGTGGAAACTAAAGGGTCTCGAACCAAACGGTTCAACACTTCATACTTTCGTCTATCAGTTAAAGCCTGGAACTCTTTGCCAGCGCATGTGTTCCCATCTAATTTTAATCCTGGGTCTTTTAAGCGGTGCGTGAAAAAGCATTTCACTAAGCCGCCACAGTGAAGGCCACCATACCAGTAGTTTGGCTTTTGGAATCGTGTCCACCACTTCTGGATTCCACTGACTGCTTACCATCAGGCAGAGTGGAGTCACTTTGGTAGGCTAATATAAAAAAAAAATATCAATACAGACAGGATCCTAACTAGTAACCAAACAGTTATTTATGTAAAAGTTTTTATGAAAGGACTCTAAACCACTTAAGTAGAACGCATATATTTTTGGTTTATAATTTTTCATACAAAAGAAATTGATGTAAAGTACTTCTTTCCACGATAATGCGTTTAGTCCGGTGATTGAGACCGCCGCGCTGGGGGCCCAATTTCCCTCACCGGTCTCCTTATTTTTTCCTGTTTTCCCCTCATTCGACATTTTTGTTGTGTTTTCGTAGCATTGTTATACACAGCCATATCCTGTTAGGTTACCACTTCCTACTATTAGCTACGTGGACCATAAGCCTGTTACCACCAAAATTCTATGAAAAAAAGGTTCAGTGCAGACCATTTAGATAATCCTATTAATCTTATTAGTAGGATTTTGTTTAGCTCACGTTGCCTTAATCAACAAACACATGTGACGTTTTAGCCTCAATACGAATATGTGCTAGCTAAAACACGTTAATAACTCTTAACTCTAGAACAAGCTTTCGCGCAAGAATTCGCTACTTTCTCTATACTCGCTAAACAGCTAAGGAAATATCCTGTTATCATTCACAAATTCTTGTTTTAAGATTAAGTGATGTAAGATTAAGCTAGGACCTGTGGGACTACAGGGTATTTAGTATAAAAAAGTAGGTAGTAATAATTTCTTTCTGGTACGAGATGTCTATTATATTTTTTAGACATACCTATGGAAAAAGGGTAAAAAAGTGTGTCAGCTAAGGCTAATGCCGTGGTCGAAATACTTATGATTGATGAATGACATGTGTAGATATTTAGTTTTTTTTTACTAAACTGCTTAAAAGGAAAGTAATAATTTTTTTTAAATAAATCTTTAAATAAATCCTTTAATAAATTATTTAGGCATGAAATAAAGTTACAATTAAAACACATCTGCAATAAAAAAACTTTTATTCAGCAGTGAACGCCTTTTAATTAAATTGATAATCGTGATTAATCTACCCAAGCATTACCAATGAGTAGGTACTTTTTTTCTTATATTATAGCCTACCAAAGTGACTCCACGCCGCCTGATGGTAAGCAGTCAGTGGAATCCAAAAGTGGCGGCCACTATACCAAAAGCTATCGTCTTAAACTGCTGGTATGGTGGCCTCCACTATGGCAGCTGGGAATGGGGTTAGGGGAAGAAATGAGGGAGGTGAGGAACGAAACGCAGTAGTATGGATACTACTACTCATAAGTCGATCTTCTATGAGAGTTGTGATGTTTCACAGGTGACCCAAACAACTGGAGAATTGACCCTGCTGATATTCCTGAGGAGTACAAAGAGAAAGCTGGTAACGGTGGTTTCGCACCCTGGGGTGTGGCCGGCATCATGGCTGGCGCGGCCAAGTGTTTCTTTGGCTTCGTTGGCTTTGATTGTGTGGCGACCACAGGCGAGGAAGCTAAAGACCCAAAAAAAGACATCCCTCTATCCATCGTACTGTCCCTCATTCTGGTGTTCATATCCTACTTCAGTATTGCGACGGTACTGACTATGATGTTGCCGTATTATTTACAAGTAAGTTTAAGCTTTATTTTACCTAATGAACTAGTTGCCTGCGGCGTGGTATCACTCGTCTTTTAGCTTACTGCTCTGCTCCCTTGCCAGTAGCGTGATGATACATAGCCTATAAACCTTCCTCAATAACTGGGCTATCATACGCAAAATAGAGAGAGGAGATTTTTTTGTTTGAACTCTGGAACTAACAGTCAATTTGAATAATTCTTTTTGCGTTTGATAACTCAGTTCTTGAGTAAGGTTATAGGCTATGTAACATCACGCTACTGGCGGTGGAAGCAGAGCTGTAACCAAAGATGTAACTTAACGCGAGTGAAACCGCGCTACGGTAAGCTAGTACACTAATAAAATTTAGATCATTTAAATTTTCAAACCTCTACGTTTAACAGAACGCAAAGAAAAGAGTGGGATGGCCCATGTTGCAAGGACTGCACAAAGCGTGACATGCTTGCTTTTCGTATTAGCTTCAATAAATGGGAAGACCTGGCTAGCGACCGAAATCAATGGTGAAAGTCTTTGGCCGATGGTCGTAAAACACATGATGATACCTGGTCCCAGACTCTTGCCGACAAACGCGAGAGGAGACATCAAAATGATAGGATCGCTTCAGCAAGCCTAACAATTAACGACCCTTAGCAGAAATGCCAGTTGTGCGGACGCTACTGTCGCTCTCGTATCGCACTTTACAGTCCCTTTAAATGTTGCCGCAAGAACGCTGTTTAAATAATCTGATAAAGATTTAAAGCCTAGAGATGACGTTTTATAACTTATTAATTTATCTCATTTTTAGGACGCTGACGCTCCCTTCCCCCACGTGTTCACCGTGGTTGGTCTGCCTGTTATCAAGTGGATAGTGACGATTGGCGCCATATTCGCTCTCTGCACCTCCCTGCTCGGTGCCATGTTCCCGCTGCCGAGGGTGCTGTATGCCATGGGCAGTGACGGAGTACTCTTCAAGCCGCTCGCCGCTATTAACATTAAGACAAAAACTCCATTGCTAGCAACTGCGTTGAGTGGACTTTTGTCTGGTAATTTATTCTTTTGATTTTATATATTTTTGTAGGTATATAAAATTGCTCCTACTGTGGCTCATTTATTAAGAATATTAAGCTATTCTTGTTTTCAGAACCTTTTATTTTGAAATTCCTTGCAAACAGTTGTTTAAATACAAATGTTAGTTAATATACTTAAATAATTTAAATATGTAAACAAATAAATTAATTAATTTTTCAATTATATCATAAAATGCGAATAAATGATGATTACGTAAGTACTTATGTAGGTATTAACGAACCAAGTGAATCATGAATTCATGACCTACCATAAGCTCATTTTGCCAATCTATTTAAATGCAAGTAGGTCCAAATTCGCCTGAAAACAATTTTCCTTGGCAACAAGCTTGTTATCATTTTGGAACTGACTTGATTATGTTAGTTTTCAAAACATCCTAAGTTCATTCTAGGTCCATCTTTTGTTTTCACGGAAGATGGTTGTCATATAATTTCATCCACATTTTTTCTATTTTATCATTGTAATATACCATTAATATCATCAACAAGAATATAATTCTACACTTGACGCTGGCAGTAATAGCTGACACAATCGTCGGCTCTATTGGCAAAAAAAAAGAAGAAGAAGAAGTGCATTCTACACGTTTGTCAATCTTACAAGTTTGACAGTTTAAGCGAATTATCGACAAAATGGGTCATCATTCAGTTAGTTCGATAGTACCTACATTTCTAAATACCTACGGCATAACATCGCATTCACAATTTCAGTAGTAGATGGCTATAAGCTATATAAAATCGTCAATATCATATTTACCTGGCCACTAAACTCTAGATCAGGGCTGTCCAGATCGGATATGATCACGGGCCATGCGATGTCGATGCGGCCCATTTATACAGAAATCAGCGTGGATTTACCTACTACCATTTAAAGTATAGGTAAGGTATTCTTAGTCTCCCCTTAAGTTCCATATTCTTGACCGTGCTACACGATCAAGTCAGTTTATATTTAAACTGTGTTCTTTACTTTTGATTGAACATTTTATTTCATTGAAACATTTTTACTTCCACAGCGACAATGGCTGCCCTGTTCAACCTGAACCAGTTAATAGATATGATGTCCATTGGCACGCTGCTGGCCTACACCATCGTTGCTACTAGCGTGCTTATTCTCAGGTACATAAGGTTCATTTCACTTACTGATGAATTAGGATAGACGTTTAGTAGCTATTATTATACCATTGGGTTATTGGTTACTGCTTCACTCCAGTGGATCGTGGCGTGATATTAAATAGCCTATAACCTTCCTCGAGAAGCTAACCGTCAAATGCTTAAAGAACTTTTCAATGCAACTGATAGTCCTACAAATAAGCGTGTTCAAATATCAACATTACGACTTAAAGTTTAAGGTTGAATTTCAAGAGATAGTTTTAAAATAGGTACTTATGTATTATATAATCAAAATTGTACTTTTTATAACGACATTAAGTTTTATTTTCGAATGTTTTATTTACAATACGACATTATTTTCTACTTTTCTTCTTAGCGTGTCGATGGCAATTATGTCAGATCGGACCTCAGCTATATTGTCCTGTTTGAAGCGTCAAACAATTACTGCAAAGTGCAGGTGTTTGGGCACATAGGACCCGACACGATATAAGGCGTTTAATCATTTTATTTCTCTACTGTTACTTGCAGATACGAAGAAGAACAAACTCTTCAGTTACACGCAACAAAGCCAGCGCCGGAGACGACGTATAACGTGGCCAAGCAACTGTTCAACCTTCTCGGCATCAAGTACCCCACGCAACTGTCCGCAAACATCGCTAAAGTTACCATCTGTGTGTTCTGTAAGTTACCCTTTATTTATTACTTAAAAAAATGTATTATAACAATGTTAAGAAAGACAATTCGCAAATTGTCGCAGGTAGTCATTAGAAGTACTTTGGTATTACTTTGGTGCTATTCATAGTAAAGAAAGATTTGCGTGCGTTTACGAAAAGATTAATGTTTTTGGAATTGGGGGTAGTTGTAGCAACAACATCAAAATTTTTGCTCTGATATTAAGATTTAAATTTTAAATATATTAATCAATAAATATTACATATAAATGCACTTCAATAATTAATAATAGTTAGTACCTGCCAGTATTGTGAAATTATCCTTCAAAAACTTATCATAACACAAAATAACACTACACTCAGCACAAATGGATTCTCTGCAAGAGTCACTTAACACCATGAAGGACATGTTTATGAAGCGGATGGCTGAATTTGAAGCGGACCTTCCTAAAGCTCAGGTACTCCTTCATTGTCTAACCTGGCATCTGAATATGCCTCGTTTAAAACTTTTATAATGGGTGCTATTATCAACCTCCAACAACAGATAGAGGTCCTTGCACGAACCAGTGATAATATGGAGATGAGGAGTCGCAGGAAAATGCTCCTGCTGCATGGTGTGCCTGAGGAACATAAGGAGAAAACTGATACTGTAGTTGTTGATATGGTCAAGCAACATCTCAAAATGGCTGATGTTACCACTACAGACATCCGCCGCTGTCACAGGATGGGCCGTTCATCGTCTGAGCACAAACCCAGGCCCATTGTTGTTAAATTCCAAACCACGGCAGTGCGTGATAGCATATGGTTTGCTAAAGTTAAACTTAAGGGTTCTGGTATCACAGTGTCAGAATTTTTGACCAAACAACGTCATGAAACCTTTATGACTGCGAGAAAAAGGTTTGGTATCTCTCAGTGCTGGACCAAAGAAGGTGTAATACATGTCATTTCTGCGGATGGCGAACGACACCGTGTCGTCACTATGGGTGACTTAAACAAATTGGAGCAGCCGGGTGTAGAAAAGTCCACTACAGTCAAGCAGACAAAATCCAAAAGGACACTTAAGAAGTAGCGTAGTATTGTTATTTATTACTCCAACAGTCCGGGTAGTAAGTACGTAACCGATACATTCGTTACATGTAGCAGAATCTGTACCCTCTAATTGTTTTAACTTTTTACCTCACACTATCTACCTTACTTAAATTTTAAAATGCCGGTATCCTTCTATCTTTCAAAAATACACAATTCTAACTTGAAACTTCACTAATCAATCATCATCTGTCTATTATCTGTCACTGTGAAATTTATATCAACTTGGATACGAGTCTTTTTGCTTTTCATAAACATTTTCTCCAATCCAATGTTTCTTTCCCTCTAATTTATTAATATTATTTTTGTTTTTTACGATTTTATTACTTAACTTTTTATTTATTAATTAGTGGTCTTGTACACATTTTTGTAACCCGGACTGTATGATAACAATATGATAATTATTCATAAATTAATTTGATGTAAAGACAACTGGCAGGTGGTAAATATGTAGGAAAATTGTGATTAATATTATTATTATATTAATTGGATAGCCGTATATATTTTTATATATATTTTTTATTTATATTTATTTATTATAGTATTCTATGAGTGATATAGATGATGTTAGCGATGCTGATAACTTCTACTCATTATGTAGCACTAATGATAGTTTCACTAGTTTGCCAACACTATCCGACACACTTCAGTCTCAGTTTTCTGGTTTTTCTAAGTATTTTAATGCAGTTCATATCAATGCTCAGAGTATTCCGGCACATTTCACAGATATGCTGGCCAATTTTGTCTGTAAGAATATTCATGCTATCCTTGTTTCTGAGTCATGGCTAAAGCCTTGTCTCCCTTCAACTTCTTATTCCGTACCTGGCTTTCAACTTATCAGGAACGATCGTACAGTTGGCGCTGGAGGAGGTGTTGCTATATATTTGCGTTCAGGAATTCCTTTCACAATTATTAACATGTCACCGCAGCCTCCTTCGTCTAATTCGGTGAGCATCTGTTTCTGGAAGTTGAACTCAACCACTCTAAAATCCTACTCGGCGTCTATTATAGTCCTTCATTACGTATTGACTACTTTTCCTCTTTCGAAACCATACTGGTCAACCTACTGCCTTCTTACAGTCACAGTATAATCATGGGAGATTTTAATACTTGCTTGCTTAAAAATGATTCCCGTTCATCTCTCTCGTTTCTATCTCAAATTCCTGTAACCTGTCTATTCTTCCCTTGAATGCCACTCACCACTTTCCTAATTCCACTCCTTCACTTCTTGATCTTATTCTAGTTTCCTCAAAGGAACATGTCGTAGTGCATGGACAGTGCCCTGCTGACATGTTCTCTTATCATGATCTACTCTTCCTTTCCTATAAAGTTCAACCACCTAAAATCAAACCTAAAATCTTTATGCAGCGCAATTTTGGTGGTATGGATCTTGAAAAATTACGGGAGGACGCAAAGATCATAGATTGGACTCCGCTATTCAGTTCTGGATCAATCGACGAGCAAGTAAACATTTTTAACAACGCATTAATGCAGCTTTACGATAAACATGCGCCAATTCGGGCTGTAAAGATGAAGCATCCACCTTCACCATGGCTTACAAGTGGAATTAAAGGCCTCATCGCCAAGAAAGCGGTGGCTAAATTTAGATTTAAAATTAAACCTAATACAGCTAACCTTGAAAAGTATGTCGCGATCAGAAATCACTGCAATAAGGTGTGTAGGGATGCACAACGCCAACACATTCATAACTCTGTTCAAAATAAAGACCCAGCAAAAGTCTGTAAATTTCTTAAAACCTTGGGGGTTGGCAAATCTCGGCAAAACACAACTCCTAGAGACCTCGACATTGATTTACTCAATCAACAATTCTCAGTTTCGTCCAATTTAGATAGGACCATGAGGATCACTACAATAAATCGTCTTTCATCATTGCCAATCCCTAGTTATTCTCCTTTCGTTCTTAATCTTTTTACCGCTTGTGATGCTAAGAGGCGCATTACGTCAATCACATCCAATGCTGTTGGTAGTGACTGTGTCAGCCGTAACATGATCCTTCCCATCCTAGATAAAATCCTTCCCACAATTTGTTACATCCTTAACTTCTCCGTAACTAGTGGTGTCTTTCCATCTATATGGAAAGATGCCCAAATAATCTCTTTGCCTAAAGTATGTAAACCTTCCTCCTTCTTTGATTACCGTCCTATATCCATATTACCATTCCTTTCCAAGGTCCTAGAGCGTCTGGTCTATAATCAATTGAGTGCTTTCCTCTCCAAAAATAGCCTCTTAAATCCCTACCAATCCGGTTTCCGTCCTGGACACAGCACCACTACAGCCTTGACCAATATTACGGATGACATCAGGTTTGGTATGGAGGGTGGGAAACTAACCTTACTGGCCCTGTTAGATTTCAGCAATGCCTTCAATATCGTTGACCCTGATGTTCTTCTTAGTATACTTGGTTCTCTTAACATATCTCCAACAGTAATTGATTGGTTTCGTAGTTACCTGTGTGGCCGTCGACAACGTATCCGTACCGATGATCGTTATTCTACCTGGTGTGATACTACTGTCGGTGTGCCCCAGGGTGGCGTTTTATCCCCTTTACTTTTCGCGATCTTTATAAATTCTATTTCTAGTCAATTACTTTATTCCTACCACCTTTACGCAGATGATCTACAGATCTATACGCAGGCACCGTTTGCAGAGTTAGCTACAGCGTTCGATAGTTTAAATGACGATTTGGCAAAGATAGACAACTGGAGCAAATCTTATGGACTTAAAATAAACGCTTCCAAATCACAAGTAGCTATAGTGGGAAGCTCAAGATTGACATCCCGAATAGATTGGTTGCGACTTCCGCAGATCATATTTAATGACTCGACTATCCCTATTAGCGAAAATGTAAAAAATTTAGGCATAATTTTTGACCGTAATCTGTCATGGACCTCGCAGCTTCAGGCGGTAAGTCGCAAGGTTTTCGCTTCGGCGGGATCCCTTAGAAGGTTAAGAAACTTTCTTCCTATCGCCACCAAAATTGCGCTCCCAAATTCTCTTCTTCTCCCAATCCTTGATTATGCTGATGTCAGCTATCTAGATCTCGCCGATAACCAATTAGATAAACTTGAGCGTCTTCAAAACTTTTGTATACGATTCATATTTGGGTTACGTAAGTATGATCATGTTTCACAATTTAGAATACAACTCAAGTGGTTACCAATTCGCCATCGCCGGAATGCTCATATCCTTTCATTACTTTATAATGTACTATTTAATCCCTCATCGCCTTCCTATCTCAAGGAACGTTTCAAGTTCCTCCATGAAACTCATAATAAAAGCTTAAGATCATCGGAAAACCTGAGACTGGAAATGCCTCAACATTCTACAGTCTTCTATGACAAATCCTTCACAGTAACTGCGACTCGACTGTGGAATGCGCTACCTGTGTCTATACGAAAGGCTAAAACTTTAGTATCATTTAAAACCCTGGTTAAGGAATACTATCTGTCACTGTAATTTTAGTTTAACGTTATCAAATTTCCTTCTTACGATTTCAATTATTATTCTTATCACATATATATATTTACCTATTTATATACTTATTAATGTTATATTATATAGAATGTAAGTAATACTAATACTCAGTTCTGAGTTAAGCTCGCCTTTGTACATAATTTTTATTTATATATTTTCCTTGTTATGTATCTTTTTGTGTGCAATAAATAAATAAATAAATAAATAAATAAGTATATATATTTATTATTATTTATTATATATTATATCATATTATTTATTAAGGTACGCCAACAACTACCGCTATAATCCTGTACACATATTTCCATCCAAAGGTTGCCTGGAAGAAATCGCTCTTAGCGATAAGGCCGCCCATTGTACTATGTATTGTATTGTGAGATCTTTACTATATTTGTAAGTTTGGTGTATGTACAATAAAGTGTAAATAAATAAATAAATGAATATTGAATTGGGAAACGAGATGTTTGGATCGTAGGAAATAGCGTTTTATACCCTCACTGTCTCGCTTAACCCATTACAGGGACAGGCATGAAATTATGTATATACCTATGTAGAAAATGTAATATTGTCCCTCTGTCCCCAGTTGTGGTGGCGCTGGTGACGTGCGCGCTGCTGCGCTGGGAGCGCGCGGCGGCGGCGCTGGGCGCGCTGGGCGGCGCGCTGCTGGTGCTGCTGGCGGTGCTGTACCGCCAGCCCAGGAACAGCGTCAAGGGACTGTCTTTCGCGGTAAGTAAGAGATGATAGAGGTCTAGTTCATTTATTTTGAGGGGGTATCACATCGAAAAAGGGAGGATCCTTCAATCGGGCTGCGTGACTGTGACTGTGGACTACTGCCCAACAGTTAGTAGTAAGGAATTGTATATATGTGGTTAGTTGGTGTGAGATCTTTGATATCACGATTCAGGAATCGGTGTCTTTCTTAATGTCTTTATACCAACGCCATCTATGTTTAACTACTTTGGCAGTTGTCATCGTTGTCTTCGCTCTGTATCGGTGTAGTCACCATTGGCTAGATAAATGACGTCACGGTTTTGTTCGGTCCTGGATTACCGGTATTTTTCAGGCTCGACAGTTCGATTCTGTCCACTCATAAAAAAAATATATCACAATAGTTCGGTACCATACAAAACAGATGAACTAGATACTAAGACTAGAGGAAAAACTCGACCGTTTCGCCTTGCTTTGGATAATTTTTGACAATTAGTCATTTTGCAGGTGCCGCTTGTTCCACTAGTGCCCTACTTGAGCGTGTGCATGAACGTGTACCTGATGGTGCAGCTGGATTATCAGACCTGGGTGCGGTTCATCATCTGGCTTGTAATTGGTGAGTTTATGGAAAATACATATATTTATACTAAAAGATAGACAGATACTATTTGACCAACAGATAAAAAATTATTTAGAATTCTTTTAATTTTTTTGTAACGTTGACCTTGAGCGTCCGAGAAATTACCTTCAAGGCCAATGGCTCGTGTTTTATCATTGGCAATAAAAGCATGTCACTATTTCTTAGTGTTGCAAGCGTTCATAGGCCACGGTAACTGCTTACCATCAGAAGAGCCGTATGCTTGTTTGTCACCTTAATCGTATAAAAATAGAAAGTAGACTAAGAAGTAGGGCAGACTTTCATTAGTAGACCCGCATGACGTCTTAATATGCAAGCCTCCTCAATCTAAATTTACACATACATACATAGCTTCACGCCTTTCATCCCCGAAGGGGTAAGCAGAGGTGTTTAACTACCCAATTTTAGCTATTTTTTATTTTATGTACCATGTAACAGGGAGCGAGCCTGTTGCCACATATCAGGCACAATTCCAGACTCCGCGCTAATACTGAGATTGTTTCGACACAAAAACCCAATATTTTATTTATTTATTTATCAAAAAGAAAAAACTCACAACTATCCTTACAGGCTAACCTAATGCGATAGTGCAGTAACAAAATTATTAATTACATTAATATTAGACTTATTACTAGGTTCCTATTTTTATAATAAACAATAATCATATTCTACCTTACATACCTACCTTTCAACTTACAATTTATTCGACCCGGGGATCGAATCCGAGACCTCTGCGTGGTAATCCGTACAGACTACCACCGAACCATAGAGGCACTCCTAAATTTACAATATTATAAAACCTAACGCAATCAATTAACAGACAAGTGACTTATCCCATTCAATCTTTTCCAGGTTACCTAATCTACTTCTTCTACGGTTTAAGGAACAGTTCATTAAACCAGAAGGAGATATCAACGAGTAACGGTTTAAAACACGAGAAACAAACCGTCACTACGAAGTTTTAACATAATATAGAGTAATTAAGTTATATTAGTGTACAAAAGGGACAGAGTGAACTAGAAACACTATGGATAGAGAAATTGCAGAATACTGAAGATGGACGCTGCGTATGAAACCAGCTACAGGAAAAGCACACCTTAACGTGTTTAACTTTAGATCTATTTTTAAAAATTTGCACTACACAGTTAAGGTGTTCTTGATTAGCATGGCAGTATTATTGTTTGTACGTGGGCGGCAAAAATATTTGTATCCTTTTTAATCTATGCCTACATGACATAATATCTCTTTCTATTTGTATTAAAAGAAAGAGACAACACGATGTTCATCTGGACACCTTTGTTTGCGTGTTTTAGGTGCATGCAATTTTCAACCCTAATACCTTTAAAATAGTCTATAATCAATTGCAGTTTCAGGTATTTTTATGTTGTAACATTAGGAATATGGTATAATATGAACCGTATTCTTTAAGCATTTAAGGTAATATTTGTATGAAGTTTTACTGTGACGGCTAGCTTCTGCGTGTGGAATATATTCCAGAAATGACGTGATAGTTTTAAGTTTGATTATGTTTGTGATGTGTTTAATTTTATTACATGTTACAGGGATAGACAGATTTATATATATAATAGTTTAATAACAAGGCATCTTTAAGAGCCAATTCAAGTACAATTATTCTGATTAAATTATGGAGTCTTTAACAAATTCTAAAAATTGCTCTGACTTTGCGATAAGTCAAAATAAAACAAGTAAGCGTTATTTAGAAAATTTACTTATCTTATTCTCAATCGTTAAAAAGTAACATTTCCGAATTCGACAGTAAAGTTTACGCATTAGATGTATAAACGCTACTCTTAGACCCCAAATCTTAAACTTGATAGTTCGATACGATACAAGAATCTATTAAATTAACAATTAACAATCTGCATTTAATTTTGACTACCTTCGTGGCGCAGTTGAAGACACAAGGGACTGCTGTGCACGTGGTTGTGGGTTCGATCCCCACACAGGACAAAACTTTGTGTGATCCATAAAGATTTGTTCTAAGTTTGGGTGTACTTTGTGTCCATTAATTGTATGTTTATAAAGTTTCTCCGCGACACAGGACTCGTTTCTAGTGCGAGAGTTGTCTTTTTTTAAGCTATAAGCTGAGCTATTTTATGCTGAGCTATTTTATGCTGAGCTATTTTATGCTGAGCTATTTTATGCTGAGCTATTTTATGCTAAGCTATTTTAATGAGTTGTAAAAACGACCATTATAAATGCATATTTTTGCAAAGCTTAAATGGCGCCAACTAATTTATATTTTCACGGACTATTTGTAAAAAATATAGCAGTTCATATGTTTATTCGTTAACTTCAGCTTAGCTACGGTTGTTTTAATATTCTTTTCAAACTTTTCAAGCCAATTGTATTTATAATAATTTGAATAATTTTACTTGGAACTTGTAAATAGGAGAACTTGTTGACAAAATAATAATTTTGTTTATTTTAATAATTATTCATGTTAGCCATACTAAATACTTAACAACTGTTCAAATGTTTCTCATTTCAAATAGTCAATAAACATGGTCACTTTGACGATTATCAATTTTTTTTACAAATATGTGTATTATTAAACAAAATATTAAAGTATGTAAAGGCATTTTCACATTAAATGAAATGAAAATAAGTTCACATTTATGATTAATGACGCCACAAATCAATATAAATCTGTTATTAAAAGCCTTATAATTTTTGTATTTCTGAGGTTTCTAAACTAATATTATAAAGAGAAAATATATGATTTTTGGTATGTTTGTTTGTTTGTTATGGATAAACTGAAAATCTAGGTAACCATATATAGAAATATACATTGGCTATAATTTTTGTGGCACGCTTAACCACGCGAACGAAGCTGCTGGCAACAGCTAGTTCCGTGTGGGCGAATTTAAGATATTTTGAATAAGAGACCGCCATTCTTAATTATGTTCGCTTATTTTAAATGTATGTAAGTATTATTTTTAATGTATGTATGTATGTAAATGTATGAAAGTAAATGTGAAAATAAATGTCCGTCAAATTCACCCAATAATTGTCAAAGTTACCGTGTACCAACTACATCACAATTAAATTTCGCAGCTTTAAAATACAGTTGGTAAATATTAGAATTAGTTAGAGGCGTGTTTAGACTTATATTCTTAATAACAATAGTGTCTTTACTCCCACTCGATATAAACTTCAGATAATACGCAAAATAATTTCATGTATTGAAAAAGTTACATTCTAAAATCGCCCTAAATTCATTGTACGTAAGTTTTTATTTGACACAACATGTTTTACAAATACAATAGAAAAATTATTAACAGTTGAACTATTTATTTATTTTGTAAATATACATCGTGTAATGTTATTATTTCTTAGTATATTGACATTCCATTTCTATGAACTGACTATAAACTAAAAATATATTTTGTTACAAATTTGTTTTCTACTTAACATAATGTCAAATGATAGAAAATCTAATTCATACTGATTCATTCTACAAAATTGTGAACTTAAATAGCTGTAGTACCCGTCCTTAAGAGAATTTTTATTATTTAT